>CM032446.1:113002398-113079898 GCA_019049505.1 Pachyrhynchus sulphureomaculatus | reverse complement strand
AAAATTCAAAACGTTTTATATCCACGTACTTACAGTTTTTTAAAATTGCATTAACAAGATGTTCCATTGGAATCCATGATATCATGCATTCAATCGCCTGATGAATCTCTCTTTTCTTAAAAATATATTACATAATGTTGTTAATAAAAATAATTTCTATATAAGGACAGATTTTAAAATTAAAGAAAAAAAAATATCATTCCACACGATCGCATATTAATATCATTAGATGTAATTTCTCTATATACAAATACACCTATATATTTAACTACGGGATAATAACAAAAAAGTGGAATAAAATAAAATTCTTTGGAAGGATTCTTCAAAGTAATAGAATTAACGCTAAATTCTAGTTACTTTCACTATAATAAAAAATTTTATAAGTAAATAATGCCTCGTGTTATCGCACTATTAGTCCTGAAGAATTTTGAAACATCAATGATTCAATATTTAGATCTGTGGATGACTACATAAAAGCAGTACTAAAAGCTAAATGTAAATTATTAATCCTGAACAAATTTAATATTTATCATCCAAAACTGCAATTTACGATAGAAACAGCAAAACATACAAAATAAACTTTCTAGACTTAACATTACCCCACACAAACAGTACAATTAAGACCGAATGATATACCAAACGGACATGGTAATGTAAAACTGTCTGACCAGAAATCCATAAAAGAACAATTGAAAAAGCAAAAACAGCGTTAAAACAAAATAAATATCCACACAGACCCACAAAGAACATTTTAAACTCATAAATATTTATAACACCAATCAAACACTTCAGAATTATAAAAAGAAACATGCCAAAAATAGAAACTATATGTCACAGCCTTACATTCCAATGCTCTCCGAAAAACTTGTTTGTTTTTAAAAAACCATGTTATAATAAAGATCACAACTTCCTAAAATCTATTTGACAAGTTAATAATAAATATATATATATATATATATATATATATATATATATATATATATATATATATATATATATATATATGTATATATATATATATATATATATATATATATATATATATATATATGTATATATATATATATATATATATATATATATATATATATATATATATATATATATATATATATATATATATATATATATAATAAATAAATATATATATATATATATATATATATATATATATATATATATATATATATATTTTATTATTAACTTGTCAAATAGATTTTAGGAAGTTGTGATCTTTATTATAACATGGTTTTTAAAAAACAAACAAGTTTTTCGGAGAGCATTGGAATGTAAGGCTGTGACATATAGTTTCTATTTTTGGCATGTTTTTTTTTATAATTCTGAAGTGTTTGATTGGTGTTATAATATTTATGAGTTTAAAATGTTCTTTGTGGGTCTGTGTGGATATTTATTTTGTTTTAACGCTGTTTTTGCTTTTTCAATTGTTCTTTTATGGATTTCTGGTCAGACAGTTTTACATTACCATGTCCGTTTGGTATATCATTCGGTCCTAATTGTACTGTTTGTGTGGGGTAATGTTAAGTCTAGAAAGTTTATTTTGTATGTATTGCTGTTTCTATCGTAAATTGCAGTTTTGGATGATAAATATTAAATTTGTTCAGGATTAATAATTTACATTTAGCTTTTAGTACTGCTTTTATGTAGTCATCCACAGATCTAAATATTGAATCATTGATGTTTCAAAATTCTTCAGGACTAATAGTGCGATAACACGAGGCATTATTTACTTATAAAATTTTTTATTATAGTGAAAGTAACTAGAATTTAGCGTTAATTCTATTACTTTGAAGAATCCTTCCAAAGAATTTTATTTTATTCCACTTTTTTGTTATTATCCCGTAGTTAAATATATAGGTGTATTTGTATATAGAGAAATTACATCTAATGATATTAATATGCGATCGTGTGGAATGATATTTTTTTTTCTTTAATTTTAAAATCTGTCCTTATATAGAAATTATTTTTATTAACAATATTACGTAATATATTTTTAAGAAAAGAGAGATTCATCAGGCGATTGAATGCATGATATCATGGATTGCA
This sequence comes from Pachyrhynchus sulphureomaculatus, assembly GCA_019049505.1. Classification (NCBI taxonomy): domain Eukaryota; kingdom Metazoa; phylum Arthropoda; class Insecta; order Coleoptera; family Curculionidae; genus Pachyrhynchus; species Pachyrhynchus sulphureomaculatus. Next base: position 113,077,834 of record CM032446.1, on the reverse strand, counting down.
ATGGAACATCTTGTTAATGCAATTTTAAAAAACTGTAAGTACGTGGATATAAAACGTTTTGAATTTTTAATTGCGGTATCAGGTGATATAAACATCTATTTTCCCAGCGTGTTACGATTCTGTTATTATTCTTTGATATATTGAATAGACCTCTTTTTAATTCTTTATATATTATCTTATCTTGTAACATATTATTCATTTTTGGTCATGCCCAACAGAATACATTACAACAGATTTATATGATTTGTCGGGTTGTTCTTTATTATTTCCCTAAGTTTGTCTTTTATTTCAGATTTGTAAGTTATATATATATATATATATATATATATATATATATATATATATATATATATATATATATATACATATAGAATAGCAGAATCAAGCCCAAAGGAACAAGAGTTCCTGAGGTAAAATAACCCTCCGTTTGGATTTCCGGGTGGGAGCGTCAAGATGCGTAGATCGCTATTATAAAATAGATTTTTGTAATATACTAGCAGTGCCCGCGGCTTCGCTCGCGTGGACCTGATTCACTACTATCATCACTGCTTATTCCTCATGTTACCTAACGTAATAAAATATCTGCCATTATTTCCTCTTATCTCCCATTATTTCTCCTTATCTTCCATTATCTCTACATAATTTCCGTTATCAAGGCTTATCTCTGCTCATATCCCATTATTTCCGCTTATCTCCCATTATTTCCCATTATCTCACATTATCTCACCTTATATCCCATTATCTAGGCTTATCTCGACTTATCTCGCAATATTTCTCCTTATCTCTCATTATTTCTCCTTATCTCCCATTATCTCACTATAACCCCCATTATCTAGACTTATCTCCGCTTATCTCCCATTATTTCTCCATATCTCCCATTATTTATACTTATCTCTCATTATCTCTTTTATATATATTATATTCTTTGCAACATGATATTGTTCCATATTTAATGGTTTAGACAGTGTATTGCAAGAGAAACGCGCTAACAGTAACCGTTTTTCCGACTTGATTCACTATTATCGTCACTGCTTATTCTTTATGTTATCTAACGCAATAAAATATATCCTATAACCTGGCCAGAGAACATGTGTATGTTTAAAAAAAAAAGCACGTAACGCACTAACGGACAGACAGACACAGAGACGTTGCATTTTATACAACGTATGTTTTAAAAAAAAGCACGTAAATCGGATAAGTGGTTCTCCAGTGATAAGCGCACTAACGAACAAACAGACAGACATGCAGAGAGACAGACAGAGAGACGTTGCATTTTATATATATTATAGATAGAAGATTATAGATAACCTGGCCAGAGAACAAATGTATGAATTAAAAAAAAACAAGTAAATCGGATAAGTAGTTCTCGCGTGAACGCACTAATGGACAGACAGACAGACAGAGAGACATTGCATTTTATATATATTATAGATTATAGATATTCTCTGCTACATAATTTTGTTCCATATTTAATGGTTTAAGCTGTGTATTGCAAGAGAACGGGCTAGCAACAAACTTTTTTCCGACTTGATTCACACTTATCGTCACTGCTCATTTCTTATGCTACCTATCGTAATAAAATATAGTCTATAACCTGGCCAGAGAACATATGTATGTTTTAATAAACAAGTACGTGAATCGGATAAATGGTTCTCCAGTGACAAGTGCACTAACGGACGGACAGACAGACAGAGATACGTTGCATTTTATATATATTATAGATGTAATAAAATATATATCTATAACCTGGTCAGAGAACATACGTATGAATTTTAAAAATTACGTAAATCGGATAAGCGGTTCTCGAGGGATAAGCGCACTAACGGACCGACAGACAGACAGACTGAGAGACGTTGCATTTTATATATATGATAGATATAGATTTTTTTTATGGATCTAGCACACGTGCCGCAGAGAAGTCTCTAAAGCGCTCCGGGAGCGGCATGTGTGCGGAAAAAAAGCGATTCACGTTGTTCTTGAATCGCTATAAATTGTACTCGGTGGGGAAACACAGCGCTGGGCAAATTATTTCAAAGGGATGATGTTCTCCATATAAAAGACTGCTTGAAAAAGCGCTGTACGCGGAGTAATAAGCTGAACCTCATACGGATACGAAGCACCAGCGCAACGTGTATGTCTAACATGCACCGCTTTGGGACGAATTAAGCGGGCTACATCCTTCGAACACTTTCCGTGAAAATACTTGTAGAACAGACTCAAGTCGCCAACCGTTCTTCGATGTTCGAGCGAATCAAGGCCGCCGGTCATTTCCGGGTCTCCAATCAGACGGACAGCTCTTCTCTGAACAGAATCCAACAAATGCAGTGTAGGTTTGGGAGCGGAGCCCCAAACGTGGGAGCAGTATTCTATAGTTGGTCGAATTTGAGCTTTGTAAAGAATTAACAGTTGTTGTGGGGTGTAAAGCTTTCTGGTTCGAAATAATATTCCCAACTTTTGAGAAGCTCTCCTTGCTATGCCTGCAACATGTTCATGCCAGGACATATTTGCTCCCAAACTAACACCCAACAAATTGAGCGACGATGCTAGGGGAATGGAGTGCCCCGACATAACTATGTCGGGTTCAGCAACGTTAACTTTTTTAGAAAAAACTGCCGCCTGGGTTTTTGTAGCGTTAAATTCGACTTGGTTACTGTGACCCCAAGATAAAATTTCTTCCAGGTCTTTGTTAAGTTGAACGACCTCCTGCTGTCTGAGGATATTCGCCTGAGCAGCCGATGTCCGAGCGTTCAAGGTGAATGAAGAGACAAGCGTACTGTCATATGCAAAGCTGTAGATTGGATTCCCGGTCTTTTCCAGCAGATCGTTAATGTAAATGAGAAAGAGAGTAGCGGACAGTATGGAGCCTTGGGGCACACCGGCGTTGATAGTGAAGGTGTTAGAAACAAATCCGTCGACCGCCACTCGTAAAGAACGCTCTCTGAGGAAACATGAGAGCCACAAACAGAACCTTTCAGACATACCATAAGAGCGTAACTTAGCCAACAGTCCATCGTGCCAAACACGGTTGAATGCCTTGGATATGTCAAGAGCAACCGCTCGAGATTCTCCAAAATTGCGTTGTTCCAAACATGTGTTACATAAGTCAGAAGATCTCCTGTTGATCTATGTTTACGAAAACTATATTGGTGATCGCTAATAATATTGAATCGTTCAAGATATTTTAGGAGATGCTCATTGATAACCTTTTCCATGACTTTCGATATTATTGAAAGCAGTGCGACTGGTCGGTAGTTATTTGGCAAGGTCTTCTTGCCTTTTTTAGGTATCCGCTGAACCGTGGAACATTTCCAGCAGGACGGAAATATTCCCTTTCTGTAGGATAGGTTAAAAAGTCTACAGAAAACTGGTGTTAGTTCCCTTGCACAGTTTTTAAGAACTATGGCAGGTATTCCGTCAGCGCCAGAAGCCTTTTTGGTGTCTAGCTTCATTAAAATACGCTTTATGATGCGCTGTCTGAAGACAACATCAGGCATCTTTGACTGCAATATGGGAATAGTAAGTGATGTTTTTCCTTGGAAATCGACAGTAGAATGTGAAGCAAAGAGTTCAGCCAACAAGTTCGCTCTCTCAACAGGTGTGGTTGCAATGGAATTATCTGGCCGTGTGAGTGGTGGTATGGTGGATTTGGTAAAATTTTGACTAACTGCTTCAGCGACTGCCCAAAAGGACCTGGAATTGTTGGGACAAGCGAGAAGTTTGTTTCTAATTCGTTGAATGTGCGCCTCCTTGGTTTCGTCGATAATTCCTTTGCATCTGTTCCGGGCACGAACAAAGGTGTTACGATTTATAGTGTTAGGATTTTCACGCCATTGTCGGTAGACAATATGTTTAGAAGCAACAGCTTCTTTGCATTTTCGGTCAAACCAAGGCTTGCCGTTGGAGAAGCATTTCTTCGAAAAAGGGATGTACGCTTTAATACCAGCCAAAATAACATCTGAGACCTCCCTGGCGCAGTCAGATGGGTTATCGGATCGAAAACAAACATCCATCCAAGGGAAAGGTCGAAAGTATTCCATGAGATCTTCCTATTTAGCAGATTTGTAGTACCAAATCTTGCGCGCCCTAGGCGCCTCTCCCTCACTGATTGGCAGGATACTCGATGTTGAAAGTAGTTTATGGTCGGAAGAACCTAACGGCGGATTTACGGTGACCGTGTAAATCTTCGGATTGGTGGTTAAAAAAGAAGACTGGCGAACTCTCCGTCTCGATCAGAGATCCGTATTGGTTCGTCAATAAGCTGAGTTAAGCCATAACTGACTGAGAATGATTCAGCTTCACGACCTTGTTCGTCGGTAGTATTTGAATATTTAAGCCAGTTGATATTGTGGACATTAAAGTCGCCCAGGATGGCAATTTCGGCACTTGGAGAGTTAATTTGTAAATGATCGATGGTGTCTGCAAGAGAAGCGAAAAGTGTTCGAAAATTGGTATCACTTGGTGGTCGATACAGGATACAGATGAACCTTGTGGTTTGTTGAGTCGTTATTTTTAACCACATAACATCAAAGTTTGGGGGCTCCAGAGCCTCTTCTCGTTGGCAAGAGAGGTCGCTTCTGACAAAAAGGCAGATTCCAAAGTTACGCCTAAATCGGGAATGGAAGTCGTACCCAGGATAAAGATAGTTGACCGTGCTGGTCGATGAACTGACCTTGGTTTCACATAGAGCGAGTACATGAGGTTTATTTGATTGCAGGTGTTGATGCACTGAATTTATCTTCGAGTTTAAACCTCGTATGTTGCAAAAATTATGATGTCTGCATGTCGACGCCCCCGAACCAGCCCCCACCCGGAGATCTGAACGGGGGGGCCATTCCACCTCCGGAACTTCTTGCATCCAGGCGCCTCATCATGCTCTTTGGTCCCACGGTAGTTAATGTGGAATTTTCCTGTTCTGTCACATGTTTATCTTTGCCTTCTTCGGCTTTGATCCAAGGGGTGTTATTATTGGGTAGTTTGGGTTCTGACCCGATACTTTTCCAATGATCTGTGAGTTCTTGTTTGTTTGGTGGTTCGGTCACTGCTGTCTGTTTGTTGTGCATAGTTTTCCGGTAGAACTGTTCTTCGCTCCTTCGGAAGAGGTTGTTGGTGTCTTTCCTCTCGTTTGGTTCTTTGTATCTACGGAGTCTTGCTGCATATACGGATAATTTTTGTTTCAGAGTATCAAGGATTTCTGGCAGTGTTCTGTTGGGAGACCTGAATTTGATCTTGTCTATACTCTGTGTGACTCGTTTGGACACGTTCCCGTTCATAAACTGGATAAAGTGTCCTAGATCTCTCCTGATGTTGTTGATTTTGTTTTCTATTCTTATTTGCCGTTTAAATTTTGGTTTTGTGCTCTTGGGATTTCTTTGTCGTTGCAGGAGTTTTTGATTAAATACTTCGTCGGTTGCGCTTAGGATTGATGGTGGTAGGTCCAGGCGACGAGTGATTCTCTTCTCAGTGGTTTCCTTGTCAGGACTTGTGCTTTTATCAAAGCAACGCACGGTGTGTTCGTTGATTCCTATAGTGTAACTCACGCGTTGCCTTGATATTCCCACCTTGGTGGGTGTCGGCTTAGTCGTCGACACAACACTTTTGGCAGGTCCATTTTCAGTTGCCCGGTCTTCATCGTTTTGGTAGAGCTGCCATTTCCCGCGACGTCCTCGACCGTTACGTCGCTCGCCCGATGCTTCTTTTATTGATCTACTGTTGTTTGGGATGTTTTTAGTGTTTTGTGGTGTCAGAAGCTCAAAGTGTCCCGACATTGGGTTGCCTGTTAGTAGAAGATAAATAGTGTCGGTGTGTTTTCTTGTGCTTATTATTATTGGTCTGTGCCTAAAAGTTATTTTTGTATCTTTTGTTCTTCGTTGTTTTGAGAAGATATGAAGGTTGCTATTCTGGGTTTCCGAAAGGGCAAGTATATCTAGGCTCGTTCCATAGGTGCCATTTTTCCTCATATATTTATAGTATATATTATTGATATTATATAACCTAGCCAAAGAATATATGTATGAATTTAAAAAAAAAAAACGTAAATCGGGTAAGTGGTTCTCGCGTGATAAACGCACTAATGGACAGACAGACAGACAGAGAGACATTGCATTTTATATATAATATAGATTACAGATTATAGATATTCTCTGCTACATAATATTGTTCCATATTTAATGGTTTTACGCTGTGTATTGCAAGGGAACGCGCTAGCGGCAAACTTTTTTGCGACTTCATTCACTATTATCGTCACTGCTCATTCCTTATGCTACCTATCGTAATAAAAAAATATAGCCTATAACCTGGCCAGAGAACATATGTATGTTTAAAAAAAAAGTACGTAAATCGGATAAGTGGTTCTCTAGTGATAAGCGCACTAACGGACAGACAGACAGAGAGACGTTGCATTTTATATATATTATATGAAGTTTAAACTCGCAAATAAATTCATTGCACAAACACCTACCATCAAATAAGCTCCATGTACTCGCACTCTGCAAAACTAAGGTCAGTTCATCGACCAGCACAGTCAACATTTTCTATTCTGGATAGAATTTCTATTTCCTGTTTAGGAATAACTTTCGAATCTATCTTTTAGTCAGAAGCGATCTCTCTTTACTAACGAGGGAAGGCTCTGAAGCTCCGAAACTTTGATTTTATTGGTTAAAAATGACGACTCAACAAACCACCATGTTTATCTGTTGCCTCTATCGGCCACCACTTTTCACTTCTCTTGCAGACATCATTGGTTATTTACAGATTAATCATTCAAGTGACAAAATTGGCATCCAGGGCGATTTTAATGTCCACAATATCAACTGTCTTAAGTATTCAGATACTACCGACGAACAAGACCGTGAAGCTGAATAACTATCAATAAATTGTGGCTTTACTCAGCTTGTCGATGAAAACGGATTTCTGATCGAGAAGGAGAGTTCGCCAGTCATCTTGATTTGTTTTTAACTGCCAATCCAGAGATTTAAAGCACTATAAATCTGCTAAATGGGAAGAACTCATAGCATATTTTCTAACTTTCCCTTGGTTAAACGTTAGTTTTAGATCCTACGACCCATCTGTCTGCGCTTAATAGGGTTCCGATGGCATTTTGGCTGGTATGAATGCTTATATCTCTTTTTTGAAAAAATGTCCTTCCAACGGTAAACCTTGATTCGACCGAAAATTCAAAGAAGCTGTTGCTTCTAAACATCTTCGTTCGTACCCAAAACAGATGCAAGGAAATTATCAACGAAATCAAAAAATTAAAAACAAACTTTCTTCAACAATTCTTAGTTCTTATGGTCAGCCACTAAGACCATTTCTCAAAATTTAACTAAATCTACTACACCACCACTCAGATGGCCAGATAATACTATTGCAACAACGCCTGTTGAGAAAGCTAACTTGATAACTGAACTCTGTTTCACATTCTACTATCGATTTCCAAGAACAGACATCACCCACTCTTCCTAATATGAAGTCATGGATACTAGATATGTCTTCGGATAGTATGTCATAAAGCCTATTTTAATGAAGCTAGTCATCAAAAAAGCGGCTGGCGCTGATGAAATACCTACCATAATACTCGAAAAATTAGCTGGGAAACGAACACCAGTTTTCTGTAGACTTTTCAACTTATCCTACAAAAAAGGAAAGTTTTTTTCCTGCTGAAAATGTGCTACAGTTCAGCTGATACCCAAGAAATGCAAAAAAACAGTACCAAACAACTACCGACCCGTCGCAGTAGTTCCACTGATATCGAGAGTTATGGAAAACGCTCTTAATTAGCACCTTCTAAAATGTCTAGAAAGAGTCAATATTATTAACGATCATAAATATTCGTAAACAAAAATCAACAGGAGATCTTTTAACTTATGTCACACATGCTCGTGTTTCTCAAGCGATTGCAATTGATATATCCAAGGCATTCGACCAGGCTTATCATGATAGATTGTTACCGGTCTTATATTATATCTGAAAGGTTATGCTTATAGCTGCCGTGTTCCCTCAGCGTTTTCTACGAGTGGCTGTCGACGAATATCTTTCTTCTACCTTCACTATCAACGCCAATGTGCCCCACGGCTCCATATTGTCTCCTATTCTCTTTCTTATTTACATTATCGATCTGCTGGAAATGACTAGGAATCTAATATACACCTTTTTAGATGAGAGTATTCTTGGCATGAATATATACCTGCATATATGCATGCATAGCAAAGAGAGCTTCTCAAAAGCTAAAAATATTGTTTCGAACTAGAAACACTATTCAGCTGTAAATTCTCGATAAACCTCAAATTCGATCAAGGATGGAATACTGCTGCTCTCATGTTTTGAGCTCTGCGCCCAAACATTCACTACATTCACAATTATTCACTTCTATTCAGAAGAGAGCTGTTCGTCTGATTGGAGACCCAGAACTCACCAGCAATATCGAAGAACGGTTGCCAACTTGAGTCTATTCTATAACTACTTTCAGGAAAAATATTCGATGGATGTAGCCGATTTAATTCTCCCCAAAGAGGTGCATGCTAGAAATACACCTCGCGCTTTGCTTTATTTTTTATGTGGTCCCTTGTTAGTAAACTTTTAGTTCAGACAATTCAGATAAAATTATATACATTAAAATTACATATATAAGAAAAAATAAAATACGATACTAGTATACATGTTACTAATAAACATAAATAGAAGTGCCTTTAGCAAATAATAACTCTTCTTTTATGAATCGAACGTACGTGTATGATAAAAGTAGTGCTTCGTTATTTAGTAGAGTTGTTTTATCGACTTGAATGGAAAAATTTGCAGGTCTTTAAGTAGTCGCATAATGATATTTCAACATCTTTAGCCATTTCAACTATTCTTCTTTACACCGAATTATTACTCAGAGCAATTTTTCTGATGATATCTGACGGTGCCTTATGATGAAGAATAGTTTTTATTACCTCTTTGACTGCCTGCAAGATCAATTTCTTGCCAATTGTATGTGGTTTTTACACTTTTGCGATTAACAATGAAATCCTATATCAGGCTCGTAGTTCATCATCTTCATGTTTAGAAGACGACGCAAAAAGGTTTGATGTAGTTGGCTGTTTTAAATATTTCTTTTCCAGTTCTTGAAAATAGGATAAATCTTTGTGGTTTTTATCAGCATGCATTTTATTCAAATGCTCTTGTAGCCTAGAAGGCTTCATGGCCTCATTTGAAAGAACTTTTTGGCAAATTAAACACATAGGTAACGATTGGTTTGTAGGAGAGTGAATAAATCCATCTTTCAAATACTCAATACTGTACTGTCGGCATTTCTTCTTGGATTCAGACATGTTGAAACACAAAATTTGCCACAGTTTAAATAAATTAATTTTTTAACAGATCTATAGATAGTTATAAAAATAATGACTGTAATGACTTCTATCACTTCCACTTACGAATATGGATTATTGGCGAAGCACAAAAAAATAATAAAACATTCCTAGAGCTATCCCTGCCTTTTATAGATTTGATTTCATGCACGCATCAACTTGTATGTCTTTACTTGTTTGCAATGCCAGTGTACTTGCTCTGTAAACAAGTCATTACAATCTCCCATATTTTTGTCGAAACATGCTTGATTGCGAGAATTGCGTCTTTGCTTACGATCTTGTAAAGATTTGTCACCGAGAATACTAAACTGAAATAGGTATACGTGCTAATTTAAATTTTTTAATGTTTATTTACGCGATAACAATAAGATAAAAATTTTAGATAGCTAGATAAAATATGAAAACAGTAGGTATTTTCAAAGCATTTTATCATATTGGTATCCTAAATAAGTAGGTACGACACGGCCGCCCCCCTTCTCTGGACCCGCTACCGCCCCCCATGGAAGGCTTCAGCGCCCACTATGAGACGGTACCGCCCCCGTTGGAAACCTGTGGTCTATATGATAAGCCGAAAAGGGGCCCAATAATCCCTCTTCTGAATAACAAAAATCCTTATTGCATCCGCCGCCCGTTGGGAGTAAACAAATGTATAATAAAAATTAACAAAATGGTGTTTGATTAAAATTTTGTTTCAAATAGTAAGGATAAAAACATATTTTTTGCGTTTTTTTTTTTTTAAAAATTTTGGATTTGCGTATCAAACTTTAATTTCAAATCAGGCAAGTTGCCAAAAATTTTGCTTGTTTTTCTACTGAGATTATGCTATTACTTAAATTGATAATTAGATTGTTAGCAAGTCTATGCTTTAAAACAAAATTCAGATAGACCGTTTCATCCAAATTTATTATAAGATGATTCCTACTACACCAGTGGTAGAAGAATTCTATTGGTGAATTTTTTTATTTATTTTTTCTGCTGAAAAATGATGCTAATAGGATTTTAAAAATTTTTTGGAATTACCTAAAAGTTTACTTAAACAAAAGTCACTGTTTTGAGAGTCTTCAAAGCTGATTTATCGATTTATTTTTGGGGTAACTGCTTTGGTAATAATTGGTAGTGATTTAAAAAATAAAATGCCATGGATCCTCAAAGAGGATCAAAACTGCATACTCAACAAATATTACGACGATAAGAGAATCCTAGTCGTATTAAGGCTTTAGGTAACTATATTTTGTAATTTCATTTGGTTTTCTATAAATTTAAACTCGGAAAAAAGTCTGCATGCCGTACTTTTTTCATCTTCCCCAATTCTACGTATAAATGATTCATTTATGGCTCTAAGACGTATCAGTAAAATGCTATAGGCTTTTTAGAAAACTTAAATTGTTTCGCTATTTATTGTCCAATTTTATTGCCCTTTTTTTATAAAATAATTGAAAAGACTATACGCAGACAAAGTTGAAGCTATTTTTTTTGTTTAATTTTTAGCTTCTTTTTGTTAAAAAAACGAATTTGGTAACAATAAAAACCGGCCAAGAGTTCCGTATGGTGATTGCTTTTAAAATAAATACAAAAAGTTCCTAATATATATATATATATATATATATATATATATATATATATATATATATATATATATATATATATATATATATATATATATATCTAAGGATCCAATATGTATTTTCACGTTTTTTCTTAGTCAGTAATGTATAATAGTTGTACCATCTTAGCTACCTAAAAGCCAATAAATCAATCTAGCTCAATCTAGAATCTCTTAATAAAAGTGTAAAACAAATAAAATAAAATTATTTTGTCGCTATAGGAACGACGCGCATTACTGAAAACATATTTATCTCCACCATACTGTCGGAAAACCTCCTCGATATTTTCAAGATACATAGATTTTTTTATTCAGATAAATTGTCAAACGTAATGCACGCGTGATAATTTTCGCTCAATCTACACTTTATGAAGAATATTCCAGAATTCCATGTATATTTTTGAACTCGTGTTTTTACAAACTTTCATTTGCCATCCCACTCAATGACTTGGTAAATCTTTTTTTTTCACTTCGAATTTCACCTCCATATACTAGATATATTATCAAACGTAATGCACTCGTCATAATTTTCGCTAAATCTACAGTTTATGAGGAATATTCCAAAATTTTTTTAAAGTCAGTACTTTTTGAGATCTGCCCAATTATTATATCATATATATTTTTGAACTCGTGTTTTTACAAGCTTTCATTTGAAGCCACACTCGATGACCAAAATTTAACTTTCAAAACTACACGGCTCTGATTGGGCTATCAATTCCCATATTTGTGCCAAATTTCAATTTTATGTCTCAAATAGTTTCGGAGAACATCGGGTGTGACAGAGGGACACCGAAGTAGTCCTATAAGGGTTCCGTACGGAACACTAAAAATAAGAAAATGTAAATTTGGAGCACCTAAGACTGTTTATACTGAAAACTTATAAACTTTTTTTATTTTCTCAAATGTCTGAAAACATAAAGAACTTATTGGGGATCACAACTTACAATTCCGTCTCGGCAGGTTGGTCGTCCAAAAGCAACACATCGGACATAGAGCCCTATCTTCTTGCCTTCCTAATATTTTACAGAGATAATATTTTAATTCATGTTAGAAGATTTTTACGACTTTATTTTTATAACAATGCTCAATAGCACTTTTCGCCCGCCAGTATATCATTTCTTAATTAATATATCTCTATATTTTTGTTTACTGTTTTATGATTACTACGAATATATGAAGTTAATTTGATTAATATTTATTGTTTAATTGTTTGCTTCTCGTTCTCGAGGAAAGTATAGTATTCGTGAAAAGATTACCATATGTTATTTTCACATTGCTTCAAGTTTTACGGTCCCTAGATCACGAAGAACCCTCTTTTCTGTTGGTCTATAGTATCTTGCTGCCTGGTGGCACGATAACTCTCAAAAGTAATGAGATATCGATTTTAAATTTCAAAACTATATATTACTTGAAGTAGGAATGAAATCTGTTGCAACATCGCTTTAAGGAAAGAGAGTGAAAGGGAAGAGGATCAATAAATTTTGTATATTTTCAGCATCACTGGGAAAATTTGTCTAGGATTTTGTTTAATAATGAACAAATTTTAAGCATAATTATTTATATAACATACAAACATACACGGGGTTAAAAGAATGAACAGTAGAGCCCTAAAACGAATGTTACACATTCTTTTTAGGACTCTACAAATTGAGAAAGCTAAAAATCTCATTATTTTCGATCTTAGCAAAAATAATAAGTAGAATTAGATGTCTGGTTTTAGTTGTAATTACAGACGAAGTCCTTTCTCTGCTCAACTCTTTTTGTAGTTGATATAAAATATAATAAAAAAATAATGATATGAAGTACCTATTATTTAAAATATCGTAATTGTAGTTTTTTAATTAAGTTATTTATAAGTGTGAGAAAACAAAATTTAGTACTCATTAGTTTTACGTATTCTTAAGAGAAGTACTGAGTCACTTTGACAATTTTTTTTTCTGAAACTGTCCTATAATGATAATCTTCTGTCTCTGATATTAATTGAAGAAGTAGGTATTTTCATCACTGCCAATACTAACTATAGTTTTGATTATTGTAAATTTTATAGAAGTGTCTAAATGAATTATTTTTTATGAACGGGTAAATGTTATCACATATATTATCAGTATTTAGAAGTTGAATTTCTAAATTTTAAATAGAGTTAAAAAACAAAATTTTGTACATAGTTTATCGGTAAAAAGAGTTCCATCGGTTATTATTCTTCATTAATCCTCAATTAAGAACCTCTGCAAAATTGCATTAATTTATTTTGTAAAAAAAAAATATAAAAATATGTAAGGGACAATAATGCAACCTACACTGTTTTAGGGTATTTTGAGGATACGCACTCAAAGTGACGTTTTTTAACTGTGAAACTCTAAAATTAGGTTTAGTCTCTCATAAGAAAGTAGTTCACAGTTTTTGAGGATATAGAACTATGAAACGCCTTATATCTATTAAAACGTAAATCAAGAAAAATTTTTTTAAAAAACTCTATAACTGTCAAGAACTAAAACGAGGCATCAAGAATAAGACAATAAAATAGACAAGGCGAAATCGGCGCCATCGTTGGAAAAAATTTTCTAATTGAATTTTTTTTTCATAACCTTCTCCAGGAGATGCCCCTGAAAGAGGATCAACATGTTGCCGGGCGGTAACCTGGTCCGAATTTGTTTAAACAAATTTTTTTTTAAAACAAAGTCCAAAAATTGAAATTTTCGCCCCGGAACAAGTTTTTTTAGGTAAATTGGACCATTTTGAACAAAAAATGTCTCTTGTGAATTTTCTCTAAAATGCGCCGTTTTCGAGATATCGGCGATTTTAGGTGCGAGAAAACGCGAAAATGGCCACTTTCACCTCCCAATATCGGGGTCAAAAATTAAAATTTTCAATGTTGCCAAGTGTCCAAATTAAAGTTTGAGATCTTCTCTACAAATTACCGTAGGAAATATTGCAATATCTTCATTTTTAAATATTGTTTTTTAACAGTTAACAAATTGCGTTCGAGCGCCCGCGGCTGCATCGAAACTGTATACATAGATATATACGCAACGCCCGTACGTAGGCGCACGGAACTGTATACGCACTGCGATGCTCTATAAAGCTTTGTTTCTTGATTTCTTATTAAAATTAATATATTTGAAAAGTATGTAAAAAATATTTATTTATTAAAGAGTAATTGTTATATCAAATTTAATTATTATAACAAATGAATATAAATAAAAATTCAATATTCGATTAGGATGGTAGAAGAATTAAAACAATTTTATGAAATATAACTTATATATATTTAATAGAATTTTCGCAAATATTTAAATTACACCCACACATGAGTATACAACTTACGTTGTTGCTTTTGCAATTACATGCATTAGTTTTACAATTTTTTGTACATTTACATTGCCTAATTAACGAATCTGGTATCGAATTTTTTAACATGAATTTGGGTAACAATTCACCTGTTTCTATAGTGTAACCAAATTCTGTTGCATCTAAATGTCGATACCGAGAATACAATGACATATTCCATATGTACGTTTGTAGTGAAGCTCGTGAAATGTGCAATTTTAAAGCATCGGATGTACATGGAATTTTTCCAAAATTAATACTTTTTGATCGCAATGTTGGTTTTTCTTTCTCTTCGGGTTCAATTGATAATAACTGTTTTTCATTATTAACAGCTTCATTATTTTCTGCTTCCAGTTTTTTGAGAGCATTTTCCCGACTTACAATTTTTTCTTTACTTACATAGGAAGCATAACACTTTCTGTGCCAAGAAAAAGTTTGTTCACTGCTACTTGGATTATATAAATCGTTAAATTTTGTACTTATGTCATCTTTCCGACGATTAGCTGCTTGTTGAATTTTTTGAAATGATTCAAAATTTGGTTGTTGTACAACATCATCACACTTACCACAGAAAATGCACTTATGATCACATTTAATTCGTTTAATAGAAAAAGACATAATTACACATGTACATACTTGTAAGGGCGGAAAAGAAATGAATAAACTATTAAAGTGTCCGACTCTTATTTAAGCAATAGCATGTTTGAACTTTTGCATGATACTTCACGTTACAGCGAGTTGCAGCGCGTATACAGTTCCGCGCGCCTACGTACGGGCGTTGCGTATATATCTATGTATACAGTTTCGATGCGGCCGCGGGCGCTCGAACGCAATTTGTTAACTGTTAAAAAACAATGTTTAAAAATAAAGATATTGCAATATTTCCTACGGTAATTTGTAGAAGAGATCTCAAACTTTAATTTGGATACTTGGCAACATTGAAAATTTTAATTTTTGACCCCAATATTGGGAGGTGAAAGTGGCCATTTTCGCGTTTTTCTCGCACCTAAAATCGCCGATATCTCGAAAACGGCGCATTTTAGAGAAAATTCACAAGAGACATTTTTTGTTCAAAATGGTCCAATTTACCTAAAAAAACTTGTTCCGGGGCGAAAATTTCAATTTTTGGACTTTGTTTAAAAAAAATTTGTTTAAACAAATTCGGACCAGGTTACCGCCCGGCAACATGTTGATCCTCTTTCAGGGGCATCTCCTGGAGAAGATTATGAAAAAAAATTCAATTAGAAAATTTTTTCCAACGATGGCGCCGATTTCGCCTTGTCTAAAAAGGCCCATACGGGGCCCTAACCCTAAATGCACCAGGTCATTGCTTAAATTAAGTAGAAATGCCCTAAAGATGATGACAAAAACCATTATAGAATACCTGAATGCGCCAAACTGCTGATAATGATGTCTTGTCTGGCAATCACGAGGGCTAAAGAAACTAAATTTAATTTCCAATAGTTCTTGTCAGAGTGTACTAAAATAATTCAATCTGGAAAGTTGCTGCCCTTCTTAAAGGATATTGACCTCCCATCAGTTCGGCCCAAAAGGGGTTATACAAAAATATTACTTGGTTGACAAATTCCTCTTACTGTCTTAAGTCCTTTGGCAAAATTTATGTAAAAGTTTATTGCGTTTTGCGGTTTGTACGAGTTTTTTTCAGAAAAAGAAGTGAAAGTATTTTGAAACATCGCTAATTAAAAAAGTTGTTTCTCGTTGAAGACACCAAGAGATATTTATGAAAGAATATCCAGCTATGCGGTAATGACAGTTACTTCAGGTTTTAAGTAAATTTTGGTCTAAATAGTTTCGGTGGGGCGAAGACTCAATTTAGAATAACTACAAATCAGGTAGAGAGGTTGAGGAAAGAACTCAGACTTGTTGAGGATATGCTTCTGTCAGACTGATCATGATCAAGTACTTGCTAAAGAACCTAGAATATCCGACGCTATATTTTTTTACATTACACACAAATTCCTTACATTTAAATAGAAACTGGTGAGGAAATAAATTTCTCAAGGACATTTTGCCGCTTTAGAGAACGATTAGCCTTATTTTTCTCCAATTATTACAGATAACTAGGTGTTCTATGTATACCCTTCAGCGAAGTAGGAGTCGATGCAATATGGTCATAAGGGCTCTCTGTCTGTAAAGAGGACGAAAACTACTTCGTATTTTGGACAGTTGATAGTAACTGTTTTTGGTATTGCAACGAAATCTGTTTATTAAGTATGTGAATAAAGTGTTCATAATTATTGAAAAGGTAGAATGAATCGCCGGAATTTAAGGAGAATCAAAAATTGGCTGTCGGAGGACTACTTCAGGGCCCACAAGGCCCAGTTCAAGCCATTAGCGAGAGTTGTGGGTTTGATGTGTTACATCTTATAGCAATGATTTGGCATCTTGCACCTTCTGATGTTCACACAGCTCAAAAAAGACTTTAGCGACCGAAAATTCTCCTCATGAGTTGAAAGTCACCGTAGCATCGTTTTTTGAGGCACAAAAAATAGTTTAATTTTTGATAGATTAAAATAACAAAGGGAACATTGGACCAAGTGTATTAGATTAGACAGACACTAGTTGTGTAGAAAATAACTGTTCTGCAAGTTGTCCTTTATAGCTAGATAGATAACTTTAACAAAACTACGGTAGTTTTTTAAGGGCATAGCACACGTGCTGCAGGGAAATCCGTAAAGCAAGCGTGCTCGGAAAAAACGATTTACGTTGGTCTTGAATTGCCGTAAATTGTACTCGGTGGAAAACACAGTCCTGGGCAAATTATTCCAACGGGATGAGGTTCTATATATAAAAGACTGCTTGGAAAGGGTTGTACGAGAAGTGACAACCTGAATTTCATAAGGATGTGAAGTATTAGCGCGACGTGTATTTCTAGCATGTACTGCTTTGGGAGGAATTAAACGGGCTACATCTAACGGATCTTTGTTGTTATAAAAAGGAATCAAGGTTGCTCTTACTCTGCTACATCCTTCCGACCCTTTTCATGAAAATACTGGTAGAATAGGCTCCAGACAGTAACCGTTTTTCAATGTATCAAGGAATCAAGGTTGCTGGTCAATTCTCCAATTAGACGAACAGCTCTCTTCTGAATAGAGTTCAACAAATGCAGCGTTTGGGAGCAGATCTCCAAACGTGGGAGCTTGTACAGAATTAACAGTTGTGGAGTGTAAAGCTTTCTAGTTCGAAATAATAACCTAGCTTTTGAGATGATCTCTTTGCTATGCTTGCAACATATTCGTGCAAAGACATATTTGCTTTCAAATTGGCGCCAAACAACTTATCGGATTCAGTAACGTTAACTTTTTTAGAAAAACCTGCCGTCTGACTTTTTGTAGGGTTAAATTCTACTTATTTACTGTCACCCCAAGATAGAATTACTTCCGGGTTTTGTTATGTTGAACGACTTCCTGCTCTCTGCGGATATTTGCATGAATAGCTGATGTTGAAAGGGAATGAAGAAATAAACGTACTGTGATCTGCAAAGCTGTAGATTGGATTTCTGGACCTTTCCAGCAAATCGTTAATGTAAATGAGAAATAAAGTAGGACACAGTATGAAGCCTTGGGGCACAGCGACGTTGATAACGAACGCGTTAGAAAGAAATCCATAGACTACCACTCGTAAACAAAACTCTCTAAGGAAAGACGAGAGCCATAAACAGAACTTCTTAGACACTCCAGAAGAGCGTAGCCGAGCCCACAATTCATCGCACCAAACACGGTCAAATGCTTGGGAAATATTAAGAGCAAGTGCTAGAGATTCTCTATAGTGATCAATTGCTTTGTGTCAAACATAGGTTACCTAAGTTAGAGGATCTCCTGTTGATCTTGGCTTACGAAAGCCGTATTTATGGTCGATAATAATATGCAATCCGTCAAGATATTTTAGAAGAAAACTGATTGATCGCTCTTTCCATGACTTTCGACATTACTGAAAGTAGTACGAGTGGTCGGTAGTTGTTTGGTAAGGTCTTCTTGCCTTTTTTGGATATCAGCGGAACTGTAGCGCATATCTAGGAGGAAGGAAATATTTTCTTTCTGTAGGATAGGTTAAAAAGACTAGAGAAAACTGGTGTTAATTTTCTCACGTATTTTTTGAGTATTATGGCAAATATACCGTCAGCACTAGAAGCTTTTTTGGTATTTAGCTTTATTAAAATACGTTTTATGATACGCTATCTGAAGACAATATCGGGCATCCTTGACTATATTATGGGAATAGTTGGTAGTGTTTTTCCTTGGAAAACGAGAATAGAATGTGAAGCGAAAAGTTCAACTAACAAGTTGGCTTTCTCAACTGGTGTTATTTCAAACGTATTATCGGCCATGTGAGTGATGGTATAGTGGATATAGTAACATTTTGACTAATGGCCTTAACGACTGACCAAAATAACCTGGAATTGTTGGGGCAGGAAAGAAGTTTGTTTTTAATTCTTTGATTGTCTAACTCCATAGTTTCGTTAATAATTTTTTTGCATCTGTTCCGGGTACGAAAAAGAATGTTTCGATTTATGATGTTAGGGTTTTCACGCCATTGTCGGTACGTAAGATGTTTAGAAGCAACAGCTTCTTTGCATTTTTGGTCGACCAAGGCTTGGAAAGACATTTCTTCGAAAAAGGGATGCAAGCTTCCATACCAGCCGAAATGACATCGGAAACCTCCTTAGCGCTGTTGGGGCTCCAGAGCCTACTCTTGTTGGCAAGAGAGATCAGTTCTGACAAAAAAACAGATTAGTAGTATATTTGTGAGAATGCAAGGAAGAGGTGGAGGCGAAATTTTGCCTTCGCCTCCCATCAACATTTCCACAAATTACCTCTTAACATATAATACCTAATTCTTCTCATTCTAATTATATGCTCATAAAAATAAAATATTAAAATCGTCTCGGTATGGAAGCAGGGGAATAGAATTTCGAGCTATAAAAAGACACATAACTAGTAGCCTATTCACTTCTCTTCAATAACACGTGAAAATAATGTTTACACATGAGAAATCTATTAGTGATTTAAATCAACAAGTTGAAAAATTGTATAGTACATTTTGTGACAGCATAGTCGTCCGGAACAAATCCGTTTTTATAATGATATGGATGATTATTATTCACAAGGTTGGGTGCTTGAGTGAAATATTTCCAAACTCTAAACATTCCAGAATTCGTGATCATAATTTGCTGCTTACGACTGTCAAGATTAGATTAAAAAAGTTAAACCATGGACAAACAATAACAAATATTAACATCAACAAACTCAAAGAAGAAGACATAAAGCATCAGGTACATGGGGAGACTGGTAGAAGTCTGGATACAAACAAACTAGAAACTCATCAAGCACCAGAGGGAAAATGGCATCACATCAAAAAAACAGTAGACAAAACAGTGGAAAGGCATCTAAAACAGGAGACAATTAAAAAAAAACTAACTATGGATTATAAAAAAATATTGGATATAAGGAAAGTAAGAAGAGTATAAGAACAACAATCATATATGATACAAAGAAACGCACAACCTAAGCAAAAGAAAAATAAAAGAGGCTAAAGACACATGGTTAATTAAACAATGCACAGAAATAGAAACACCAGAAAAAAAATTTACATAAAAAAATTAAGGAAACTGCTGGGCTAAGGATGCAAAGACATCCATAAGTAATAGAAGATAGAGGAAATAAACTATTTTTGAATATTTTCGAGAAAGAATAGATAGAGGGAAAGATTATGTTATATAGGGAAAATGTATAGTGATGTACTAGAAAACATAATATAAACGAGCTTAATGCAATGGGCCATTCCATCACTAAAGACGAAATACTAACGGCGGTAAAACAAATCAGTTGGTGAGGATAAGATCCCTACAGAAATAATCAGAATCTTTCTTGAAGACATTATACAGGACCTCTTCAACAACGTATATGATAGAGGCAAGATACCTCATGATTGGCTAACATCCATTTTCATACAATACCAAAAAAACAACCCCATAAAGTGCGAGGAATATCGAAATATACGTCAAATGAGCCACATTTTGAAACTCTTCCTTAAAATAGTGCACCAAAAAATATACAAAAAACTAGATGAACGTACTGGACAAACACAGTTTAGCTTTAGGAACTGACTCGAAACGAGGAACGCATTATTCTCGATCCTCGTTCTGATTGAAAGATGTAGGGATGCCAACTCTGTTGTTTATCTATGCTTCATAAATTTTCCAAAAAACATTTGATATGGTAAATCATGAAAATATTATGGAAGTACTAAAATCTTGTAACACTGATGGCAAAGATCTACTAATAATATCATGTTTATTCTGGAACCAGACTACCAAGATAAAAGTTGATAATCACATGTCCAAGGAAATAAAAATTCAGAAAGACGTACGCCAGGAATATGTCTTGTCTCCTCTGTTATTCAATATCTATTCGTGAAAAATCTTGAATAAATCTCTTTCTGATAAAACAGATGGAATAACAATCAATGGTGTGTATATAAATAACCGCCGTTACGCTGATGATAATGTCATTCTGGCGGACAGTGAAGAGGGCCTCCAAAAACTCATTAACGAAATTGTAAATATATTTGAGGAATATGGCATGGAACTGAATACAAGCAAAACAAAAATAATGGTGGTCAGTAAAAATCCAAATAAACATTAAAATATACCAACAAACATTTCGAAAGAGTAATAAAAATATCGTACTTAGGCCGCATAATTAATAAAGAATGGGACTACTCTATTGAAATATGCTCAAGAATTGAAAAAGCACGAAGCTCCTTTAACGATATGCGCAGCATACTCTGTAACTGCAAACTGCAACCTAGACTTAAAAATAAGAACAACATGTTACGTATCCTCGGTCATGTTATATGATATAAAAGCGTCAAAAATTATAGAAACAACACAACAAAGAATAGAGTCATTCGAGATGTAATGACAGCACATACCACAAACAATAGATAAGATTAGATGAACAAATGTGATAGATAAGCAAGATAAAGCACACTAAGAAGAAGATATTAGGAAGGTGGAAAGTGTGACTGAAGCATTTCGCGACTTTTTAAAAACCAATGATATAAGAAAACTAATTTCTGTGTTAAAAATATTAAAATTAAATAAAACAGTTGTAGCTATTGAAAAATGTTTAGTAAAAGAAAACGTAACAATGTATAATAGAAATTAAATAAAAACAATATTTGTTTTATATTTAAGTTGTTTTATTCGTTCATAAAAAAATTGTTATATAAAAAAATACATTTGATAAAGCACAGATAGATAGCGACTTTGAGTGATAAAAACATTACGGTTTTAAAGCTCTAATAGAGGGTTCATCATCACTTTCAGTTACAGGATTGGATGAATCTTTCTTATTGAATTCTGCTTTTGCTTGGTAATATCAGCGAAACAACCAGTTATTGCAGTGATGAAATTCCATTCACAAAACAGTTTATTAATGTAATTCTGAAGAAAGCAAATTTAATGCAAATGCTGGTTTACATATTTAGTGGCTAATCCTATTTTCAGCATAATCTGCTAGTTCTTTAGGTATAAATTTATTTTTTTTCATCTTTGCATCCTGAAGGTATAGAATTAGTCTCGCAGTCAGAATTTTTAAGAATGCTATTTAATCTTAGAATTAGAATTAGAATCTTAATTAGAAAAAATTTTAAACACAAAAGTTTTTTAGAATATTCATCTATTAGTTTCTTGAGTTCTTCTAAATCTTTAAGTAAAGACTGTAATCTTTGTTCAAATTGTAAAGTTTTGAAATTAACTCTTTGTGTCAAAGACATAATCAAAACTAAATTATTTTAAATTATGTATATGTGCAATAAATATCTGAATTATTTGAATTAGTGGTGTTTAAACTCAAAGTTCTTTAACTATTTTCGGATTATAGCTAAGTATTTTATCATGTATTATATATACATAGCAGATTTTTATGTTTCCCAGTCTATGGGTTTTGGAAGGCAACTAAAACATGACGCGGTGTCTCAACCTTGAAGTTTTTACAGACCAGTTGTGTCTTGTAGTTTCTAATAGTTCAGGATATCCAACTACTTCCCAACTTCAGAAAGTAATAAGTATATTGAAGGAAGTTTTTATTTTGAAGAGTTGCAGAAAGTAAAACATCCGGACGCATATTTAGTAGAAAAGATTTTAAGAAAGATAGAGGCTTTGTTAAATGGTTAGGATTTGACAAATCATACAGTTCATGGATTTTAAAAAAATATATATTATAATATATAAAAATAAAACAAGAAATTCAAATATAAATGTATCTTTATTATTAGTAATTCATATCAGTAAACCTTTCTTTATATATTAAGTTTCTATGGTTTGCACTCAAAATTGTAGAAAAAATGTTTTTACAATAGTTGATCTTATTTTTAATTCTTAAAATCTTTAAATATCTTTTTTCCCATTCACATTTCCTCGCATTTGGGTATGCATAATCTCATGCAATTGGTAAATGAATTTTATTTTGCTTCTTTTTGAAAGTCAAAAACTTCGAAAAACTTTCTTCTAGTTTTATTTCTTGATAATTTATTTCCCAATTCGTTGGGATAGACTAATTAACTACAACATGGTACACACATTTCCATTATTTGGATTCTGAAGAGGATTTAACGTGTTGCAGATATTTGTTAACAAATTTGATGACTGATTATTGACTTACAGAAATGCATTAAAATATTTCTTAAAATTTTTGTATTTTATACATTTGAATTCGGTAATCAATAACTTCTTGTAATTCCCACATCTTGTCTATAGAATCAGAAGACAAACACATAATAACCACCATTCTCTTGTACTTTTATTATAGGACGATTATTATATTTTTCAAAATATATTGTCATATTATCGAATTTAATAGGACTCATATCTTCAGTATATGAATAAAAATAATTCACAATAACACCTTTATATCTTAGTAAATTCTTCCAATCGTCTTCATTTATAATGTTCATCAATAGGACAATCGTAATACATCGACTGAAATATTTCAACACACATAATAATAACATTTACCTATATATACCTATATCTTCCCTCGCTAAAAAATGAAAGCCTGAAGCAGCTAATATTTCAAGTTTCAACTTTGCATTTCATATTTTAAAAAAAGGCAAACTTTTTTCGTAAATTCTATAGGTTTTAATATCAATTTCCTTTTCAAAAGGTTCTAAACATTTCTAACTTTGCAACAAGCAATGCAAGATAAAATTGAAAAAGTGAAAGATCCTTCGATGTTATATATATATATATATATATATATATATATATGTAAATATATATATCAACCAGGTAATGTTGAGGGGGTACGTAAGTATCAAAAAATTCATTATTTTCTTTAACCCATAGATAAAGAATAATATCGCGATGCCCTCAAGCAAACGTATCGTAAGAATTTGGATTTTTAAATCTTTTATCATCTACCGAGGGTACAGCTAACTTATTGACTAATTCCGGGTATATGTTATGCATCCTAGATCGAAATACATACATAGAACAAAAGGTTTTAGAATTACGTTCTGGAACATCCTTATAATCGATAACATCTAATTGTTTATTTACACTATTTTTTTTAATTCTCTTAGCCTTTTAAGTCCCTTATTTTTGGTTGTCACACAATATGCTTTGGATCCAGTTCCATAAAAAAAATTCTATGGGTTCACCAGCAAATTTATCTTTAAATCTAGCTACTACAGACTTAGCTATTGGCATATTGTGAACATTATTTATTTTATAATTAGACGTGTCAAAATAATCAATATAACTTTTCATATCTTCATAAACATTATCTGTTCCTATTTCCAAAATAATATTGCCAGTATCTGTGTATTATAATTTTAAAGTAAGATTTTTAGGAAATCATAAATGAAACCATATATAATAATAGTCTTAGAAATATCTAACTGAAAGTTCAACATAAACAAGCTTGTCGTATTCAATTAGTATTTTATTCATTTGAATAGTAACTAAATGTTCATAAAAAATTATTGATTCTTTAAAGTGTGACTTTGTAATTAAATTTTCAGCACCATCTTCCCTACCATTTTTTTCAAATTTCAAACTTGATGTCCGATCGATAATCAACATTTGCCATCGTTTTTCCATATATGCTATTAATACTAAGCTTATAATTGTTTCTATCAAAGTCGTGTTTAGATTCGTTTCTTAAATTAATTATTTCTATGAATTTTGTCTATTTTGAGTCCATTTCGAAAACATTGTTTATTTAATAAATTGGGAATTAATTCTGCATGTTTATAATTAGGGGGCTTATAATTTTCAGGACAAAAAGGACATTCGTTATGAAAGTCGTGAAAATCAGTAGGATATATTAAATCAACTTCTAAAACATGTCCTTCATCAGACGTATCTGAAATGTTTGTGACATTGAAACTACCAATTTATTTTTGAGAGAGCCAAACAAAATTCTTCTGTGGAAGATATTGAGACATCGCATGACCATAAGTTAGTTGCGTCAACATATAATAAATATCTGTTAGGCTGATGTGGCGAAACTTTCAAGAAACTTATTATTTGCAACGAATTTTCTAGTAACACATCTTATATTATCCTCAAAAAAATGTATAATTAGTAATATAGCTATAAGGAAAAACACCCTTTTGACGAATCAATTCAAACTTTTCCTTTTCACTGAAAAATTTTATAATTTCTTGGCATCGTTGTTCTTCTAAAGTGATAATTTTGATAATGAGGATGGTAAAAACAAAACCTGAATGAAAAGAGTCTATAAATCTTATGCAAAACTGTTTCTTTTTGAGCTTACCTGATTGTTTATCGAAGTATGTGCAATAACTTTCAATTGTTCATTATGTTGACATAAATTATTAATAAATAAATTAGCATCATAATTTTTTTAATTGTGTAGTATAACCGGAATATAATTTGGTAATTTAAAATTTAAATTACATTTAGAGTGGGCTAAAAGCTAATTCGAAATCAGTAAAAAGAAATCTTATCTATAATATAAAAATAAAGAATGGAGAAGGAGATAAAATTAAATAGTATTATTTGCCAATTTGTCGAAGCACAATTTTAATCTATCCCACACGATCTGTTCTTCGTCACAAAGTTTCGAAATTTATTACAAGAATTTAATATAAAACAGACTTTTTAAATTTGAAACTAATTTTCGGGACAACTTTGTATTTTTATGCTTAACCTTCACAATGAAGGAATCCTTAGTTGTCGAGGAATATTACTTAGTATATATCACCACTACACCAAACACTTTATTTTTGCACTCGACGCGCGTTTCGCTAACCATGTTAGCTTCATCAGGAGCGATGATTGACTAAAGCTAAAGTACAAATCTACCCTATTTATACTTAGCCTAACCCTTGAATTACTCAAGCGGAACTAATGACATAGGCAAGGCCATCAGTTCCGGTCAAGTAACCAGTAGAGGGGACTATAAGGAATAGGCCCTCTGTCTTTATTTAAACTACTTTTACATTTTATGATTTCCATACTTTCGTATGCGTTCAACAATCTCCTATCAGATACATTTTTCATCAATCTTAGATTATCTAATGTTACAGTATGATCAGCTGTTCGGCAATGCTAGACTTTTCTGTTCTATTGTATTTTAAGTGTGCTAAGTGTTCTTTAAATCTTGTTTTAATTGACCTTTTAGTTTGCCCAACCTACTTTTTGTCACAATCATTACAACTAATTTCATAAATTCCACTTTTCTCACAATTAGGAATCTTATCTTTGGGATTTCCTAAGATATTCCTCAGATTGTCTGATGACTTATAGACTAAGGTGAGGCCTACCTTATTAAATACCTTATCGAGTCCCTTGCTATATTTCGGATTATATGGTATGGAGACATACTTGATGTTATTTTCATCGCGTGTAAAAAAGGTGGAATTCTGAATATTAAACCTAAACTTATGTCTATTTATTAGCTTATTTACTAAGTCATCGTCATAACCATTAACTCTAGTTATATTTCTAATACGATTCCTTTCTTTATTAAAGTTTACTCTATTCAGAGGGAAAGTGACCAAACGATGAACTAAAAAATGTAATGAGGCTAATTTATGTTGTTTGCAATGAAATGAATCATTAGGAATATATCTATCTGTTACTGTGTCCTTCCTATAGATATCAAATTCTAATCTATTATTATTTTTAATAATTAAAATATCTAGAAAAAGCAATTGTCCTTTGTTCTCAACTTCGTAAGTGAATTTAATGGAATCATACCGGCTATTTAATTTAGAAACAAAATCATCAATGTTTGCTTTCTTTGTATTAAAAATCGCGAAAATATCATCCACATACCTATACCATACCCTTGGGAAATATTCGAAATCTTGACTGGCTTCGATTTCAAACTTACTCATGAATAAATTGGTTACGAAAGGTGATAAGCAATTACCCATAGCTGTTCGTTCTTTCTGAACATAAAATTGATTGTTATATTGGAAATAATTTTGTTCCATACAAAGTTTAGATAATGTTAAGTATTCACGAATAATTACGTCTTCAAAGTCATTCATTCTAAGTAATTCTTCGAGATATTGTAAAGTTTGTGGAATTGGCACACTTGGGAACAAAGAACTAACATCAAAAGAAATTAAGACTTCACCTTCATTAAGAACTAGATTTTTTGTTTTATTAATGAATTCTAACGAATTCTTCACTGCGAAAGTATTTAACGGTAACTTCTCAAGTTCTTTTGATAACCATTTGGATATTAAATATGTGGGTGATCCGACCGATGAAACAATGGGTCGCATTGCTTTTCCAGGTTTGTGAATTTTGGGTAAGCAATACAATTTTGGTATGGTCGGATTACTCACATTTAATTTAAATTTTAGCGAATCGGAGACAAGGTTCTTACATTTTTTTAAAGAATTTTTAACCTCTGATATCATTCTTGGTAATGGATTTCTTATTACCTTTTCATAAGGGCCAGATTCGATAAGATTATCTACGCGTTCAAAGTAATCTTTCTTATCCAATATAACAACCTTATTTCCTTTATCCGCTTTTAAGTAGAAAACATCTTTTTTTTTCAATCCTTTAACTACTTTTATGTCTTTTCGTGAATTAGAATTTGTGTTGTTAACCATGTTTTTCGATATTTGATTGCGACATGCTTCCCTAACAAATGATTTACTGTTTTCTGGATGTGTACTAATGGAACTTTCAATGTGAGCAACTATTTCTGATAAATTATCTCTAGGAGGGGGTACTGCAAAGGTAAGACCTTTGTTTAAAATTCACATCTTAAGCAAGGGACTCGATAAGGTATTTAATAAGGTAGGCCTCACCCTAGTCTATAAGTCATCAGACAATCTGAGGAATATCTTAGGAAATCCCAAAGATAAGATTCCTAATTGTGAGAAAAGTGGAATTTATGAAATTAGTTGTAATGATTGTGACAAAAAGTAGGTTGGGCAAACTAAAAGGTCAATTAAAACAAGATTTAAAGAACACTTAGCACACTTAAAATACAATAGAACAGAAAAGTCTAGCATTGCCGAACAGCTGATCATACTGTAACATTAGATAATCTAAGATTGATGAAAAATGTATCTGATAGGAGATTGTTGAACGCATACGAAAGTATGGAAATCATAAAATGTAAAAGTAGTTTAAATAAAGACAGAGGGCCTATTCCTTATAGTCCCCTCTACTGGTTACTTGACCGGAACTGATGGCCTTGCCTATGTCATTAGTTCCGCTTGAGTAATTCAAGGGTTAGGCTAAGTATAAATAGGGTAGATTTGTACTTTAGCTTTAGTCAATCATCGCTCCTGATGAAGCTAACATGGTTAGCGAAACGCGCGTCGAGTGCAAAAATAAAGTGTTTGGTGTAGTGGTGATATATACTGAGTAGTATCATTGTGCCAAAGATTCCACATTCCCAACTTAGTCGAGGAATATGATGGAAATATTTGTGTGCCGCGATCCGTACAACTAATATTAGTTTGAGCCGAACTAGAATTATCAAAAAATTCGAATATTTTCATACAAAAAGGTTCACTAATTTTGAAGAGGCATATTGAGTAATACAATCAAACAGTGAATTTAGCAGGGGTGTAGTCAATGTATGTTGTAGACAAGGAATTAATATTAAACTTGGGAGAACTAGAACGCGTACACGATTCCGAAATGTTCGCTTGGGAAGAAGTTGGAACTTGTGGAATCGACTGAAAGTGTGAATTAATCTGTGGTGAAAATAGTCGAAGATCGGTAGAGTTATCAACTAAATGTTGACACATTAATTGCATATTTTTTAAACTGAACGAGGTTTGTTTAAACCACTCTCAGTTGTATTATTATCCAGTTCAAAATTTGCTTCTGAAATAGACAAAGATTACGATAAATTATCAACTTCATTAAAATTAAAATTTTAGAATAGAATTTGGTTAATTTCGGCAGCATCGGAAAGTTGAGATAACCCTAGCGAGAAATTTTGATTCGAATAGCTCAAATTAGATTTTGACACAGTTCCAAATTAAATACAGAATTTTAACTTTCCTGTGTTTCTTCGGTAATAAAAGGATATTGAGTTAGAATTTGTTATTCTGCTACCCGTTTCTTAACAATGGTGTCAATATCGCAAGAATCCGTTTGTTCAGTAAGAACAATATCATTAAGATCCTGAATATTCAAACCATGATTAATTGCAGATAATTGAAGATTCTTACCTAAACCAAGCAAAACTAAATTACACAAATCAAAATTAGATAAATCTGAATCTATCCAAATTTGTTGTCCCCTGCCACCCCGAAACCGGTTTGAAGCCTTTTCCTCGATTTAAAACCACTAATTTTGGTTAAAACAAAGGCGGGGCAAGGGGTAAAAAGCGATACTATTGGTGTTTAAAATGAAGAAAGGTGGGAAAAAGAGAAGAAAAGTGATATTATTAGATGAAAGAGCGTGGTTTCCCTACCTGATATTGGAATTTCACTCCGCCTCCCTAATTTTGTCGTTTGTCTTTATCTTGAACATGTTTTTTTTTTTTGCTTTTCAGAAACATCCGCCTTCTCCTACCATTATTTCGAACGTGTTGTCCATAAAAGCAGAGCTTTTGGAACCGTTTGCTACATTCTGACTTCGTCAGCATTTCAGTAAATAAATATTTTAACTAAAAATTAAAAAATTTTAAAAATTGGTGTTTGAAATATATATTCCAACTGATTTTCATTTTGAGATTTTGGATGAAAATAATCTAGTTATGCCTCAGCATAGCTCGGCATCCTCTACACCTGTTACACATCATAGTTGGTTGCACGGCCGAACTTGAAGAAGACAGTCAGATTAGTTCTACAAGATCCATAAAAACATCTGGCTGGATGATAAATGAAGGGTGGAGCCCATATACGATACGAACACCAACGCCGAGTACACCTACAGAAGTTCCAGTGGCAAAAGTTGGGATGTACCTTCATTGTCACATCAATATAATGAAGAATAGGACCTCACATTGTTAATTGAACCAGAAAATGGAGAAGATTCAAAGAACGAAGAAGGAGCAGAAGAAGAAGAAAAGTCTGAAGAACATGATTCGTATGAAGAAGAAAAATATTTTTAATTTTTTATTTTTACTTTATTTTATAAATAAAAGAACATTTAACATTTTTGATGCTTTTATTGTTAATATGTATGTCCAACCCCAAAACTCACATAAGAAAAGAATAGGGCTCAAAATCTTCTGTTTTGATGTCATTTGAGAGTAAAATTAGCACCTTTTCGTTCAATCTAGCGTTAATTCGGTATATCTATCCCTAAACGCTTTTAAAATTTTTTAAATATTTGTACAACAAAGAATAAGCTACTAGTTCTGCGACTTCTTATAGCTCTAAATTCTGTTCTCCTACTTCCATGCAGAGAAGATTTGAATAATTTTTAGTTTTACGATCGCATAATCAGAATGAGAGGGATTAGGTATTATAAGTTCGAAGGCAAATTTTTACCTCCGAGAGGTACAATATAGGCGGCCTCTCAATGTTAAAAAGACCCAATCAAATGCATAGTTTTAGTTAACAGAGAAGAAAATATATAAAAATATATGTAAAAGTAACTGCTTAACATTTTGTAAATTTGTATTTTAATAAGTTATATATAACTAGCTATTAAAATTAGTAAATATAAGTGGCAACACCGGTACGTATCAAAGACAAGTTTTACTAAAAGACAACAGGCGACTATTCGGTTTACTAGTAACATCGCCTGAAAGCGGAAGAAGGTAACTTTTTGTTAAGTCAGGCTTGAAGTGTATTCTATTATTTTCCACCTGTCCTTACCACACCCATCAAAACTTTAAATGGATGATTAATTTGGCGGGAAGTGATTTCATTAATGACATGGTTTGTCTCGCCTTGAGTATAAAATGTTTTTGCATTGCAAAGTGCTAAATTTACCTTGGAGATTGCTGAAAAGTTTTTTGGTCTGACACATGGTATAGATGTCACCCTTTTCAAAAAATCCATATGATCTTTAGGAAGTATCAACCTTCAAACGATACGTGTCAAAATTTCATGACATTTCGACGATTAGTTTACAAGTTACAGTGACGCTACTTTTAATATTTTCAAAACAATGGAAAAAAATCGAATTTCGTGTGTTGATTAAACACTGTTTTCTGATAGGAAAAAATACCATTCAAGCAAAGCTTGAGAAGTGTTACGAGGACTCTGCCCCTGGAAAATCACTAATCATTTACTAGCGTGCTGCATTTAAACGCGGTTCTACAGATAGAAATGATGCGGAACACTCTGGACACTCAAATAAGGTAGTTACACCGGAAGATATCAAAAAAATCCACAAAATTGTTTCGGATGACCGTAAAGTGAAATTGCGTGAAATAGCTGACACCCTAAAGATATCAAAGGAATGTGTTGGTCATATTTTGCCTAAACATCTGGACATGAGAAAGCTATGTCCGAAATGGGTACAGCGTTTGCTCAGAGCGGACCAAAGACAACAACGTGTTGATGATGCAGAGCGCTGTTTGGAACTGTTTAAGCTCAATAAAAAGGATTTTTTATGCGATATGTGACAATGGATGAAACATGGATTCCCCACTGCACAGTGGAATCAAATCGGCATTCAGCTGGGTGGACAATAGCCAGTGAAAGCCGCCCGAAGCGACCAAAAACACACACAGTCGATTGGGAAGGTTTTGGCCTCTGTATTTTGGGATGCGTATAGAATAATTTCCATCGACTATGCTTAGAAGGGAAAAACCATTACCAGCGAATATATATAAAGTTATTGGTGCATTTGAAGTCAGAAATTGTAAAGAAACAGCCCCAAATAAACAAGAAAAAAAAAGTGATCTTTCATCAAGACAATGCACCGTGTCTCAAGACATTGGTTACGATGGCAAAATTGCATGAATTGAAGTTCGAATTGCTTCCTCATCTACCGTATTCTCCAGATTTGGCGACTATTGTCTATTCGCAGCCCCCAAAAAAATACTGGCTGGAAAGAGATTTGGCTCCTGTGAAAAAGTTATCGCAGAAACTGAGGCCTATTTTGGAGGCAAACACAAATCCTTCTACAAGAAAGATATACAAATATTAGAAAAGCGTTGAACTGATTGTATCGCTCTTGAAGGACACTATATTGATGAATTTTGCAAAAAGATGTGTTTTAAGTAGCTAGACTAAAAACTTTTCAGCCTACGTGTTAGTATTATTATTGTCCTTGAAAATTGACATTATTACTATTTTTTCGGACGTATATAAGATATTTTACCTCTCGTTGGCTTCATATGCTTTTTTACTCTCCTTGCTAAAGGAAAGTGTTGTGTTCGAGAAAAAATCACACTTCGAGATATTTTGCCTTTCTTCACGTTTTAGAGTTCCTAGATCACGAAACTCATTTCCGTGGGTCTGTTTGCTTGTCTACCTGTCGGTCTATCTGTCTCTCGAACTAATTGAGATCTCAATTTCAAACTTGATACATAGATAACATCTAACAAGGAAACGAACCTTATAATTTTTCAACGATATCGCTTCACGTCAAGGGGGAAAAGGAGTGAGGGTCGATAAGTTTTAAAAGATTTTAATAGCAATATGGAACTTTTTCCTGATTTTTTGTTAAATAATAAACAAAATTTATGCATAAATTTTATAGTACAACATATAAGAGGCAAAGGTGGCGAGGGAAGAGATTAGAGGGGGCTGTTTCCTATATATAGGGTTATAAACCATTTCGAGGTTTGCGAAGTCTAGGAATCGAAAAATTAGGTTATTTGTTCATTGCTTTCAAGTTTAGTCCAGGATCGGACTGAAGGGGAGGTACTTTAGAATTGTAAAATTTTAATGGTGTCATAGGTCTTGAGAAGTAAAGGAAATGAAGTTATTTTTTCATTGCTTTTAATTATAATGGGGGAAGGAGTGGTCAAATATTGTATGGTTTCAATAGTAATATAGGAATTTTTCCAGGTTTTTACATGTGATAATGAAGCAAAATTATTTATTTATTTATATAATTATGCGACGTATAAAAGGTAACGAAGAAAATTAAAAAGGTAAATTCGAATTTATTGTGATATCGGTATTATTCAGAGTTCTTTAAGTCAAGCGAACGAAACATTACATTAGTTTTTTGCTACCTAAAATATTATCAGAGGTAGAGGGTAAAAAGGGTGGGACTTACATATTGTACAGTTTTAATATTGTTATAAGGATTTTAGTTTTTTGTTTGAATATTTTAAAAAACTTTAGCTAGTCATTTATAGTAAAAGATATATAATGTGAAAGAAATGGGATAGAGGGTTAGATGGGTGGTTGCGCAAGTATCATAATATAGTTCTATTTCATTTTTCTTGCTTTTTCATTATTCTGAATTTTCACAGAAATTGTATGTGAAATGAGGTCTGGTTACAGAGCGACCTAAAAAATGTTAAGTTTATTATAGAAAAAGGTTTAGTTGTTAAATTGGGTGAAACTTACTTACCTCTGGCATAGTAGGTACATTATTGTTTTTACGTTCCTTGCTAAATGGAAAGATTACCCCTTGCAGTTTTTGCTTTTCTTTACGTTTCAGTATTTATAGATCACGAAAAATACATATTCCCATTTCCATCAGTCTGTCTATCTGACTATCAGGCTCTCGGTCTGTCGGTCTGTCGGTTTATTGGCATCATAATACTCGAAGAAAATAATATTATAATATTTGAAATAAGGAAAAAATCTATAATTCTTGAGTGATATTGTATCAAGGATGGTGAACAGGGTAGGACGATATGTTCTATGATTTTATTTATATTATGGAAATTTACTTTCTCTTCGCTTGAGAAAGTCAAATTCAGTATTTATTTTAATTGCAAGGAACAAATTAATTAATATTAGGACATAATTATAAAGCTCTTTTGGAGGAAGCATGCTGTTTATATAGAAAAAAAGTAATATTAGCCACTGATAACAGTATAGGAGGATCCACCAATCCTCCATTATGTGTGGCTCATTGAGCTATTGTCAGCCTGTTACCAAAAAAATGGAAATAGCTTTCTTAATTTTGCTGAATGATTTTATACCGACTTTATACACGACTATTAAGAATAATCATAGAGCATATAATATCCTGAAACTGAAACTTTCACAACCTTGATTAGATCAGAAATCGTAGTTCTTGGGACTAGATTGTATTAATTTGGCGTTACTTTTCGACGGTTCGTCTACGATTGATATCTTTAGGGAGTAATTCCAAATTCCCGAAAACTACGGTTTCTCATATAATATCCTAAGAAAATCGTCTGGTGTATGTATATATATATATATATATATATATATATATATATATACAGGGTGCCCCATATGTATGCAATAATGATTCCACAGCATTTATTATTCAGTGTATCAAAAAAATGTTTAAATAAAAGTTATAGAGTGTTATACGGCGCATATGCTGGCGTTGACGCTAAAATGTTTTGAACTGTCATTTCGAAGAAATTACGCCATCTTGATTTTTTTTAAATGGAAAGCCCTGTATATTATTTTATTTTTGAGTCCTACTAAAAATTATTTATCAAACATATCATATGTCTAAATCGAACTGTTGTGGAATTATTGTTATTTGCAATTTAAAATAAAAAAGGCCATAAAAACTATTAATAAATACTCTAAGTTTATTTTGAGGTAACAATTACTCAAGATGCCTACCGTTAATAGCGAAATAATGACCCAATCTGTCATAAAGAATCTGAACAGAGCTTTGCAGAGAATCTGGGGAGATCTGCGCAACTTCATATTGAATTCTTTGTTGTAAGTCTTCTACAGTTTCGGGTAGGCTTCGGTAAACTTTGGTTTTTAAATGACCCCATAAAAAAATCGAGCGGTCGGGACGCCTTGCAGCACCTCTTCTGCATCACACACCTCCTGTTGTGTTCTCCTACGATCTCCGTAACCAACCATCATTAACAAAGTGATTCTTTCAGTTTCTGTTAAATGTACCATTATGATAATACGCTCAAATTGCAGTTTCACAAAATGCAGCAATAAACGTTTTCGTCAATAAACCATTTTTTGACGCGTTAAGTCGTTACCTGACAGTAAAAGCCAGATTAATTTTTTTTTTAATTTGATCTTAATTTCAAATATCAATAATTCCAAAACAGTTCAATTTAGATATATGGTATGTTAGACAATTATTATCTAGACTTTTTAGTAGGACTAAAAAATAAAATAATATACACGTTTAAAAAAATTTAAGATGGCGTAATTTCTTCGAACTGATACTTCAAAACATTTTATTGTCAACGTCAGCATGTGCGCCGTGTAACACCCTGTAACTTTCATTTAAACATTTTTTTGATACACTGATTAATAAATGCTGTGGAATGATTATTCGATATATATGGGGCACCCTGTATATATATATATATATATATATATATATATATATATATATATATATATATATACTAACCGGGCCCGCGGCTCCGCTCGCGTGGACTTAATTCACCACTATCGTCACTGCTTATTCCTTATGTTACCCAACGTAATAAAATATCTCCCATTATTTTCCCTTATCTCTCAATATTTCTCCTTATCTCCCATTATCTCTATATAATTTCCATTATCTAGGCTTATCTCTGCTCATCTCCCATTATTTCTCCTTATCTCCCATTATTTCTGCTTATCTTCCATTATCTCACATTATCTCCCATTATCTAGGCTTATCTCGACTTATCTCTCAATATTTCTCCTTATCTCCCATTATTTCTCCTTATCTCCCATTATCTCACCATAATTCCCATTATCTAGACTTATCTCTGCTTATCTCTTTATTTCCCATTATTTATATTTATCTCCCATTATCTCACCTTATCTCCCATTATCGGGCCTTATCTCGACTTATCTCCCATTATTTCTCCTTATCTCCCATTATCTCACCTTATCTCCCATTATCTAGATTTATATCGAATTATATAGAACATATGTACAAATTTATGAAAACACGTAAATCGGATAAGTAGCTCTCAAGTGATAAGCGTACTAACGGACCGACAGACAGACAGAGAGACGTTGCATTTTATATATATTCTAGATAGAATATTATAGGTAACCTAGCCAAAGAACAAATGTATGAATTAAAAAAAAAACACGTAAATCGGATAAGGGGTTCTCGAGTGATAAGCGCACTAACGAACAGACACACAGACAGAGAGACGTTGCATTTTATATATATTATATTCTTTGCTACATGATATTGTTCCATATTTAATGCTTTAGGCAGTGTATTGCAAGAGAACGCGTTAGCGGCAAACTTTTCTCCGACTTGATTCACTATTATCGTCACTGCTCTTTCCCTATGTCACCTAACGTAATAAAATATATCCTATAACCTGGCCAGAGAACATATGTATGTTTAACAAAAAAGCACGTAAATCGGATAAGTGGTTCTCCAGTGATAAGCGCACTAACGGACAGACAGACAGACAGATGGACGTTGCATTTTATATATATTATAGATAATGTTTGCTACATGATATTGTTCCACATTTAATGATTTAGCATGTTTAAAAACAAGCACGTAAATCGGATAAGTGGTTCTCCAGTGATAAGCGCACAAACGGACAAACAGACAGAGATACGTTACATTATATATATATATATATATATATATATATATATATATATATATATATATATATATATATTTATTTATATATTATAGATGTAATAAAATATATATCTACAACCTGGTCAGAGAACATATGTATGAATTTAAAAAATCACGTAAATCGGATAAGTGGATCTCGAGCGATAAGCGCACTAATGGACAGACAGACAGACAGAGAGACGTTGTATTTTATATATATTATAGATATAGATTATTATTATTATTATATAACCTGGCCAAAGAATATATGTATGAATTTAAAAAAAAGGCACATAAATCGGATAAGTAGTTTTCGCGTGATAAACGCACTAATGGACAGACAGACAGACAGAGAGACATTGCATTTTATATATATTATAGATTATAGATATTCTCTGCTACATAATATTGTTCCATATTTAATGGTTTAGACTGTGTATTGCAAGGGAACGCGCTAGCGGCAAACTTTTTTCCGACATCATTCACTATTTTACGTCACTACTCATTTCTTATGCTACTTATCGTAATAAAATATCGCCTATAACCTGGCCAGAGAACATATGTATGTTTTAAAAAAAAAAGTACGTAAATCGGGTAAGTGGTTCTCCAGTGATAAGCGCACTAACGGACAGACAGAGAGACGTTGCATTTTATATATATATATATATATATATATATATATATATATATATATATATATATATATATATATATATATATATATATATATATATATATATATATATATATATCATATTATATATATATATATATATATATATATATATATATATATATATATACATATATATATATATATATATATATATATATATATATATATATATATATATATATATATATATATATATATATATATATATATATATATATATATATATATATATATATATATGTATATAAGTGATATGGGTAGCGCACTAAAATTAAAAGTCATGTAAATAATAGTATTTCTTTCGTGAAAGGATTTTTCAAATTGTGCCAATTAAAATAGTGATATGTTATTGTAACACGCCTGTATATAAGTACTAGTTTTAGTTCTTAAATTATTTTATATTGCTCATATAAGTAACAAATTTCCAGTTTATGAATGAATATATATATATATATATATATATATATATATATATATATATATATATATATATATATGTATATATATATATATATATATATATATATATATATATATACATACATACATACATACATACATACATACATATGTATATATATATATATATATATATATATATATATATATATATATATATATATATATATATATATATATATATGTATATATACAAGTTTATGCCGAAACATGTAAGTAGTATTTTATCGTTGGTTGAATTTGAACTTTGTGTAGGATTAAAAGTTACTGTGAAGTGTGAAGCTTTCTTGCACGAAATAGTATTCCCAGCTGCTATGAATGCAATATATTCATTCCAATACATATTTGCTCCCAAGTTAACGCCCAGTCAGTGTAATGACGATGCTAGAAGAATAGTTTGTCCTAACATAACCTGGACAGATTCCTCAACGTATAATTTTTAAAACAAAAACCCCCTCCTGGGTTTTGCAGCATTAAATTCTACTTGATTACTGGCTCTCAAAGATAGAATTTATTCCAGGTCTTCGTTAATATAGACTTCCTGCTGTCTTAGAATACTTTTATGAGTCACTGATGTTCGAGCGTTCAAAGTAAATGAGGAAATAAGCATAATGTCTTCGGCAAAGAGCTGTAGATTGGATTATTGATCCTTGTCTGCAAATCGGTAATGTAAAGAGGTCAGAGGATAGAAGACAATATGGAGCACTGGCTGCGTTGATAGTGAAGGTAGCACTCTTAAAGAACACTATCTGAGAAAACAAGAAAGCCATAAACAAAACTTTTCACACGTATCATAAAAACGTAGCTTAGCCCGCAATCCGTCATGCCAAATATGGTCGAATGCCTTGGACATATCGAATGCAATCGCTCAGGATTCGATTCGAGACACGAAGATGTGTGATCTCTTGTTGATATTTGCTTACGAAAGCCATATTGACTGTCCATATTGAATCCTTACAGATACTGTTAAATCATGCTGATTGATAGCCTTTTCCATAACTTTTCATATTACTGAAAGCAGCGCGACTGGGCGGTAGTTATAGGGATGTAAGTTTCCATGCCGACCAAAATAACATCAAAAACCTCACAGTCAGATCTGACCAGTTTATGGTCAGAAGAAGCTCACCGCGTTGACTGTGAAATTCCGTATTGAGTCACCGATAAGCTGATTAAAGCCACAACTGATTGAAAATGATTCAGCATCGGCCTTTATAAATTAAATATTGTTTAATAACGAGATTGGTTAACTTCAAAGTTCGAACCCGTCAAAATGTATCTTTTTTTAATTCGTTTTAGCTATAATTTTTCAATTATATATGGATACTGGTATATTTTCTAAGAAAAAAATTATATTTATTTTCGTATGCTTTTGCAGTATAGACTCTTGTACTCACACGCAATATGAAACGACAAAATAAATTGTTTTATTTATTCTTAGTTAGTTATATAATATTTTTTCTTTGATCATACATATAATTTAAGGACAATCATAATCCAGCAATCTGAGAACACATTATGTTTGTACAATAGTACTAAAGTTTATTTAATACGTTGGTTAATTTCACAAAAAATATCATTAAAAATAATTCAGGTATTTAAGATACATATTATGAAATGCTTTATAGCAGCGGTCGGCAAGCCGCGGCCCGCGAGCCTCCTTGCGGCCCGCGACTGTTTTGTAAATAAATGTCTTATCATTCGGAATTATTTTAATTTCGCGCCAAAACTGATGAAAATGATGACGTTTCAGATAGTGTGCAGCTGGTCGGTTTGTTTGCGGAATTGATGAGAACTTTAATGTTTTTAAGGATCTTTTACAGTTATACAGTTTGAAAGGAACGACTACAGGCGAACATTTATTTCGCCACTTAGAACAAGCGTTAGTATCAATGCAATTACCATCGGTAAAATTGGTAAGCGTTATAACTGATGGAGGCAGAAACATGAATGGACTAAACAAGGGCTTGGTGTATAGAATTAAAACTAAATTGGTAGAGATAGGTTGCGATATTCCATTATTTTTCCACTCTATTGTCCACCAAGAAGCGTTATGCTGCAAAGTTCTTGCATGGAAAGAAGTAATGGACATCATGATATCCACTGTAAACTACATTAGAGAAAATGGGTTGACACATCGCCAATTTCAATAGTTTCTGTCGGATATGAAAGCAGATCACCAAGATGTCCTGTATTATTCTGAAGTGTGATGGTTAAGTAGAGGTGCAGTACTGAAAAGATTTTTTGACCTCAGAAAAGAAATCCTTTTATGTTCAAAAAAGGCAAATCTGTTCCAGAACTTACAGATCCTCAATGGTTACTAGACCTTGCATTTTTGATAGATTTAACTCATGAGTTAAATATGCTGAATATGTGGCTTCAAGGAAAACACAAATTAATATCTGATATGCACACAGACATAAAGGCATTCCAAATGAAAAACAAGCTCTTCATAAAACATATTGACAAGAAAAGGCTGGACCATTTCCCGAATTGTTAAAAAACTGTCGAGGATGTTGGAATAAATTTTCATTGGAATGACAAAATGAAATGCATTTTAATGCAGCTACAAAATCACTGGAGATTTTTGCAAATCCTTTTTCATGTGATATTGAGGACGTACCGAGTATTTTACAAATGAATGTGATTGATCTTTAATCCAATGACACTCTCAAAAACTCCTATAAAATCAATGATCTTTTGACGAATTGAAAAGGTTTGCTCA
The DNA here is from genome assembly GCA_019049505.1 of Pachyrhynchus sulphureomaculatus. NCBI lineage: Eukaryota > Metazoa > Arthropoda > Insecta > Coleoptera > Curculionidae > Pachyrhynchus > Pachyrhynchus sulphureomaculatus. The sequence continues at coordinate 113,037,583 of CM032446.1, read as the reverse complement.
GCAATTAATTACAATTTTTGGCAGCACTTACTTATGTGAACAAACTTTTTCAATTCTCAATTACAGAAAAAATAAATATTGTTCTCGTCTCCCAGGTGAGCATTTTAGTGCCAATCGGCGAATTTCTACGACAACCATGAAAGCAAACATTCTACAAATAGCCAGTCAAATACAGCCTCAAAAATCACATTGAATTTTGATTCGACTCGCATATATAGTTATTTCGAAGTTCTCATTTAATTTGTCTGTTTTTCCTCATTTGTCATTGTCCCTACTTATTAATAAAATTTAAATAAAATGATGATTAATAAAATGTAAAAGTAAATATTTCTGTTTTTGCATTTTTATTATCATCGACATTAACAAAACCTATTAACAAAATTATGAACAATGCGGCCTGCCTTTATTTCATTTTGCCACTATGTGCCTTACCTCCTAAAAGGTTGCCGACCGATGCTTTATAGTATTAAGAAATGATATTAAATTAGCTATTTTGCATAAAGGATTGCATGTGATGTGGACTTGCAATATACTAATTAATTATTTTTATCAGAAAGAAGACGTCACCTGCGACATGGTAACGGAATCATCAGTAGTGAAATCGACAACAACTCACGAAGAAACTAAGGAAAGTACACAAGGGGAACGTCCTAAACGGGAACAATCAACAAAGATGTGGGAACAATTTGACTGGAACTTTGGCTCAGCTAGACCAAAAAAAGGTGAAGTCAAGAACAAAACATATAATATGTAGCTATAACTGCATAGATGTTTGCCTAATCAAATAAATATAACGTAAGATTTGCTGCTAGGTAGCCTATCAAAAACCACTTTACCTAGTATAATTTCTCGTTAAATTGTGAAACCATCAATATCAAAGAAAGTAGACCTTCATGATCAAATAATTTTTGGTAAGCAACGGAAGTTTGTGCAATGTTAACACATTTTTGTTTTAAATAACACTATTTTTTTAACTCAATAAAATTTTAATAAAAATTCAACATGTTCTAGAAAAGGTACCATATAGAACATGAGGAATAATTAATGTGAATCTATCAAGAAAATGTGTATACTAATTTTATATTACCTAGTAAAGGTATAACCGATTCAAGAAAGGGGAAATGGGTGTTATCATAAAAATAAGGAATCTAATTTTTTAAGTTATATATAAATGGGGTACTGCGGAATTGGCAATGGTATTTTTTCTGTTAGGCAAAGACTAACAATATGATACGTTTAAAAACTAAGATATTTTTAACGTAAAAATTCTTATATATACTAAATATAGCAGCAGCCCGAATTTTCCGAAATTTCCATGATTTTATGACAACTTTCACGAATTAACTCGCACGTTATCTGGCAGTTAAAGAAAAATTATGGCAGTTTTCCTTTTATTTTTTTAATCTACGCCCAAATATTTATATAACTAAAATTAATTAGATTCCTTATTCTTAAAGTTTTATGATAGTAAATAAACAGATTTTTCTTCGGCTGTCAGACTTTAACAAATAAAATTAATTAGTTGCAAGTCAACTCAAAAAATGTAAGAACCGGCATATTTAGAAACATAACAACTCTAAAAATATGTTTGCTTTACGTACTTAATATTTTAAATTTTCCTAGTGCAGTATCGTACAACTGTCGTTTTTATTCTTGAAAGTTAAAGTGTTCACATTTAAACAGTGTCTGATTTTTTTTTGTATGTAGGTAAGTACTGATAATATTTCTTATTTCTTTGTAACATTTAAATTGGGTTTCTGTTATATTCGTACAAAAAAGTTAAATAAAATTGTGATCGGTTAATCAGAAAAAATACCAAATATTGTCATTCCAATTTAAATAGGATGTATGTTATACATTTTAATAGCATGTATGTTACAAATTTTTAAATAAGTCTTTAAAAAAAACTTATATTTAAATGTTACTTTATTATACATTTATTTCCAGTTTTAAAGCAATTAATGACACATAAAGTATAGTCAACATCGCAAAATATTTATTGAATTTTTAGGCGATTTCAATTAACTACGACGTTTGAACGTACTTCATAATGATTTTATTTGTAGAAGCTAATACAGAAATAACAGAAACGGCTATTGGATCCACAAATTTTACTAGGCTGATAACCGAAGAAACAACAGAAATGACAACTATTCCCTACGAATTATTTGATACAACTTGTGAGCTATGTGAAAATGAATTAAAGGATAGCATATCAACAACTACAATAACAAAAGACACCGAAATTCCTTCAATGCTACTTAAAAATTCTACTGAAACTTCTATTAAAACAGAAAATCACAATGAAGCTACATCTGCAGGGACTGTTTTAAGTGAATCTGAAATTTCAAATGACATTACAACCCAAAACATTTCAACAAACTTCGAAGTTTCTATCAAATCAAATATCCAATTAATGGAAACTTCCTTCGCCGAAGCTTCTACAAAAGAATTTGAAAATTCTACTGACAAAACTACCGAAACATCTGAATCACAAAATACAAAATCATTAATGAATGAATCGGCTACTAATATTTCGATAAGCTTAGGTACTTATACAAAAACAAATATTCAATATTCAGAAAGTACTTCTTCAGAAGAAAATATCGAATCATCGCTAAATGATTCTACTCAATCAGAAAGTACCTTAGAGATGTCGAAAGAAGTTGAAAATTCTACTGACAAAACTTCCGAAACATCTGAATCGCAAAATATAAAATCTGCTACTGATATTTCGATAAGCTTAAGTACTTATACAAAAACAAATATTCAATATTCAGAAAGTACTTCTTCAGAAGAAAATATCGAATCATCGCTAAATGATTCTACTCAATCAGAAAGTACCTTAGAGATGTCGAAAGAAGTTGAAAATTCTACTGACAAAACTTCCGAAACATCTGAATCGCAAAATATAAAATCTGCTACTGATATTTCGATAAGCTTAAGTACTTATACAAAAACAAATATTCAATATTCAGTAAGTACTTCTTCAGAAGAAAACACCGAATCACCGCTAAATGATTCTACTCAATCAGAAAGTACCTCAGAGGTGTCGAGAGAAGTTGAAAATTCTACTGACAAAACTTTCGAAACATCTGAATCGCAAAATATAAAATCTGCTACTGATATTTCGAAAAGCTTAAGTACTTATACAAAAACAAATATTCAATATTCAGAAAGTACTTCTTTAGAAGAAAACACCGAATCACCGCTAAATGATTCTACTCAATCAGAAAGTACCTCAGAGGTGTCGAGAGAAGTTGAAAATTCTACTGACAAAACTTCCGAAACATCTGAATCGCAAAATATAAAATCTGCTACTGATATTTCGATAAGCTTAAGTACTTATACAAAAACAAATATTCAATATTCAGAAAGTACTTCTTCAGAAGAAAATATCGAATCATCGCTAAATGATTCTACTCAATCAGAAAGTACCTTAGAGATGTCGAAAGAAGTTGAAAATTCTACTGACAAAACTTCCGAAACATCTGAATCGCAAAATATAAAATCTGCTACTGATATTTCGATAAGCTTAAGTACTTATACAAAAACAAATATTCAATATTCAGAAAGTACTTCTTCAGAAGAAAACACCGAATCACCGCTAAATGATTCTACTCAATCAGAAAGTACCTCAGAGGTGTCGAGAGAAGTTGAAAATTCTACTGACAAAACTTTCGAAACATCTGAATCGCAAAATATAAAATCTGCTACTGATATTTCGAAAAGCTTAAGTACTTATACAAAAACAAATATTCAATATTCAGAAAGTACTTCTTCAGAAGAAAACACCGAATCACCGCTAAATGATTCTACTCAATCAGAAAGTACCTCAGAGGTGTCGAGAGAAGTTGAAAATTCTACTGACAAAACTTTCGAAACATCTGAATCGCAAAATATAAAATCTGCTACTGATATTTCGAAAAGCTTAAGTACTTATACAAAAACAAATATTCAATATTCAAAAAGTGCTTCTTCAGAAGAAAATACCGAATCATGGCTAAATGATTCGACTCAATCAGAGAGTATCTCAGAAATGTCGAAAGAAGGTGAAAATTCTACTGACAACACTACCGAAACATCCGAATCACAAAATATAAAACCATTAATGAATGAATCGGCTACTAATATTTCGATAAGCTTAAGTACTTATATAAAAACAAATATTCAATATTCAGAAAGTACTTCTTTAGAAGAAAATATCAAATCATCGCTAAATGATTCTACTCAATCAGAAAGTACCCCAGAGATGTCGAAAGAAATTGAAAATTCTACTGACAAAACTTCCGAAACATCTGAATCGCAAAATATAAAATCAGCTACTGATATTTCGATAACCTTAAGTAACTATACAAAAACAAATATTCAGTATTCAGAAAGTACTTCTTCAGAGGAAAACACCGAGTTGTCGCTAAATGCTTCTACTCAATCAGAAAGTACCTCAGAGGTGCCGAGAGAAGTTGAAAATTCTACTGACAAAACTTCCGAAATATCTGAATCGGAAAACATAAAATCTGCTACTGATATTTCGATAAGCTTAAGTGCTTATACAAAAACAAATATTCAACATTCAGAAAGTACTTCTTCAGAAGAAAACACCGAATCGCTAAGTGATTCTACTCAATCAGAAAGTACCTCGGAGGTGTCGAGAGAAGTTGAAAATTCTACTGACAAAACTTCCGAAACATCTGAATCGCAAAATATAAAATCTGCTACTGATATTTCGATAAGCTTAAGTACTTATACAAAAACAAATATTCAATATTCAGAAAGTACCTCTTCAGAAGAAAATACCGAATCATCGCTAAATAATTTTATTCAATCAGAAAGTACCTCAGAGATGTCGAGAGGTGCTGAAAATTTCACTGACAAAGCTACCGAAACATCTGAATCGCAAAATATAAAATCTGCTACTGCTATTTCGCTAAGCTTAAGTACTTATACAAAAACAAATATTCAATATTCAGAAAGTACTTCTTTAGAAAAAACTACCGAATCATCGCTAAATGATTCTACTCAATCAGAAAGTACTACACAAATTTCGAGAGAAGTTAATACTGATTTGTCAAAATATATTTACGAAGAATCCAAAACTTTAAGTACATCGGTAACCGGAGAATCCATAATGAATTCGACTATATATGCTGCTACTGAATCGTCTGAAATACTGTATACTGAATTCAACCATTCTGCTAAAGGACAGACAACCATTACGACATCTGACGCATTCAGCTACTCATCTGCTGAGCCCAAAGGTCTAAGTGAAATTGAAACTGAAACTGCTTTTGCTATACGTGAAAATTTCACTAGAGTATCGTCTGAGCTTCCCGAGGATTCCTTATTAACGCAAAATGAAACATCTTTAACCTCGTCTGGTGACATGGATAAAACAGTATCATTAAAACTACTAGAAGCTACGTCTTTGGAACAAAGATTGAGTGAAAGACCTACAAAAATTGCAATTACAGACTCAAATATTACTTTTAGTCCTTCTAATTCTACAACTAAGTCTTCGTTACAGGAGTCTAGTGGAGAGACAACGTCGACAGAATTGTTCACCCTCTCTGAAAGCGTTGGTAATTCTTTAAAGAATACTACTATTTTTGAAGGTAGAAAAGAAACTACTTTATTACATTCCTTTAACCATAATGCATCATTGCCTATGCTAACAGATGTAGTCAATGCGACAACAAAAGTAGATTTTCCTATAAAGACTATAACAGAAAATCTGGACTATAATCTATTTGGAGGTTTGGATTCCGACATCACACCTTGTGAATTGTGTGATAATGACAAACTTATTACTAGTACTATACCCACTACATATATTTCTTCAGGTAATGCAAAAATATTTACCGAAATATCCGGGTCTTCGGAATATTTGGGAAATGCGTCAATAAAGTCAACACAGTTTTTTCCTAGATTAACTGAATCTATCATAGCAGAGTCTAAAACACCAATAATAAAATTGTCAGAAATAACAACGGAGTATTTAGAGGCCGTAACTACATTAAGGCACGCTAATGTTTCCAAATCTGAAACTGTTGAGGAATCTGTGCAAGATGATTATTACTATATTTCGGAAAACCAGACCGAACATGGTGGAAATGCAACAATAGACATACATACAGAACATACAACATTTAAAGCTGCAGAAAAAAATAATATTACAGACCATGAGCGATCAAGTGTTGCTGCTGATGTTTCTAAATCTAAAGGCACTGAACAAACTATGCAAGATAACCATAAGTACATTTCGAAATACCCGACTAACTTTCTAGAAACTACGAATATAGATAACTATACTGAATATAGAACAACTGATTCTACACAGGTCCATTACCCATCCACCACTAAGCTTAATAAAAAAACACCCATCAAAAATATTACAAATAACCTGAATATAACAACTGGATCTCCCGAAGGAACTAAAGCTGTAGAACATCAAAATGGTTTGATTATTATTCCTAAAAGTTCGAAACCAACCGGGGGTATACGAACGGGACATTTTACAAGAATAATTGAGGAGCAAGCCATTTATAATGATGACGAAGACGTTATTGGTGTTACAAATGTATCTAAATTGGTTTACCACTCTGGCAAATTAGGTAAGTAGACACCTACTTTTCAGTTAGATACTATTTGATTTGATAAAATATCAAAGTTTAAGGGAAGGTTTAAGTGGTTTAATACTTATGGCCTCGTTAGATTTATTTTCGCTAACGAATCCCGCTATTTTTTGTTGGATTTTTACTGAAAAGACATAGAAAACTCTCGATATGATATAGTCCTCAGAGTATTGATCAAAAGCTCCAATCAAAGCCACGAGATGTATGTAAAGTTAGGTTAGTTTTTCAGATCCTCTCACAATTTCACTTAAACTATTACTAAAATCTAAAGAGAGTTTTTAGTGTCGTAGCGATTACATATCATTGTTAAAAGGAACAATATGTCACAGAAAACAATTTCAAAAAATTTAAACTTTAGAATTAAAAGAGAAAAGTAAGCAAGTAAAATGTAATATCTTTTTAACCATTTCATTCATTTTTATTTTTGCCTCTTCAATTTCCTTGCATTATACAATATTTTTACTTTATATATCTAAACACATTCACAATTAAAATTTAGGCCACTCCCTGATTGTCAGTGCGGTATCGTTTTTCTCGGTGTGCCTCGGTACCGATTCGGTAACAAAAACATGCCGAACGCCTATATTTCAATGAAATCCATCTGACATGCTGCGCGCCCGCGCATGTCAGTCACACCAAGAAAAACGATACCGCACCGACAAATCAGGGAGCGGCCTTAAAATTGAAGTGATGTTTTACCAACATTTGAAAAAATTTACATAACATATTGTTATGGTCAATATTTGCCCTCGAAAATATTTTGTCTATCTTTCGATTTTCATAGTCTTTGATAGAATTAAATGATCATAAAATTAAAATATAGATTAGTTACATTAAATTCTCTTAAATTATAAATTGATGTATCTTATTTTTCATTTAGTTTTCTTTGAGAAAACTACTCGTTGTCTTTGATAGTGTTTATTTACGGCAAGGTGACATAACCTTGTAATTTTTTTAAAATATTTTCCAAATTTTACCAGTGTCATGTCAGGGTATATGGTTTCCATAGTGCTTTTCCAGTGGCTATAAATAGAAACACTTCGTTTTTATGGATAGATTTACAACTAAATCCTGATTTGGTAAATAAATAGAATTGACATCCTGAAGGTGATACGTCACGTTTTGAAATGCGGCATTGCCAAAGATGGTCCAAAGCCAAATTGTTTATTATTTTATGCCAGCGAATAATACGCTTTATTTTCTCTCGCACTCTTACAAATATATTGATATAGAGCGAACATAAAGCCTCGAGTTTGTTGAGTTGATTTCATGTTCGACCCGAACCAGTGTTCGAATCTTTAATTTTTGGATTATTTTCAAATCGCACTTTTTGTCCCCGGAAGAGGAAGTAAAAATCCTATTTAAAGCAAAAATCATGTCAGTGATGACTCTCTCTGTCACGATACTTTCAGTTTAGTAATTCAATATTTTCAAAAAGTTTTATAAAAGAAACGGGCGTTGTCCGATTGTTGAAAAGGTGAAATTCCCGGTACTGTTGAAAGTTTTGGTTCAGATACCATACTCTTTATGGGCGATAATTTTTATTACCGAAAAGTGCAGAAGAGCATTTTAAAGACTTGAGGTGAGTAACCATTATACGTGATTGCTAAATTTTTTTGTATTGCTATTTAAGTCGAATTCTCTTCGAGAATTTCCTGACACTTACTGGAATATAATGTCCTAAACAAGGATGTTTCTTTGTTCCAAGGTTTTGTTTTTGGAGTTTTAGACTTTATGGTTTTTTTGGATTTTAATCTTTGGGTTCCTTTGAATCTACCGTCATTCCAACTTTCATTTGGATTTTGGTCTTACCAACCAAGTTACCACTTTGGAATTTTCTTTTACCATTGGGGTGAGAGTACTTTGGCTGTACCAGCAGGACTTGAGACGACCCACGTACACACCGTACCATCCATCCAACGTTTTGGAGAACCACCCAGTTCGTGTTCTTTCTCCATCATTCGGAGGACCGACTAGAAAACTCCAGATAAGTGTCAACCATAACAATTTCATATTTATTTTTTTAATTCGCAAAGAATCAAAACATCGAGTAAGTTTTCTCTTTTGTAAATTCAAAAAAAAACACACGTACATCATTATTTAAATTTAAGTATTGTATCTCTTCAATTAACTATTAGTAATACTTGTAGTACGTCATCAACGCTACAACTTTTTAGTATATTAAACCATACGCCAACATTGAAACTGCCTAGTTTTGTAAGATTTATTTTTGTGGTTTTATAGAAGTTCAAAATTCATTTCTTGACTAGCCCAACAGTGGGTTTTAAGGGGAAAATTGTTTAGGGATAAAGGGTTCCTTAAAAAAAGAGCTTTCAAGTATTTTGATGCTGTATATGATATCGCATAACCGTAATTCATAAATTGACTTCCTATACTATATATAAGTAATAATTTAATAAAAAAATCATTCTAATATTTTACAAACTTATTAGCACAAAATGCATAATCTATTTAGGAGAAATTCGATAACTATAGGACGAAATAAGACATCACACGGTGCCCTAGAGCCGAATCAAATAAAAATATGGGGTGATTTCAAAATTTTGATGAATTTTGATTTTAGCAGGTATTAGGAACATTTCAAGCCATTATAGAAAAAAATACGCTCTGAGCTTTTTTTTAAGCAAATAACCATTTTTTAATATTCTTACTAATTTAAAAATAAAATTAATAAATTCCGCTGAAGCTAGTTTATATGATTTTCGTATTATAACAAACCCGAAATGGTTTTTCCCAGCTTATATTAAAAAATTATGTCTGATATAAACTTCTATGAAAAAAAAATTAAATATTGATTAAGCCATACTAAAAGCGACATCTCATTCAGCCCAAAGTAAAAATAAGAAAATCTCAAGATAGTACTGCGGAGAAGAAGGTTAAAATTACCATAACCTATAAAAAATTCCGTAGGATACACATATTCGTGATTAAAAAAGGTTTTGAACAAACTGAATAAAACAATATACCTTTATGTTAACAGATAAATTTCAATAAAATATTTCAGAAAAAAAGTTTTGAAACTTTATTATTAAATAATCTAAACGTTTAATGATATACAGAACATTTTTAGATGTATAAATTTAGTGAAATCACATTTTTATCACCGTAACAATATTTTCGGAAAATCTAATGCAAAGTTGTTATAAATAATTTTTCAATAGTCGCATATTATTATACTATTACCTAATTTTTAAAATTATACACTAGTAGTAATAAAATAACATAACCTAATTCATAAAATAATAATAATAATTCCAAGACCTGTATACAAAGCATATCGAAATTAAAATATTCTAATGCATAAATAAAAAATTTACAATTAACATCATCTAGTGCATATAAAACAGTAATGTTACAAACAATATTTTTCAATTTAAAAATGAACGCACCTAGGAATTTAAATTTATTACAACCTAATGCACAAAGCAATTAATTTTGAGTAATAGTTTATGATTTACAGAACTACAAACTAATAATTTTTACCTAGCAAAATATAATAAATATTTTCAATTCTGTCCCAATCTAGTGCAGGAAATAATATTACGAATTATTTTTTTTTTGCCAATACTGTATATCTCATGCAAATAAACAAATAATAAAATAATTCAGAAAAAAAGTCTTATTTTGAAACTTTTTTTCTGAAATATTTTATTGAAATTTATCTGTTAACATAAAGATATATTGTTTTAGTTGTTTTGTTCATAATTCTTTTTTTATAATCACGAATATATGTATTCTAGGGAATTATTTATGGGTTATATTAATTTTAATCTTCTTCGCCGCAGTACTCTGTTAAAACACAATATTTTACGAATATTTTCCCGTCTGATATATTCAAATCGGATAAAATGCTGACTGCCAACAGATTTTGGTCCAAAAATCGCACTTTTCTCAGAGTGCGCCGCCTGCGAGCTAAATCAATACTGGTTTAGTTTCTGACGCTATACTAGTAAAATAATATAACATTTGTTTATTTGATCCTAAGATACACGCAATTGTTGAGCTTTACTCAAACCAATAAGGGACTGGCATACTTCAGCGAACAGGCAGTAGAGTCTGCGCATAGCGAATTTGGTAACGTCTGGGAGTGTTACAAGGTGTTAAAAATTTATCCTAAGTATGCAACGCATTTATTAAAAGCTTTGTGTGATTACAATAGCTTGCACATATAAACGCAAGAAAAAACTTTTCAGCTGATTTTATTTTTCGAAAGATACTATTTATTATTTAAAAATTCATATCAATATTACGAAAAATTTTATTATGATACTGGCAATACACAAATATCTTTTTTCTTATTTTTCAAACATATGTAGAGTATAGTACCTACGTATAATTTGTAGATAAATTTATCAATACTTAAATAATATACATTTCAAAATTATTACTTTTTGTTAGCATAAATATAAAATTAAATTTTACTTTTCGATATAAATGATATACATTTATGTATTATGTTATAAATATACATGTACCTTTACATGACTGATAACGATATATTTGTTCTTTTCACATATCCTTTTTTTTTTAATTTCAAAATAAAGCATCATTAACTTGCGAGCGAATGAAAATAAATCAGTGATTATTAAGCTTGCTGGCGGGAGTTGATGAGTGGAAGGGGTGTTTCTGACTATTGACGATACTATACCTTTTCAACCGATAATGACGTACGTATTAATACAAACGACTATAGGCGTGGTTTTCTTATTTTTACTTTTAGCTGAAATGTCGCTTTCGCTTACTTTTTGTTTTTGGTAGCTTTCACTGTAGACTGATTTTTTCATAAAAAAGAAAACTTGAAATTCCTTCCGGGTTTTTATTTCAAAGTTTAATGCCTAATTTAAACTTACATAAAAAAAAAAAAAAATTTAAACATTATTTAACACATACGCAATCGAATTTAAAAATGGTTTTTTTGCTTTAAAAAAAAGAGTCTAGCGGATTTTTTTCTATAATGGCTTAAAATATTCCTCATATCTGCTAGAATCAAAATCCATCAACATTTTGTAACCACCCCATATGTTTACTTGATCCGGCTGTAGGACACCGTGATCGGTTTCAAATTTGGTACACATATAGTACTTGACGTACAAAAGAAACATATAGTTTTTAAATGATATTGCTTTCGGGGAGGAAGATAAAAGGGATGTGTGTGCATACATTTTGTGAAAGTTCATTAAAAGATTTTTCCTTGTTTTTGGTTGCAACCATAAACAAATTTTGTTTACTTCTATACTACTTATATCCAGTGTAATTGGCCGAAAGGAATTAACACTACCTGTTTATTTACATATAATCAAAGTTTATATTACAAATAATAATGTTAAGGAAAAGGAACATCCTCTATGTAGCTGTAGATTCAAGATGTAACTTATTATATTCAGGGTGTTTCTAATATAAATTATATTTCGTACTCTTTTAACTCTTTAATTTTAAACAGAAATCTTGGTTATTCTTAGTCTAAATTAAACTAACCGTTTTCTATAATAATATCAAACTACTCAAATCCTAACGCTGGGCTGAATTTGAATTTTTAACCGTATTCATATAGCCTTGTGGAATAAATTATGTTTTGTACTTTTTTTTCCTGGGCATTTTCTCCTATTTCTGTTATACTAGCCACTCCAACACTCTGGCGCCTTGTACAAACTTCTACAAGATCTTGATGAATTTGTCCGTCACTTTGTAATGCAAATATTGAATATGAACAAGTTACTTTGTTAACTTATCACTTTATTATTAAATTTATACGTGACTGCAATTTCGTGGGTTTACAACATTTTTAAACGCTGTAATTAAACTAACATGTTTCCTTTTTATTGAAGATTACACAGATACCTAATATATATATATATATATATATATATATATATATATATATATATATATATATATATATATATATATATTTTTGGGCAATAAAACTGAAATTTTATAACACTCTAAACTGTGGGAAAGTTTAAAACTCTAATTGTCTGTTAGGGAGTATTACATTGTTACCATTTTTTGTTTATACATTTTTATCGTTTCGAGAATGTTCAGTTTTTTGCCTTTCAGGACAAAATTAATTGTTTATGGGTTTTGTATAATTGGGAAACCACGGTTTGTGTCTAGAAAATGGTTTGTAAAATTGCAAATTCGAAGTATATTTAGTTATTTAAAATATTTTCTAGACACAAACTATAGTTTTCCAGATATACAAAACCTAAAAAGATTCATTTTGCCTCGACAGACAAAAACTAAACTTTCTCGAAACGATAGAAATATATAAACAAAAAACAATATAAGACTCCTTTATGAAAAATTAGAATTTCAAATCAATTATTGCGTTTGAAAATATGGTAAAACCACGAAACTGTAGTCACGTAGAAATGTAATAACATCTACAATATATTTTCTAACATACGTAGGCCAAGCCTTGTACCAACATATGCAGGCAATGAGCCTTCTCTTGCCATTCGTTTAGCTTCCTCGTTGTCTTCAATTCCTGAATAACTAATGACCCACATTAGAGTAACCCAATTGTAATCAGCTAGATCTATAAATTTATTTTTTTCATTCTATAATTACTTTAGAATTCACTTTCGGACTTGATAAAGTTTTCAGCACTGTGTAGCTATCAGTCCTAACATTGATTCTCTTATTTGTGTAGGTGCTCATTTTCTTTTCTGCTACACATCATATTATACACCGCAGCAACAGTGGCCTTAGGTCCTTATGGTCTATACTCTGTTTAAATACCAACTTAACTTCAAGCTTTTACCTTAAGTCTGAATTTTTCCACTGTATCCAATCTATTATCTTTATCTCGTAGTTCCTTTTAATTAGGCTTCCTGGGGTTAGGTGGTCCGATCTGACACCCAATATGATATTTTTCACTTTGCCGCCAATCGTATTCTGCCACAAATTGGCAAAAATGCCAGTTAGTTTGTCTACCAGAATCCCATTCTTACTTCCTTGTATTACAATGTGAAGTGAGAGATCTTTCATGGCTGCTGTAGGTGTGTTTTTCATTTTTCCACTTCCGTCCACTATCCTAGTAACACAGAAGTTAGAATAGGTCTAACCACCAATAAATATGCATCATGTTCGGTTTTAATCTTCATGTTTTATTGTGAGCTCGTTCATCATGTTTTATACTTACTATTTACTAGTAAAACTGTCCAGGAACCCTAGAATTTCAAAGCTTTAAATACTTATCCTTGAAGCCTATATGTCGTAAATTGTTCATGGGCTTCATTGATTTTAAACTATCAATATTATTAAAGGAAAATAATATATTTAATGTTTACCGATCAATTCGTGGAACAAGTCTTTTTCTTTTAACCGGAACGACGATTAATTGAAAGCACTCATAGGACCATGTCAGATCACTTTCGATAAGTAGCAGTATCCTTGAAAATAATATGAACGATAGATCGGTTTCATGCGGTAAAAATACTGATCAATTAATGAATAGATTTGTAAGCTTACTTTTTCTGATTTTTAAAAATTTAGTTTTTTTTTTTAATTTAAGGTATTTAGCTAACCAAAATATTTATCGTTGTTAATAAAATTGTTGGTCTTATTTCGCTAACTTCACCGCTAAAGATATATGTCCCTCAAGGTTATTGAGTTCAAGTAATTTAAAACAAACTGAGATGACGGGGTTTTTAGTTTAGTATACAGAAACATGGAAAAGCAGTAACCTGTGTATGTTTTAAAATAAAGATTATGGTTACAAAATGATAATTTTCGGTATTCTAATACAGGAGATAATATAAAATATTCTTTCTTCTAAGTTGTATGAAAATCGTTTGAATTTCATGATATATAATACAAAACAAATAATTTTTAGCGAGAGAATCTAATGGCGCTGTAGCAGCAGGAGCTCCTGACAAATCGTCTATATCTTTGGCCAAAGAGATGCAAGTGAAATAAGAAGCTTCCACAAACTGTAACTGCAAATGTTAAATAAAGTGTAAAATAGAATTAATAATTTGATACATAATAATAATAAAAATATATACATAATGATAAAAATATTGAAATATCATTTCTTTCTATTTCTTTGTAATATATAGGAAAAACTTTTGTAGCACGTGCATGACATTCGCACACTTTTTATCGTTATCCACTACAATCTAGGGGCAAGGCCAGTAACGTAACCAGGAAAATACTAAATACAGGTTGTTACTAGGCCAACAGGAAACGTTTTGGGGTAAAAATTGATATATCACAAAAAGAAAGAAATTTTCTGATATTTTTAAATAACTTTAATATTGCACCTTTTGTAAAAAGGTATATTTATAATCTCAAATTGACTACCTTCTTATAAAAAATATAAAAATGCAAAAAGAATATTTTAAATTTTTTGACAATAACATAATTTTAGTTGGATATATTTTATTTGTTCCTGCTTTTTTCTCAAAACGTAAAATAGCTAACACAGTTAACGCCTTACATAGTTCTTATATAAATTTAGGAATAACAATATTTTAACAGCTGATTTACAACATCTGCTATAAAACTGCGGATCAATTTTGGAAGGTCTATAAATAAATTTTCAAATATCATTTGTGCCATGTGACAAATACCACAATTTTTTTTGGTAAAAGTAACTAAATTTTTATTTAAAGGCAATTAACAATCTTCATGGATGTATAAAAGTACACCAATATCTACTATTATTTTTTCGTAAATATGTAGGTACATGTAACATACATACTAAATTAAAACAAATTTTGATTGTTTGATGATGATTTTATATTCACTTTACCCTTACCTTAGAATTTTCATGGAGTAGAAGTAAAATTTTATCTTTAGCAAGTTGACAATCTCGCCACAATTTCATTCGATCTCCAATACGAATATTATGCATACTAACGTCGGCTAAATGTTTCCATGGCGAAAGTTAGTACTAATGATAAAATCAGACTCAGACCTAATTATGATTACGGTAACAGAACAGGTAAACGCAGTAAACATATGTGACAAATTTTTAAAACTATACTAATATCTCATTTTAATTCTTGAATCAAAGTAATTAAACTCGATGACAGACAAATGAATTCAAAGTATTCTGGCCATATACTGGTTGAACCCTGTCACAAACAAGGATAAGTCTCATATAACATTTTCAAAAATATAATTTTGCAAAAGTAATTAAAATAGTGTTTAACAAATATTATTATAATTAAATGTAAAAGGTGGTCTGAATTCCGTTTGTTATGAGGATTAATATGAGTGAAGAAATTTCTTAAAATGGAGTGCTAATTTCGGCAACCTTTACGGTTTTTAGTTGATAGAGGATACTAAGAATAAGGAAAAAAAAGATGCTTTATTTATTCTTCAACACCATTGTAATTTATTGGAACCTATTCAAGTTTTCAAACATTAGGTCAGCCAATATAAGGTATACCGGACATTATAAAACATTTATCAGTTGTAGAAAATCTGAAAAACAAGAAACCGGAAAATTAGTAAAAGAACAGTAACAAGTTCGAAAACTTAGCTTCTAGCGAAGATAGAAAAGAAGAGAAAAAAAAGAAAAGAGGAGAGGAGGAAAATAAAGGAAAAGGACTAAAGCAAGAAGAGGAGGAAGAAAGAAAGGCAATATAACACACAATGTGTATTCAGTAATGAATTATTGTTTTGTTTGTTTGTTTCTTTTAGTTTTTGAGTTACATCATATTAAAAATATTATTCATAAACAATGTCGTTAGGGGATAGTGATATTAAGGTTTCACCATTCAACTCTTTGTGGCTAAAAAAGTAACTAAAACACGTCAAAATATTTTCGAATGGTACATAAGAACAATATTATGGGATGGAATTAATTTATTAATAGTAAATAATTGTTACTTTGTAATATCGGGACATTCTTTATTTTATTTAGGAAGCTGTAATAGCGTTAACTGGTATTTCTTTCAGGTTCTTTAAGAATGAGTCCTTAATTCTTTCTAAACCTCCGATACCAAGGACTATCACTGTTAATTAATGTCGTGAGAATAAAGCGCGCAGTTTGTATTTCAAATGAGTACCTTTGGATGAGTGCTATATTTGTCTCAGCAGGTGCTGAAAACTCAATTATATAAATTATAGAAGAGAAAAATTATATCAAGATTCTTGGCTTTTAGATGTCTTGTGGCCAAAAGGGCAATAGTCCTGTAAATAAGAAACCTGGTCTATCCCGGAAACTATAGCTTCCGGTATTTTGAGAACTTCACCAATATCGTACTATTCCTGCATTAGCTATATGCCCTATACTTAATGTTTTCAAGGTCAGGAAATGAACTAATTTATTATTTACAGCATGCTGACAAGCAGGCAGAAATTCCTCAGTCTTTGACTTAAGTAAACAACTCTAGGAAACAAATATTAGTTTTTTTTTCTTTTCCTGTAGGATGTGCTTCGCCTCTTTGCATGATGTCTATAAAGTTATTGTTATTTAGCTGTTTTATAGTTATTTTAGGTATGTTACAAGTAGTTCTTATTTAACAAGATCTATAAAACTGAACAAATCCCTCTTGACTGGCTAAAATCCACTTTCATCCCAATTCCTAAAAAGTCAAAATCAATGAAATGTAATGATTATTGCTTGATAAGTTTGATATCTACGTTCTCAAGATATTACTGAGAATCATATATACCAGAATATATGGAAAGTATGAAACAGAAATAGATAACACACAATTTGGATTCCGAAAAGGCATGGGTACACGGGAAGCTTTATTCTCATTAAATGTACTGGTTCAGTGTTGAAAGATATGAATCCAGATGTATATGCATGTTTTATAGATTACAATAAAGCTTTCGACTGTGTGATGCACGAAAAATTAATAAAAATTATAGAAAAAACAAATATAGACAAAAGAGATTTAAATATTATTAAAAATCTGTACTGGAATTAATCAGAGGAGGTTAAAATTGGACTGAAAAAGTCCAAAAGTATAAAAATAACCCAAGGTGTAAGACAGGGATGCATTCTCTCCCCACTTTTATCCAATCTTTATTCTGATGTTGTGTTTAATGAGGCCATCTATAAATCCATTGAAGGAACAGTTAATGGAAAAACACTGAACAACATACGGTATGCTGATGATACTGTTCAATTAGCAGATAATATCGAAGATCTCTAGCAACTGATCAATCAAGTCGTCACAGCCAGCGAAAAATTTGGATTAACTGTAAATATAAGAAAAACCAAATGGTTGGTAATAACAAAGAAAAATCTACCACCAAAATCCCTAAAAATCAGAGAAAACACAGTAGAACAGATCTCCACATTTAAATATTTGGGAACCAAAATAAATGACAAGTGGAAGGAAATATATTCCCGAATTGAACAGGTCTGAGTAACATATATGAATATGAATAAATGTTTCCATCGCACAAGTCTCAGTCTCGAACTCCGAATGAGAATGGTGAGAGCATATGTATTCTGAGTGCTAGACCCTTGATCCTGGCTCAGAGAAACGACTGGAATTTTTTGAAATGTACATTTATAGACGCCTTCTTCGCATCTCCTGGGTACAGAAAATAAAAAACACAGGAGTACAAGAAAGAATGAAGAAAGCGAAGCAATTACTAATAACCATAAAAATAAGAAAAACTCAATACTTCAGACATACAACGAGGAGCACAAAGTATAAATTGCTACGTCTAATTATTGAAGGTAAAATAAAGAGTAAATGATCAACCGATTTCTTGGCTGAAGGAGATGAGAACGTTGTTTGGAAGTGCTTCGATTAATATTTTTCGAGCAGGAGGTTCTAAAGGTCGTTTAGCTATATGGATCACCAACCTTCGTGAAGAGACGGCGTCGTAAAAAGTTCTTATTTTACAATTCTTACTTCGTGGTTTTATTGCTTTGCTAATTCTTTTATGAATAATCAGTTTTAATAATAGAATGCAAAACTTTATTTTTTTGTTCGATAACACCACGTCAACACGTCTCGTGTATGGCTGTAGATAATAAAAGTAATTAACTGTACTAGACGTACAGTTAATCTCAGTAGTTATTATTTATTAAATTCTTAAGGGATGAAAGATATGTTCAATCTGTAACGTGGACTGATTTTCCTTGTATTATACGAATACAGAGCCTTGGCTAATACCACGAACTAAAGAATAGTAAAGTCTTGACGCTCAAATCTAGTTTGTTCAATTTAGAAGTCAAAAAAAAAACTAGAGGTAGTTAGAAGTTTAATAGCGATACTTTATTAGCATTTTTTATTTTATTACGATAATAAATACTCGAACCCCACTCCAGCACTGTCTACTCTTATCAAATCATTTTCCATTGGTCAAAAATTCGATCAACACTTCTCACCTCATTTCGTTCGGTATACTGAATTTTCAAAGAAGTTTGAAGAATTCTGATAAACTCGTCGTCAGTGATATAAACAAAATTTTGACGGCTGAAGTTTAGTTTGATATATTAAACAGTAAATTATTTTTATGCTTTCTGTTTTTTGAATTTATAACGTAATTTATTTTAGATAAACTTATATTAAAATATAGTAAAATATAACTTAGGTATTTACCTATTTAATTATAATAATGATAAATTCGTAGCACTATTGCATTCAACAGGCGATATAATATCATCGGTTACCTAATTTATACACATGGCTAACTGTAAAAAAATCATTGAATACCCAGCCATTTTATCAATTTTTGAGGACTAAATAACAGGTATACAGTCACCAATTTACTAATAATATTTTAATATTGTCCTGTTAACTAGGACCATTTTTTAAATAGATAAAAACATAATTTTTCGCCCTACAACAAAATCAATACTTGTAGTCGTTCAAGAATGAATATTTAAATTGGGGCAAATTGACAAGAAAAAACATTAATAATTAATCCCCTTGCGAAAGGGAAGTATTGTATTTGGTTTGTTGGTAAGACAACTCTGGAACAAAATGACATATGAACCTAAAATCTGATACACATATACGTTCAAAGAGCGAAAAAGTCAAGGTCGATAAATTTTGTATCGTTTTAATAGCGTTATGAGAATTTTTTTTGTAACTTTTGTTATGACGGGGAAAAATTCGTGAACAAATCATGTTTCGAGACTTTTGCATTCTTTAAGTTTCAGTGCACCTAAACCACGAAAAACATAATTCTTCATTTCCGATTTCAAATTTGGTACAAATGTAATACTGAAGGTAGATATATAGGAATATAGGAAAAGATGAAAATGGTATAAATTTTTAATAATTCAGAAAGTTGTTCTTGATTTTAAAGTACAATTATTTATAGTTAAACATGTAAGGGGTTAAAGAAGTAGTAAAGGGTGTTATAGGGGTTGCTCCGCATATATATCTGAAAATTCTGTTTTTTTATGTTTTTTTCCATTATTTATGGGTAAGATTACAAAAGCTTAATAAAGGAGGGCAGAAGGTTTAAGGAACCTCTTCGTTTATCGTATATGTAAGGTTCATGGATTTGAAGAATTTGAAAATTGTGTTATTAGTGTTCCGTACGGAACACTTATAAGATGACTTCGGTGTATGTCTGTCTGTCCGTCTCTGTCTGTCTGTCTGTCAGACCAGATTTTCTCCGAAACTATTTGTCATAGAAAGTTGAAATTTGGTAATAATATAGGAATTGATGGCCTCATCAAAGCCGTCCAGTTTTGAAAGTCAAATTTTGACTTAAGGGGTTAGTTTTGGGGGGTGAAATCGGAAGTGAAAAAAAAAAATTTTAGTAGGTCATCGAGTGTGGTGTCAAATGAAAGCTTGTGGAAACACGAGTAATATATATATATATATATATATATATATATATATATATATATATATATAATGTAATACTTGCGCACACTTTTCTTTGTATTATTTTTACAAAATCGCGAAAAATCGCTGTCCCCCCACCTTATCTAGAAAAGTACTAATCAAAAAATTTTGAAAAAATTCTGAAATATTCTCCAGGGGATTTCGATTGAACGAAAATTATCATGAGTGCATTACCTTTAATAACTTATCTGGTATATAAAAAAAACAAAAATTTCAAGGTCATCAATTTTCAGTAAAAATTGGAAACAAACTTTGTTGAAAACTCATTTGGGGTGTGTTTTGTGAAGTCACTGATCATTTTATGCCACTGTAACAACATTTTTTATTTTAAAAGCAATCAACGTACGGAACACTAATTGTGCAAGTTCAACTTGCACTTGACCGGTTATTTTTTTAATATTTTCAATTTTCACAGAAATTCTATTTAGAGTTTAATTTTAAATATCTCTACTCAGTTTATTTGTAATCTTTTCATAAATAGTATTTCTCATTTGAAATAATAAATAAAGTTATTCTTTCGTGTGAGAAAGTTACGTTCACATTTTATAGATTTTTCTTTGGTTAAAACCATAAAATTTAAACGTAATTACTGATAGTTACACATATAAGGGGTTAAAAGAATGAGGAACGGGATTAGAGAGGTTGTTTTGTATATATTTTGTGTATTAGGGGTTTGGAGGACGAAGAATTTCTTTATAATTTTCAATTATTCTTTTGTGAGCAAAAGTATCATTGCTATAATCATCTATTTATTAAATGTTTAATATTCTATTATGTGACATACATATTCGTGATGAAAACAATATGTTCATAAATTATGTGCATATATATTTTTTGTGCCAGAAAATCATAACCACTTCACATCAAATCGCCATAAGTACAACATGTATGATAAATGGCTATAAATGCATATCTAACCGGCATTGTTCAAAATCCTCCTTTTATTGGAAAATCACTATCTTCTGACTGACTCGCTAAGCCGAAGCTGTTGGTATTGGATAGTAAAAATAATCACCTAGAATTTTTAAGCAGGGAAAACTGGAAGCAGTTTATTCTAGACTTACTTCCAAGGAGGAAAATGAGAGATGTGAAATTTTTTAGGATATTGGCCCTCTAAGGAGCGTGACGGGAACTAAGTCATATCAATGAAGCTAAGAAAGAACTTTTAAATATTGAGTTAATTTCTTACAAAGAGGAATAAGTGAAAGAAATATATGAAGAGTTTATTATGTGGAAGGCATGTCTTCGTTAGTATCGGGATGTAGGAGGAGATCATGAAGCACAAGAATGGTCATTATATTTTGAACTACCAGATCAATTAGGCTTTGTCAAAATGCCGTACAAACATGTCTTGAAAACAAGAGATCCAACACAATTATTGTTAGAGTTTAAATTATTAGAATTATATGAAAATATTATATTAATTGTATTTAAATGAAAACTATGGGATAGTGGGGTTATAAAATACTCGAAACCATTATATATGTTTAGTTATCCTAAAATTACTCAACAGTGTGCTTAGAAAATCACACTGTTGAGTAATTTTAGGATAATTATGAAGGAAACAACTTGGCTGAAATAGAAGAAGAGATAGGAATTGAGAAAGTATCTAAAATGAAAAAAATATTGAGAAATATATATGGAAGATATTGTGAGAATATAAAATTTGGTTACTCAAAATATTATTTCATAATCGATGCTAAACGAGAACCTGAAGCTTAAGAAGTCTGCATTATTTTAAATGTCTTAATAAGATCAAACGTGTAGAAATTTAGAAACTGTTTAAAAATAATTGATATAAGAAAACAAATTTCTGTGTTAAAAATATTAAAATTAAATAAAACAATTTCAGCTATTGAAAAATGTTTAGAAAAAGAAATGTAATGTAATAATATATAGTAGATATTAAATAAAACAATATTTATTTTATGTTTAAGTTGTTTTATTCATTCATAAAAAAATTATCATATAAAAAATACATTTGATAAAGCAAAGATAGATGGCGACTTTGAGTGATAAAAACATTTCGATGATAGAGCTCTTATAAAGGGTTCAACATCTATCTCAATTACAGGATTGTAATGTACCCTGCTTTTTCGTTTCCTTTAACAGAAACAAATAGGATGTAGTAAGTTGCTTGATAATGTCAGCAAAACAATGAACCCTAAATTCCAGTTAATGAAGTGATGAAATTTTATTAACCAAACCGCTTGTTCATGTAATTCTTGAGAAAGCAAATTTAATGCAAATAGTTGCTTAAATATATAGTGGCTTATCCTACTTCCATCGTAAGCTGCTAATTAAAAAACTAACACTGCCTAAAGAGGTATAATTTTTTTTATCTTTGAATTCTTATATATCCAGAATTAGTCTCACATTAAGAATTCTAATTAATTTTGAAATTAGAAAAAAATTTGAATATAAAAGTTTTTTTTGGAATATTCTTGTATTAGTTTTTTGAGTTATTCTAAATCCTTAACATAAATCTGTAATCTTTGTTGGAATTGTAAAATCTTGACAACGTCTTCCGAATTAACTTGATGTGTTGAAGACATAATTCAAACTGAATTATTTTAAAATATATATGTAATATATATATATATATATATATATATATATATATATATATATATATATATATATATATATATCTGAATTATTTGAATTGGTGGAGTTCAAAGTTGTTTAACTACTTTCGTTAAAGGATTATCGCTACATATTTTATCCTGTATTATGATACAATATGCTATTGTTTTAGCTGAAACTTTGTGTCGAATTCAATTCTTAAAATTACTGGATCATTCTGCAGTAAATCTCATTGATGTGAACAGTTAATATAAACAATAAGTGCAAGTTCTTAAATTCTAATGGTTTAAAAATTGATTCTGTTGGTAAAATACGAGGCATATTTTTTAAGTAAGTACCGTTTTGGAATTAAAAAAAGACGTGCAAAGATATCGCTATAATTTTATTTTTACATGAAAGCCTGTACCTTAATCTACTTTTCTACATAATTTCCGTGAATATTGAGGCACTTGTCATAACGTGGCACCAGTTTTTGAATACCCTCCTCATAAAATTCTGCCGCCTGACTTGTTAACCACTGTATCACAAATGTTTTGACTTCGTTATCGTCTTGAAGACGCTGACCACCCAGGTGCTTCTTCAAGTGCAGGAACAAATGGTAGTCGCTGGGCGCCAGATCAGGGCTGTATGGAGGATGATCTAGAGTTTCCCATTTAAAAGATTTGATGAGATCTTTGGTCCGATTAGCCACATGTGGACGGGCATTGTTATGCAGCAAAACGATACCCTTACTCAACTTGCCACGTCTTTTGTTCTGGATTGCACGACGCAGATTGTTCAATGTCTCACAATAAGACGCTGCATTGATTGTCTCATTACGAGGCAGAAACTCCACTAGCAATACTCCTTTTCTGTCCCAAAAAACTGTGCACATGATTTTGCGGGCAGAAATTGTTTGCTTAAACTTCACTTTTTTGGGTGATGATGAATGTCGCCATTCCATGGATTGTTGTTTCGATTCTGGTGTGACGTAGGCCACCCATGTTTCGTCACCAGTAACAATTTGGTCTAAAAAATGTTCACCTTCATTGTGGTACCGCTCAAGGAAAGTCAATGCACTGCCTAAACGTTGGGTTTTGTGCAAAACCGTCAACATTTTTGGAACCCAACGTGAACACAATTTCCGGTAATTCAAGTTCTCGGTCACAATGCGATACAAAACACTACGAGAATATTGAGGAAAGCAGTCGCACAATGATGAAATTGTAAAGCGTCTGTTTTCTCTCACCTTTTCGTCCACTTTCTGCACCAAATCTTCATTAACGACCGAAGGACGCCCACTCCGTTCTTCATCATGCACATTTGTGCGGCCATCTTTAAATGCTCTCACCCCATTTCCTTACCATTCCATCACTCATAATGTTTTGTCCGTAAACTTCACAGATCTCACGATGAATATCGATCGGTTTTACGCCTTTAGCACTAAGAAATCGTATAACAGCCCGTACTTCACAATCGGCGGGACTCACGATTGTCGGAGGCATCTTAAACACTCAGTAAACAACGTATACAATGAAGAATCAGACTGTAATGGCGTCAGTGCGTAGACATGAGATGTAGGTTACCAGCGCGCATGCGCGGAACGCCGACCGTATCGCTGCGGCGGCGGAATCGCAAAACGGTACTTACTTAAAAAACATGCCTCGTATAATATATTGAAATTCAGATAACATTTCATATAATGTAGCAAACTTACTATTAAAATCCAGTTGAAGATTATTATAAGGATAACTTTCCTAATTTAAAAACAGATTTAAATTTCTTAGTTCGCGGTGATCAAATTTACTCATATCAGATTTTATGTTTCCCCGTCTATTAGTTTGAACGGCAACCAAAACATGACGGGGTGTTTCAATCTTAATAGAAGTTTTTACAGGCCAGTTGTGTCCTGTAGATTGTAAGAGTTCGTTATATTCAACTAATTCCCAACTTCGGAAAGTAATAAGTATGTCATTATTTTTATCAATACGTTTCGTAATCTTAAGAGATTGCTATGGTAAGATGAGGTACACTACAACAAAATTTCGTTATTTTAATTTTAGCTTTTTCATTATCAAAAGTTGATACTAGAGCATTAATATTATCATTACTCCTTATTAAAACTTACTTACTTTTTTATAGAGAATATATAAAGAGAGAGAGAGAGAGAGAGAATTAGAGAATATATAAAGAAACGTTCTCCTGTTTTCATATTTGGATATCATCCAGCATTTTCTAATTTTGTACTTTTATTCTTATTGTAGGATATATAACCGTTAAGTGTTAAAGTTGTACCAACATCTAGAACAGATTCGATAGTAACACCATTTAAAATATAACGTAGCTCTTTAAATAAAAATGCTGGGGCGTTATTGGTTACTCCGGTGTATGTTAATGAATTTTTTCCATCCTGAGTAACTTGTAGCTCCAAATAAATCTCACTTCTGCAGGGCAGTAAATATTTGTCTGTGTATTGTAAAGAAGTTCTTTTTTTATCATTTAGTTCTAATTTTGTAGGATTGAAAGGATCAAAAGAAAGCATTTCCCAACTTAAATTGGATTCATTAAAAAAATATTTTCTTTGACATTTAGATATTCCGTTTATATTTAAGTTTAAAACCCAAACGTATCAGAAATTGTCGATTAGAAGGTGTTATCCTTTGTGTGTGTGTATTTAATTTATTACTGAATATATATGTTTGCTTCCTTTCTTTTGAAGCTTTTTTATACTAACTTTGTAGCAAAATTGAAGTTGGGTGATTTTTTGTAATAAAAAACTACCATTATTCATAAAATTATTTTAAGATGTAGTCTTAACGTTAATACTTCTCTAAAATTAATAAGTTCTTGACCTAGTAGTTTAATAATAATTTTATCTATGGTTTTTATAGTTACTAGAAAATATATATCGTTTTGTGGTGATTCTATTATTTTAAAACTGGGCGCTACGTTGGGAAAAATATTATATGAACGGATGTACTGTTAAGATATGATTCTTCAGCAATACTAAAATCTATATTTATAGAATTTACTTTAAAAATTTTCTCACATACTATACATTCGACTCGTTTTTTTTTATAAAACCTAATAATTTACTAGTTGTCGCCTCATTAAACGTTATTGAAACTGACGATGTTAGAGGTATGTGTAAGGTATTATTATTTGCAAACATGTTAAAATCAATAACTTTTTTACTACACTTATCGCGTATAAATGTTTAGATCATCTAATTCGTAGCTGCCTTCAGGTGTCAAAATTACAAAATCATTATTAAGAATCAATCTATTATTAAACTCATCGATATTAGGTATCTCATTAAATGTTTCAGACTTTACTAGTCCAATAAAATACTCAGCGTTTTCTTTCAGATATATACAGGATTAAATTCTACTGTTAAAGTAGGAGAATTACCGCTAATAACAAAACTATATGAGATGTCAATTTAATCTGTTTTCGGAGTATATAATTTTTTTAAATATGGTTTTAAAAACAATTCGCATCCTGTTTTGTAAGATTTTAGAAACAAGCAACTTTTTTTTCCAATTACAATTGATTCCATCATTTGATTATGTCGTTTAGTTTCAGATATTTTTTCTTTCTTTTGCAATACCTAACAGCCCTCCTCCGAGAGCATCTAAAACAGACAAACCAGCAAATAAGGGTATAAATGGTAAAAACCCACCAGTGTTGGGAAAAGGTAGTTTTTCTCTCTTTCTTATTGAGTTAAATGCTGTTTTAATACTATCATTTAAACTTTGAAATTGTTTTCCCATAATTCCTTTTCTAGCTTTAGATTATTTATCGTCCTACACGATATTTTTTCGTTGTTTTTCTCTTTTCCTTAAGGTCCCATTCCTAGTTTTCTCTTTACTTTTACGGCTGTGGCTATTCCTAAAGCAGAAGTTTTTTCTCTAAGACTGGCGTTGGTATATTTAAACCTCGCCAAGGCCTTTTCAGATATTAACTTATCAGTAGATTCTCATATTTTAATATCTCATATTTATGGCATTTGATTGGTAGTAAGAAATGTCATGTTCTTTCCAAGGATTAATTCCTTTATCACCCTTTATTAGTCTCTTTTCTAAATTTGTCCCAACTCCACAAAAATTATAGCCCGGTAAGTGTAATTCAAATGGTAGCTATAATCTATGAACTATGGTGCAGAAATTAGATGTCGCGTCGAAAAGGGCAGCGTAGCATTCCTTCAGTGAGGACCTTATTCACTTCCAAAGATCCGAGTCTGCAACTAAAGGTCAGAATTTGCGCTGCTATGTCTTCTTTGTTCTACTTTATGGAGTCGAATCGTGGACGATCAACGAAGCAGTAATGAAGAGAATAAATGCCTTCGAAATGTGGCTATACCGATGTATCCTGAAAATTTCCTGGACACAACATATAACTAATAACGAGGTCCTTAGGAGAATGAGAAAAGGTCTGAAATTGACCTGAACGCTGAAAAAGCGCAAATTGGAATACCTTGAATACGTCATAAGGCACAACCGGTATAGACTGTTGCAAAGTATCAGTTGCAAGAGCAAGCTTGAAGCAAAAGGAGGGCCAGGCAGAAGATGTCACTCCTGTATGAAATATCTACTGGCTGGTTCGGTCTCAGTTCGATACAGCTTTTTCATATTGCTGCTAATAAAGTTAGAATAGCTCTGTTAATCGCTAAGGTCAGGAACGGATAAAGCACTATTATAAGAAGAACTTATTTATTAGACTGTTTAAAAAAACCACTTCCTATTTTTTTCATTTTGTTTTTCGTAAATATGTTATTTACCATGCGATTTAGACATTATATATTACGAATGTATAGACAAATGACTGGTGTTGCTGTACAAGTCAACTATATATACTTGGAATTAAAAAATAACCGTTTTCAGTAAAAATTAAAAATTGTGATGCTTTATCAAATAACTTCAGAAAACATGGAAAATTGTTTGAGGGAAATAGCAAAAGAGCAAATAGTAGGCCGTTCGGGATGTGGTAATACCAATGTTGTGATTAGCCTAACTGAACATCCTAATGGTTTATGATTTGAGAATTTATATATTTATTATGTCCTTATATCAACCTAAATGTGAATATTTAAAGACACTTTTTAAACCCATAAAAGAAATCGGATTCTCAAAATTAGACGATGAAGAAAATATAATTTTACCACAAGACATAAAACCAAACTATATAGTAATATTTAATAATATAGTTTGTTATAACCAAACCAAAGTAAAGAATTATTTTTGTTTCCGAAGACCTAAGAATACCGATTGTTTTTATGACAAACATACTCATCTATTACGAAACAACTGATACGTGATAATGCAAATTGAATTATTATATTTCAGCAAGACAACACAAATTTAAAACATATTTATGATGATCATGTTGTTAATCTATCTAAAGATGTTTATTATATGGGAAAGCTCAATTTATATTTCTAGTAATAGACAAAGATTCTAATATAATATCGGGGAGATATAGAAAAGAATTCTACTCGTATTCATATATATATATATATATATATATATATATATATATATATATATATATATATATATATATATACATATAAATAGGCTAAAACTTGATAACATTTCAGTTATGAATGAACAATTGGCGAGAGGACTTGTAAAATTAAGAAAGGCTGTTAAACAAAAATATCAAACTTTAAAAAATACTTCACATAAAACTCGAAACTGGAAGAAAATTATAAACCAGTTACAGAACCCTTATAAAAACTAGTGTCAACATTTGGGAAAATTAAACCAACAAATATTAGTGAGTTTCAATACCCAAGTTTCAGTATTGTTACTAAGTTAGTTCAGTTCAGTTGAAGTAAATAAAGTTTTTAAAAAGTAAATGTAGAAAGGGATATAAAATATATATGGACATATACTATATATTGCCTGGACTTAATTTATATTGGGCCCACAATTCATGTTTATCTCGTTACGCTATTCATAGTTAATTATTGATACTGTAACTTCAGTAATAACTAAATGGTTTCCTATTTTAACTAAAAAAAAAAAAAAATTGTAGATGAAACCTTTTACTTCCAAATGAATAATATAGTAACAAATTAGAGCCTTACCTTTTTTAAATATATCAAAAAAGTATTTAATGTTTAAAAAAACTCTAATTTCCCCCCTTTCAAAAAATTAAATCGAACAAAATATATAAGCTCTGCTAACGAAATACTTACATACGTTAGAGAATAAAATTCTAATGTGGAGGATACAGATATAACAAATTGCAGGTATGTTGAGAAACACTTTTTAGTGTCTAAATAAAAATAAGTTTTTTTATGGGTCTAGCACACATGCTATAGGGAAGTCCCTTAAGCGCTTCAGGACCGGCATGTGTGCGGAAAAAGCGATTCATGTTGTTCTTGAATCGCTGTAAATTGTACTCGGTGGGAA
The DNA here is from genome assembly GCA_019049505.1 of Pachyrhynchus sulphureomaculatus. Taxonomy (NCBI): domain Eukaryota; kingdom Metazoa; phylum Arthropoda; class Insecta; order Coleoptera; family Curculionidae; genus Pachyrhynchus; species Pachyrhynchus sulphureomaculatus. Next base: position 113,008,156 of record CM032446.1, on the reverse strand, counting down.
ACACAGTCATGGGCAAATTATTCCAAAGGGATGATGTTCTCTATATAAAAAACTGCTTAAAAAGCGTTGTACGCGAAGTAACAAGCTATACAATACTTACAATACAATATATACAATACTTTCCGTTAGCAAGGATTTAGGTGCTGTGTCATAAGTATGTTTCCACCACTTTAATCGTTTGGATTTCCAAAACATGTTTTATATTCAAAAATCAGGGAAAATTCTCCTATTAATATTGAAATGATACAAAGACTCCCACCCCTCTCAGCTTCTTCCCATGTTAACAATGAAAATAATGAAAAAAAGTGTAATATTTGGATTCTTTGACTGAAAGAACCCCAAAAAAACCTATAACATGATAAATAAAAAGTTACTCTTCTATCTCCCTTCTCCATCCCTTTGGCCCCTTATATGTCTTACTCTAAATTGTCCATTCTCCAACTGAAACACTTGGTGCTCATATTTATATTGAAACTATAGAAGACTCTTTTATCTCTTTTACCCCCTTTCCCCTATTACAATTGAAAGTAATAAGAAAAGAACTTAATTTTTATATTCCCACAGTCCAAGAACCCTGAAAAGGACATATAGCACGCTAATCTTTTTATGTCATTCGTCCATCTTGTCTGTAGTCTACCTCTGCCTCTTCTGTGTTCTCTAGGCCTCCATTAGGCGTGTTCATCTGTTATCATTCAGCCTTGCGATGTGCCCCGCCTAATTCCACCATAATAGACATATTCGTTGTATTACATCTGTTACTTTTGAGTCTAATATTTAGCATTCTCCTCTTTATTACTCTTTGAGTTACCTAGAGTTTATTAATTATACTCTGACTTTTATTGTATTTGGGATGTCCAATTTAAATATAGATTGTAACCTTCCGAACGCAGACCAAGCTAACAAGACTCTTCTAACCAAGTCAGCCTTTAAATTATTTTTTGATATTTCGATTTTTTTTGTCCTAAATATATATGAATGTTTGTACCTTTCCTATTCTTTCACCTCATATTAATAGTTTCTGGCTGTTATCTTCACTCCCGTTGTTCAAATATTTAGTTTTGGTGAAGTTTATTTTTAGACCTATTTCTCAAGACTTGTTATTTAATTCCATCAGCATTTCTTGTAATTCTTCTTTTGTGCTTGCGAACAGAGTGATATCATCTGCGAAGCTTAAGTGATTTAATCGTTCACCGTCCATTAGTATTCCTTTATTTTCCCACTTTAACGATTTGAACATGTTTTCTAAAGTCAAAGTGGACAGCTTTGGAGTCGCCTTGTCTAATTCCTTTTTTAATTTCGATTTTATTTGTTTTTTCTTCAAGCATTATTTGTAATGTGGCATTTTAATATACGTATTTAAGATAAGTTGTGTACCTTTCATCGACTCTGCTGTTACTTAAAGCGTTAAGGACTGCCCATATCTCTACCGAATCAAATGCTTTTCCGTAGTCAACCATTGCTATCCACAACATGGATTCATTTGGTTTTTCTACTAGTAATCTAATTGTTTGAAGATGTCCTGTATCCCTTCTAAATCCCGCTTGTTCACGTGGTTGATAACTGTCTAATTTGTTCGTTAATCTATATGTTATGATTCTAGTGAGGATTTTGTATAGTACCGATAACAGGCTGATAGGTCCGTAATTCTCCAATTTAACCTTGTTAAATAAAAGCACAATCAAGGCGTTTACCCAAGGTGTTGGTATTTTACTTTCTATGAGGCACCTGTTAAATAAAGTTTGAAGAGACTATATTATCAATGCCTCCTCACACTTTATCATTTCTATAATTATTTCATCATCCCCTGGTTCTTTACTGTTGTGCATATGTTGTAGAGCGTTCATTATTTTATCCGCTGTTACATCGAGAATTTCTTCAGATTCCACATTTCTTACTATCACTACATTATTTGACGCCTCCATTCATTCGTTTGTTAAGGAGTTTTAAACTTTTTCCTTCTTTCAAAATTTCTTCTATTTTTCGAGTTTCTGCCAATTCTAATCCGCAATTTGTAGGATCATTTCTTAATAGCCGTCTCTGTTTCATGATATTTTGTCTCTTTACTTAATTTTTGTGTTTTTTCTTTTTTCGATTTGTTTTGTAGTCATGAGTAAGCTATTGGTTATTTATGCGTTTAGTTCATCAAGTTCTATTTGGTAGTTTATGTGTTTTATATGATTCTCGATATTCTTTACTATTTCTGTTGGTGTCTTTATCTTTGCGATATCGATCTACGTCTCTCCTGCTTCAGATTTATTCTTATTTTTACTCTGAGCATCCGATGTTCACTGCCAATGCTTATCGTGTTCAGGACTCTCGTATCAATTACAATATTCTTGTCATTTAATAACACATAATTAATTTCGTTTCTTGGCTTAGCCATATCCATCATCTATGTTCTGGCTTTTCGAAAAATGTGTTCATAACGTACAAGTTTTTTCCGTTTACAAATTTAACAATATTTTTTCCTCTACTATTCCTCCTACCCAGATCAAACTTCCCGACACTCTTTTCATTTGTATTCATTGTTTTCGCTATTTTGGCATTAAAGTCGCCAATTATTATGGTATATCTTGTTTTATAGTGTGGCAATGCTTTGTTTAAGGGTTCGTAGAATTGGTCATTTTTTTCTTTCTCACCATCTGATGTCGGTGCATATACCTGCATGATCTTACATTTGCATCTTCTGTTCATCTGTATGTCTACTGAAATCACTTATTTCCGCTATGGCTTTGAACTGAACAACATTTTCTGCTATTCTTTTATGCATAAGTAGACCGACTCCTCCAATTTTCTTACGTTCATTGCCTTTACAGAAAAAATTATGGCCACTTTTTAGGGTGAAACAAGACTCTCTTGTTCTTCTTACTTCACGTGTGATATTATGTCTTCGAGTTCTTATATTTTGGGCGGGTTCTTGAATATTCCATTTAGTAACTTTGTCATTACCGACTTAATAGCCTTTCTGTAAAATCGACAAAGGAACGCAATTTAAATCCAGACGGTTGCTGTCAGATGCGGGTTAACGGATGCCTTACCTTGGCTGTAAGATTTGTTCAAATGGATTTCCATTTTCGGTTTGCTGCAGTAGTAAAGGCTGCATAACCAAGCTCGATGAGCTTTCAGCACCGGGTATTTCCTCGCCTTCGTCAGCGTCTTGTTCGGAATCTATTCCATGGTCACTTAACTTCTAAGCAGTCTTCAGTTTCAGAGCACTCTTCATTCCCTATTTGTTCATTTAGGCATTCTTCTATCTCTGACTCTAGGGTCTATTGGTCACCATTTCCTATCGTAAAAAAGACGCAAAATAGATTTTAAATTATGAAAAAATCGCTTTCGTATTTAATCGCTACCGTGTCCAATAGACCCATACGCACCTTTGACGTCTGTAGCACTCAAGCGCAGCGCGCGAACTGACAGCAATGGCTGTCACCCGCTGTGACATTCTATCGTTAGTAGGTGTCAAGAACGGCAACGCCGCAAACTTTAAACTTCAAAAGTTATTAAACAAAATTCGGAGGACTGGGGTGATGGACCCATTAGAGACTACTTAAGTGTTAAGTAGAAAATAAAAATTCGCCTTTTCATACTCTTCATAGAGATCTACAATTGATAAATGTTTTGTAATGCCCGGTATGTCTTGTACAGGGTGAGTCAACGATAGAATAAAGTTCATTATCTCATTTGTTTCGAGAATGACGAAAAAATGTTAAATACAATAGTTTTAGGGAATGTTAAGGGGCACAGTTTAAAATTATTTTTAAGTATACAGGGTACTTCGAAAAAGTGTGGCCGATATAACATATTTTTCTTACTTACATAAACCTTATGCCTTTCTACCCCTTGTTAGGAGTGTAAGGCCCGTGGAGTTAAGTTATTCTATATCTGTCTTTTTCATGATATAACATATGTTGTTTTTTAAATGGAAGATCCTATTTTCCAATTTATTTTTAAATTCTGCTTAAAATTTTATAGCTTTTTTATTAATAATGTTATATACCTAAACCTAGTAGTTTTTCTAATATTTCAATTTTTAAAAAAAAAATACTAGTTTTCAGTTTTGTAAAAGATTTCCAGTAGCGCCATTGTTTCTGAAAGTGGAAAATACTCATAGTTGGTACAAGCGTTCTATAGAAATGAAAAAAAAAATGTAAAGAAAATTGAGTTAGATGCTACAGGGTGTTCAAAATATACATTTCGACTATTTCAAACTGAAAAATCTCAAATTTTTTAAACGACACACCCTGTATATTATTACTTTTTCTGATAGAGTATACAAAACCCTCCAACTTTTATTAAGTATGTCATATACCTATTTCTCATAGTTTTCGATTTATTTTGAATTTTTTAATTTTTACCATAACGATCGTTTAAAAATTCCCGAACTTCCCGAACTGGTAATGAGCAGGAGCTCTATCTTGTTGAATCCACATTTGTTCCCTTTCAAAGTTATCAACTTCTTCAAGAAGCTGGGGTAATTCGTTTTGCAAAAAATTTAGATATCTAGGCCCGTTAAGCGGTTCGATGAAAAAATATGGACCAATAATTCGAAAATTTAATATTCCACACCATACATTAAGTGACCAATGGTTTTGATTTTGAACTTCCCAGACCCAAAATGGATTAACTTTTGAAGAATAATGCATATTATGGCTGTTAACTTCTCCATTACTGCGAAAAGTAGCTCATCAGAAAACATTATTTTGGATAAAAAAATATGGATCGGCCTCTATTACTCCATTGATGGTGGTACAAAAGTTTACTCGTCGTTCAAAATCACGGTCTTGAAGTTCTTGGTGTAGTTCCATATGAAAAGGATGATACTTGTATTTTCTCGTGGTGCGATTAGCCGTAGATTGGGATGTGTTAGATAAGTCAGCTAGTTGACGGCTGCTAACCTGGGGATTATTTTCAACATGAAGTAAAATCTCTATTTCTTTTTTCTCATTAGTAGCATTCTGATTTACTACTTTCCGTTTCGAATACTCAACACTACCACTACCATCAAACCGTTCCATTAAGCACTGAAAAGATTTTCTAGATAGTATATGTCTATTAGGGTACTACACTCCGTAAAGCCTTGCTGCCAAAAAACAATTTTTTCCCGCCTCGCCCAGTATATAAATCATATCAATTAATTCATTTTTAGGATAATCCATAACTATTACCTTTATACGTCACTTACTACAACAAAATTAAAAACTATATTTTTACTTGCTTAATAGACATGTTAAAATTTGCCAATGCCTACATTTTTGTTTTGTCTTGGCAACTATGATGTTATAGCGTAAGTGTATTAAAAACAAGGGTAAAAATTAAAAAAATTCAAAATAAATCGAAAACTATGAGAAATAGGTATATGACATACTTAATAAAAGTTGGAGGGTCTTGTAAAATCTATCAGGAAAAATAATAATATACAGGGTGTGCCATTTTAAAAATTTGAGATTTTTCAATTTAGAATAGTCGAACGAAATGCATACATTTATTTTGAACACCCTGTAGCATCTAAGTGAAATTACTTTACACATATATTTTGTTTTCATCTCTATAGAACGCTCGTACCAATTATGAGTATTCTACCTTCAGAAACAATGGCGCTACTGGCAGTTTTTTACAAAACTAAAAACTAGTATTTAAAAAAAAAATAAATAAAATATTAGAAAAACTACTAGGTTTAGGTGTATACCATTATTAATAAAAAAAGTTATAAAACTTTACGCAGAATTTCAAAATAAATTAGAAAATAGGATGTTCC
>CM032446.1:112927398-112997398 GCA_019049505.1 Pachyrhynchus sulphureomaculatus | reverse complement strand
GGAAGAAGAGAAGGAGGGAGAAAATATTATTCCTAAAAAAACAGAGGACGAAACTACTAAAGAAATCACCGAAGAAGGAAAAGAGGGAGAAGAAGAGGACACAGAAAATATTATCCTTGAAATAAAAGAGGGGACAACCACGTTACAAGATCACATGTCCGGATATGAAAAAGATAATGAAAACAAAAGCACTGCAAAAGTTATTTTAGAGAAAAAAACTAAAGAAATCAATATAGTAAAAGAAACATTAACAGAGCATATAACAAAACCAGAAACCATTTCATTATCTGTATCGTCTGAAGTGACAGCTGGACAAATAAAAACTACCATTAAAATAGAAACAAAAGGAAGAGAAGAGGAAGACGAAAAAAGAAACAGAAAATGTTATTTCTGAAAGAAAAGATGAGAAAACTACTTTAGAAAACATCTCAGAATTTAAAAAAGAAGAAGAAAACCAAGATACGGAAAAGGCACTTTTAGAAAACGGAATTAAAGAAATTAATATAGTAAAGGATACATTAACAGAGTCGATAACAAATTTAGAAACCTTTTTTTTACCTACTTCATCCAAAGTGACATCTAGTGAAATGAAAACTACTGAAGAAAAAACAAAAGGAAGAGACGACGAAGACGGAAAGGAGAGAGAAAACATTATTCCTAACACAGAAGAGGAAGCAAACTACGTTAGAAGACAATATTTCAGGAATTAAAGAAGCCAATGAAAACAAAGGCATAACAAATGTTTTTTTAGAAAACAAAACTGAAGGAGCTAACATAGAAAAAGATAAAATAACAGAGTACATAACAAAACAGGCACCGATATATTTTTCTGTATTATCTGAAGTGACATCTGGAGAAATGAAAACTACCATGAAAATAAAAAACAAACGAAAGAAAAGAGGAAGATGCAAAGGAGACAGCAAACACTATTCCTGAAAAAAAAGAGGAGACAACTACTTTAGAAAATAACATCTCAGGATTTAAAAAAGAGGAAGAAAACCAAGATACGGAAAAAGTTTTTATAGAAAACAAAGTTAAAGAAACTATTATAGATAAGGATACATTAACAGAGCACATAACGAAAGTAGAAACCATTATATTACCTACATCATCCAAAGTGACATCTAAAGAAATGAAAGCTACTAAAGATCAAACAAAAGGAATAGAAGGGGAAGAAGAAAAAGAGACAGAAAATATTATTTCTGAAAAAGAGGACACAACTACGTTAGAAGACAACATTTCAGAACTTCTAGAAGAAAATGAAAACAAAGACACAGCAAAAGTTCTTTTAGAAAACGAAATTAAAGAAACTGAAGTGGTATCTGGCGAAATGAAAACTACCATTAAAATAAAACAAGAAGAAGAAAGTATAGAGGAAGAAAAAAAGGAGAGAGAAAACATTTTTCCTAAAAAAACAGAGGACGAAACTACTTTAGAAGTCAAGATATCAGGATTTGAAGAAGAAGAAAGAAACCAAGACACAGAAAAAGCTCCTTTAGCAAACGAAACTCTAGAAATTAATATACAAAAGTATACATTAACAGAGGATATATCAAAAGTAAACATTGTTTCTTTACCTATATCAGCTGAAGTGACATCTAGCGAAATGAAAGCTACCATTACAATACAAACAGAACAAAGAAAATTAGAGAAAGTAGAAATGGCGACTGAAAATATTATTGCTGAGAAAGAGGAGGAAGAGAACATCTCAAAGAAGAAAAAAGAAGAAGAGAAAGAAAATGAAGACACAGAAAACGCTGGCTTAGAAAAAGATATACCAAAAGAAGAGAGTAAGGAAGACGAAGTTGCGAATAAAACAACTAAAGTCCAAAAGGAGAAAGGTAAAGAAAAAATTGAGAAACAAGAAACTGAGAAATTAGTAACAAAAGAGAGAAAAGAAGAAGATCTAAATGAGGAGTTGGAAAAACTTAACTCTTAGCCTAGATGAAAGAAATAGAGAAGAGAAAAAAGAACAGGAAAAAAAGAGGAACAAGAAGAGAACCAACGTAAAGAGGGTATCAAAGAAGAGCAGAAAGAAGAACAGAAAATTCAAGAAATGAAAAGCGCTATATTAGAAAATGATATTTCTAAAACACCTAAAATAGATAAATATACTACTGAAGAAGAGCCAGAAACTACAAAAAAAGTCAAAGTAAAAATAAGAAACACTTTAGCTTCCAAACAGTCAATAAAAACTACGTTCCCTGATGACTTACTGTCGTCTCAAATTAACAGAACTTTAATTATACCAGGTTATGAAAACCAAGTGGAAGAATTATTAAATGATAAGGTTGCAGAAAGCAGCTCAGAAAATTTGGAAACAAAATTCGAGAAAATTGAAAATATGGAACAATCAGTAGCAGCCCTTAAAGAAACGTCAGTATTAAGATGGACTAAAAACCTATTATCAGAATTTACCAACATGGCGCCTACATTAGGCCTAGATGAATTACAAAATCTAAGTGAAGGAAGCAAATTCACATTAGCAACCAATATATTTCCTGTAGAAATATTGAAAAATTGGGAAGACAACATAACAACTCCAAGTGCTTATCCAACTCCTTATAGAAAAGGTGCTACCCGAAAATATGTGAATATAAGCACTGACCTTGAAGTAACAGGACAAAATAAAACATCTGAAGAAGTTTTACAACTTGAATATGAACTTGGAAAAGAGCTTGTCGAACATACAAAAGAGATGATAAAAACTTCTCAAAATACAGAATATGGTAAAAAAAGAAGAAATAACAGGAATATTAAAAGAACCTATTGAGTCTCAAGAACATATTTCTGAAGGATATACTTCATATACTCTTAAAGTATCTGAAGGACTTTCATTGACAGACTATGAATCAAAGACAGAAAATTTCACAATAAATACAAAAGAAAATTATACGGGAGAAATTAAGGAAAAAACTAAAACATTTCTTAAGAAAGAAGAATATAGAGATAAATTAGAAATGACAAAAAATATTCTTACTTCAGAGTATAATAAAATCAAGATAACATCAGGAATTTCGGAAGAACCACAGCAATACTTAATCGAAACAAAAAGTTTCGAAACAAACTATCAAGAAACGGAAGTGAGGAACCAAACCCAAAAAAGAGAATTTTCAGAGCCATTACGAAGTACTCTTTCCATAGATTATAGTGAAAGCGAAGAAACGACAGAAATTTTAGAAGAACGTATCGAGCCAAAGCTGTTTCCAACTGAGAAAAAAATTTCACATACTATAGTTAGCACGAAAAGTGTTGAAGAGAATACTACACTATCAACTGAAAAAGAAGAATCATTAGAAAATAATATCACCACAGAATATGAAGAAAATACTTCAAGGGCTCTTAAAGAAGACAAAAATCATCCACAAACCGATTATACAGCCAAGACAAAAAGTTTCGGGAAGATAACAACCGAAATCAGCATTGAAGCAGATGAAGAAGAATCTAAATTATTTGTTAAAGAAGAAGGATCTAAAAAAATATCGAAAACATTAGACAATAGTTCTATCACTGAGTCACAAGAGCGTTCAACTGAAGTAGAAACAACACATACTTTTATGAAAGAAAATAGTAAAAAAGAAGAAAGCATAACTGACTCACTGGAGGTCTCAACAGAAGAAGTTACACCTTACAGTAATCAAAAGGAAATAAGTGAAATTTTAGAAATATCCGTTGAACAACAGCTTCCAAATGAAAAAGGGAGTTTACATACTTTTGAACCTTCGCAAACCACGCTACATAGTCATAAAGAAGAACCTATAAAAATGTCCAAAGAATCCATTGAGTCACAACTTCTTTCGACTGAACAAAATGCTCCCCAAACTTCAGAATGGTCTGAAAGTAATTTTATGGAAGTGCATGATGAGAGAGAGGAAACAACAGAACTAGAAATAGAAGAATCTATCCATAAACATAAGCTCTTCACTGAAGAAGAGGTTTCACATACTACTATAAGGACTGGAAATCAGGGTGAGAAGGAGGAAACGTCCGAAATACGGAAAGATTATATTGAGTCACCACTGGAGCTTTCAACAGAAGAATTAGTGACAGGAAATGCTGAGGAAACGAAAACTTCAGAAATATCTGAGGAGTCGACGGGGTCACATGGGCTCTTGACTGAACAAAAGACTTTACATATTGCAAAAGTATTTGATAGTACTGTTATCACAGAGCATGCTATTAAAGCTTCTATAAGCACTATTACAACAACACAGCACGAAAAGGAGAAAACAAGAGAAACGCCAGAAAATTCTATTAAACCTCTATGGCTTTCAAGTGAACAAAGGGTTTTATATATGTCTGACGTCTCTCACAGTACTACTATCACAGTGCTTGATGAGGAAATAGAAACAACAAAAATGCTGAAAGAATCTACTGAGTCACAACAACTCCAACAATTTTCAACTGAAGGCATGGCACAAATTTCTAAAGTATCTACAAGTACTGCTGTCAAAGTAGAAGACGAAATAAACGAAACAACGGAAGTTTCGAAAAAAATTATTGGATCGCATGGTCTCTTAACTGAAGGAGAGGTTTCACATACCACTGAATTGAGCACTACTTTCGTCACACACCATGATAAAAAAAACGAAACAACAGAAATTTTAAAAGAATATTTTGAGTCACATGAACTCCAAACTGAGGGAGAGGATTTACATAATACTGAACTGTTTGGAGGTACTATTATCACAAAGCACAGTGGGAAACAGAAAATATTTGAAATGTCAGAAGAATCTATTGGCCCACAAGAGCTTTCCCACAAAAGAAAAAGTCTCAGATACATCCAAACTGTCTGAAACTACTTTTATCAGAGAACATGGTGAGAAAGAGAACATGACAGAAACGTCGAAAAAATCTCTCGGTCTCGTAACTAACGAAGAAACTTCACATACTGCTAAAGCCTCTAAAAGTACTGTTAGCATAGAATCTGGTAATATAGAGAAAATAACAGAAATGAGGGAACAATATGTTAAACCACAACAGTACTCAATTGAAGAAAAGGTTTCTTATACTCCTAAAGTGCCAGAAAGTTCGGGAGAATATATTGATTCGCAATACCCTTTAGCTGAGGAAAATGTTTCTAATACTTTTGGAAGTAGTATTACTAAAGACCATGATAAGAAAGAGGAAACAACAGTATTATCGGAAAGATCTCAACAACTTACAACTGAAGAAAAGGCTTCCTATACTTCTGAAGAATCTAAAAGTACTACTATAACAGAACATGGTGAGAAGGGACAAACAAACATAACAGAAATGTCGTTAGTTAGTATAGAGCACGGTAAGAACGAAGAAATGACCGAAATGTCGGAAAGATCTGTTAAGTTACAACTTTCAACCCGAAAAAAAAGGTTTCACATACTTTTGAAGTATCTGAAAGTATTCCTAACAAAAATCATGCTGAGAAAGAGGGAACGACAGCAATCTCGGAAGAATCTTTGGAATCGCATGAACTCTCAATTAAAGAAGAATCTTCACGTACTAATGAAGTATCTGGAAGAAATATTATTACAGAGTATACCAATACAGCGGAAATAACTAAGATATGGGAACAATCTATTAAACCAACTAAAGAAAATGCTAATTATTCTTCTAGAGCGTTTAAAGATGTTATTATAACCGAGTACGGTGAGGAGGGGGAAACAGCAATAATCTCGGCAAAATCTATTGAATCACAACAGCTTCCAATTAAAGAAAGTATTTCTTATACTTCTAAAAGCTCTGTTATAACAGAGCATGGTAAAAAAGAGGGAAAAACAGAAATGCCAAAGAAAATTATTCAGTCGAATAGGCTCTCAACTCGAGAAGAGACTACGTATACAACTGAAGCTCCTAGAAGTACGGTTATTATAGAACAAGGTATGAAGAAGGAAATGACAGATATCTGGAAAGAACCTTTAGAATCACAACAACTTTCTGCTAATACTACTGAAGTATCAGGAAGTACTGATATTACAGAGGCTGATGGGAAGAAAGAAACTAGAGAAATGTCGGAAAAATTTGTTAAGTTGCAACAGCTTTTAAGTGAAACTTTACATACTTCTGACATATCTAAAAGTCATATTACTAGAGAATATGGCGAGAAAGAAGCAACAACAGAATTGTCAAATAAACTTTTTGAATTAAAACAGATTTCAGGTAAAGAAAAAGTTACAAATGAATTAACCGAATTTTCTGTGCGGAAAGAATTCATTGAGTCACAAGTTTTCTCAACAGAAAAAGTTACTCCACATGTTCCTGAAGATACAAAGTTAGATGAAAAAAAAGAGGAAAGAACAGATGTATCCGACGAATCTCTGCAATTGCAACTTTCAACTGAAGAAAAAACTTCTTATATATCTGACCTCTTAAAAAATACTGTCATCACAGAGCGTATTGACAATGAGGAAAAACAACAGAAATGATAGAAAAATATAATAAATTACAAAAAAGCATCATTGAAAGAAACTGCTTCGTATACTTCTAAACCATCTGAAAGTACTATTATGAAAGAAGAAATTGAGAAAGAAGGCGCTACAGAAATAATGGAAGAATCTATTAAGTCACAAGAGACTTTAACTGAAGAGAAAGTTACATATACTTCTGCATTTTCCGAAAGTACTATTATCACGGAAGATAATATAGAAAAGAAAATCTCAGAAAGTACGGAAAAATCTATTGGAACATATGAACTGTCAACTCAAGAAGCTTCACATACCACTGACGAATCTCGATATACAATTGTCACAAAGCATAGCAAAAAAGAAGAAACCACAGAAATAATGGAAGAATTTATTGAATCTCATAAGCTATTAACTGAAAAAAAAGCCATCACATATTAATGAAATATCTGAAGGCACTGTTACTGCAAAATATGTTACCAAAATAAGTAAGGAGGAAACCACGGAAAATAACGAAGAAGCCTCTGAAGTTTTTAAAATATCACCATATATTAATCCTAACCTAGAGGAAGAAAAATTGGAGCATATATTTGAAGGTATACAACTGACATCTATGATAGAAATGCCCACAGAGCCATCAGGAGACACATACACAGTGTCAAATATTAACAAAACACGTCCAACCGATTACGACAAAGGTGCATATCATCAATATACCAAAAATTATGATTACCCAGACTATGCCAACGGAACATTAATTGCACCAACTGAAATAGAAAAGGACAATAAATCAACGATAGAGGCTACCTTTGAAAATACAGTCACAAAAGATGAATTAAAAATAGAATATGTGCATTCTGCTCTCCCGAAAATTACGGAAACGGTAACAATGTTGGAAAATATAAAATGTAAGTATACACTATCAATGACAGTACGCTTCACTTTTGTATAATATGCGAGGAGTATAAAGTTTGTATATAATTTGTGCCATATTTTGTGTTAAAATATTATTTTCACTTACTGATTGCATGCTCTTTTTCTAAACTTATTATAGTTAATATAAAGCCGAGTATTATAGATAATAAAGTAAAAAGTCAATTTTGATCTAATCTACTGATATAAATAGTTAAAATTAGAGCGTAGCGTATAATACATTTTATTCACAAAAAAGATAAAAATGTCAAAAAATCTTTAATGTATAGCTTTTTCAAATATGATTCTTGCGACTTATGGAATATTATGGAATAACAGTCGTGCCAGTTTTATTTTTCTTATACATTACAGTAGAAGAAGGTGTTATGCCACATTTTTTCAAAAATCGTTTTATTTTATGGATAATAGGAATGTAATATTATGAGAAGATAGGGGAATGGATAGAGTTATATGGCCAAAATTTACAACAAAAAGTATTTTATTTCAAATTTCTCGATATTTAGTTTTTGTTACATAACACCTTCTTTAACTCGTGTCCTCAATTCCACTGTCTTTAATTTTTTAAAACCCAATTAAGCCCTCAAGATATATTTTCGAATATCGTCATACCAGATTTCTAATAAGAAACTATTTCTTTTTTCTTTACCGTTTCAAACTTTCCGTTTTATATCCATTAATTTACAGATAAGAAAGAGTTCAGTTTTAATTAGTTTATGCTGATCCACAAGTACCGTATTCCCTTGTAGGACCACTTACTTTCCTTCTTGATTTTGTAAATCATCAAATTCTGTGGTATTTGTCAATCTGTACAAACCTTAAAGAAACCATTTAAAAAAAAAAGAGGACATATACCCATTATAAACTTTCAGCCCAGTGCGGTAATGCTATTAGCTGCAGTAACTAGGAAATAAGATGAAAGGGAGTTGCTAAGAAAGGCAAGTAGGACAAATTGCGAAATAGCAAAGTAATGAATTAAACATAATATATTCTATTGACAATAACGTCGAGAAACTTTTGAGGGCAGTCTAATCTTGGGGAATAGTAGTCAGATAAAGCTAGCGACAAAATACTGTTATACTCATAATATACAACTCCTATTGGATATTATTAGTATGAGGGATTCAATATCTTTCCCTATTGTTCGATACGTACTTGTAACTTCAATATCTTTCTGTCATTCCATTAGCCCTTTCTTAGTATTCTTGAGCTCATTGCTCTGATGATTCCTTCTTTGTTCTAATACATGGTACCTATTTGATTAATTTTTTTAACAATCTGATTTTTAGGCAAACGAGTATAAGTATAATACCTGCTTAGCTTCAATTTTGATATTTATATCTTGTGTATAGATAAATAACAATTATTTTTGATAACATTTGCCTAAATATATGATAGTGTTATCCAGTAGCGTCTCCAAGGAGAGTTCAGGAGAGTCATGTCGATGTAGAAAATTGCACCATCTTAGAAGTTTTTATTTATTGGGTATTTGATATAAGTTTTTAAAGTTCCTCTTTATGAAAGGGTTCTTATGTGTAAAAATTCTCCCCATTCCTTCACATGTTCATTAATTTTCAATTTATCATATTGCGAAGAGTCTAACCTTTTGGAATTCCATTGCAGGATACTAGGTCTAGTAGTCGGTGGTCACATCTGATGAAGTCTTCAAAATAGTACAAATATTAACGTCGTTTAGGGTGAATTTCGTAAATGTTCTTAAATGTTCTAGAGAGCAAAGTTACATTAAAACAGAATAAACGATTTTTTTAATATACGAATTGTGAATTTCCATTTCTTGAAAATTCAACTCATTGAGCTCACATGAAGAGTAGTTAGTATTATTATATGTTTACATTTTTGTTTCATTAGGAAGGAACACTGCATCTACAATCAAGAAATTATATATTATATATCTATTTTTAAAAAATCAATGAACTATTAAATACGTTCCCACAACATAAGTTGTGTTTACTTTTAAAAATCCAAAAAATTATAGGTGGTATATTCACAAATAATAAAAAATTTCCATATTTATTTTTTGTGAAATTCGTTTACAACAAAGCGATTTTATCAGAGTTATTTTTAAATACGGACTCAAAAGTTTGACTGTAATTTAATAATTGAATTGAAATTCTTTTTAAGTTCTATCTACTTTGACATCGAAAACCGATATATATATATATATATATATATATATATATATATATATATATATATATATATATATATATATATATATATATATATATACCTAATGATTAATTAATTTAATGACAAATTTATCATCGTTTTAGTTAAGTTAAATATTGAGTGTCTATTTTAATATCTTTTACGTTATATGGCATTAAATAATAAGTGGTTTGCAGACGACCATTTAGGCTGAAAATATACCAAGGAACAACAAAAACACTTGATAATGATAAGAAAATTCAACCATATGTCACATGTTTAAAAATTGCGACAAAAAGCGGTTTGTCCGATTAAAAGAATTTTAACAAATTGGTCAACATAAACTGACAATATTTAGACAAATTTGACATTAGCAACGTTTTAGGTTTTTTGAACTACTCATCATTCTCATATTTTTTTTGTGATAGTCTTAACAAAATTGAATTCAGTCGATCGATAGCTTTCAAACAATAAATATATACTACCTTTGTTTACATATATCTAATGATTTCAGTCAGACACATGCCTAGAATTTTAGGTTGAGTTGTATATATTTATCGAGATTTGCAACAAAGTTAATGTTTGGTATATGAGCTTTCAATGGTTAGAAGACAATCCCCTATAGATAAATGTTTCAGTCAAAACTCAAAACACGGTAATTTTATACTTGGTGCGTAAAAATGTTTGCAAAAATTAAAATTCTCAATGACGTGTGAATAAATAAAATGCAAATGGATAAAAGTTTGGCTTCTGTTTCCTTTGTTTCAGGTTTCTATAAAAGTGCAAACTTAAACTTATATTGGTATCAATTATGCAGAGGAGAGGGGAAATGTAGCAAACTTTACATAAAGCTAGAAGCTGATTTCACTTATGAATTGTTAATCCTAGTACACATTTACCATTCCATACATTATCTTCAGATATGCATGGAATTTTGTGAGAATTTTATTTTTCTTAGAGGATATTACTGTTTTTGGTAATTAGGAAATTTTTTGATTATTTTCTTTTTCGCTATTTTTATTAAGCTAATCAAGAATGAAATACTACTTTTATATTTTATGTATGTCTATGTGATAGGAGAATATGCTTATTATAGTACGTTAAACTCTAAGTTCTTAAGCTATTTCCTTTCTTGAGCAAATAATTATATGATAACATAACACCAGATATAAGCCATGCTTTTTAAAAACACTGACGTTCGCAATGGGTATCTTGGAAAAATAAAATGTTAAGAAAATACTTTTTATATTTTAAAAGTAAAAAAATAATAAATTTTATTATATAAATTTCTTCTTACAAAGCAGTTAAAAAAAGTTTTATGCCATTCCATAAATTACTTGAGGTAAAATTTTAAATTAATCTTATTGACGACATAACAATTTATAAATTTTAAAAAATATGTATTGTTTTATAAAAATATCCTTAGCAAGCTTACTATAGATTATTTAAAATTTTATATGTCCTGATTTTAAAAAATTCCTTTTCCTCTTCAATTCTAGTTAATAAGATATTTAAATTTAAAATTAGGAATTTTTACTATTATTATTCACGGAATTCGCGACAGTGCCACTGATTAAATTAAAAAAAAGTTGTTGATTTTTTTATCGTTTATCTCCCCTCCTGGATTCGACGGTTATGCTACCAGCTATAAATTTTTTCAAAATCTTTCAACCCCAGCACATGTCTCTGACAAAGATATGTAAACTGCAGATGATGATTACTACCAAAAAAAAATACAGATTCACTATGTAAACTGCAGATGATGATTACTACCAAAAAAAATACAGATTCACTAGATTCACTAAAAATGCCTTGGAGTGAGAGATGATCTAAATGACATGAACTTCTTAACTAACTGGGTGACTGATATTTGGGAATGTAATATTTTCTATTGTATTTCCAAACAAATATTTTTACAAGAAAATTAGACATAAAAGTCGATAGGTAAGAACTTGCAACATGCTGGAATTATAACAGTTTTAACACAATATTACATTTTTATAGGGTTAATCAAAAAAAATGTTTTTTTTTTAGTTTTCTACTATTCGGCGTCTGGCTTACTAGTATTCTTGTCAATTTGAACCCCTAAATGCCAAACTAGACCGGTTTTAAATTAAGACCTATTTGGTGAATCAGTCAATTAATTTCTTGAAATAAAATATCACATAAGTGAAATAGGAATACTTCAAAATGACAAATTGTTTGAGCGTATTTTGTTATTGAATAAATATATGTTGCAAATTTTCATGCATTCATCGAGTTACAGTCCTCGAATGAAAATTTCGTGCATTAACCGAGCTACAATCCTCGGATGAACTTCGACCAGTTTGTATAATTTTTTTCTTACCCCTATGTTATTGAAACCACATGAAGTTGAAAGGTTAATTTGAAATAGAACTTTTAGATTTCATGTTATAACAAAAATAAATCGATTTTAATTTATTTTAGAAACGCCAAATTTACTAATTAAAATTACTGCAAATTAGAATATTGCCGACGAAAACCAAGAAAAATAAAGAAAAAATATCCATTATTTTGTCGTATTATTCTAAAAATTTATTTTATCCGGCCACACAGTGGCTTATTTTAAACTAATAATGATATCGTCGACTGAATTTCACTTTACTTTCAGACAAAAAACTGTTAACTTGTTTGACCAAAACTTACTACACTAACGTAACTATTGATAATGTTACTCGAAATTTTTAATTTTTGCCTAAGTTCCAGTCAGTATATTTAAATGAACTTAAGTTTCTAATAAAATCGCAAGAAAAATGGAAAATTTCAGTTATTTGTGAATGTTTCCTAAAATACTATTTTTTTTTTAAATTAACACTGTATATATCTTGACAATACCTGTTGTGTTCTGACAAAGTCAATATTTTTACAATGTTTTTATTTTAATGAATTATTATATTACTAATATTTTCTTTGCATGCATTAAATTAAATCAGATAACACACTTATGGGAGAAGAAGCAAATGAAGCAGAAAACGAAACTACTGAAACAAGAAGAGAATCAGGCGGTACTGATCAAGAAATAGAATCAGACAACAATAGTGAAGCAGATGAGAGTAATAATAAAGAGTTTAAAGAAACAGCTTTAACTGAAGGTGGCATAACTGAAGAAAAAGCTGATAGTGAGACTACTGAGATAGAAATAGAGTCAACGACTTTTGAAGACTTAGGGGTAAAAGATAACGTAGAGGATCGTACTACTGAAGAATCTGAAGAAAGTACCCCAGCAGCAGGTGAGGCAACAAAAATAGAAGTATCAGTAAAAACTGAAGAATCGGTGGAATTAGACAAAACAGATGATACACAGGGTAGTGCCAGTAAAGAATCCGAAACAGAACCTTTGATAGAAAGTGAGACATCTGAGTCTGAAAAATCTACTTTAGAAGAAGATGAAAAAACTACATTAGAAGAAGGTAAGTCAACTAAAATAGTAGGAGAAGAAGAAAAAACTGGAGAAATGATGGAATCTGACAAAGTAGGGGATATAGAGAAAAAATACCTTGGAAGAGACTGAAGAAACGACCCTAGTAGATAGTAAAATATTTGAAACAGAAAAATTAGGGGTAAAAGATAATGTAGAGGATCGTACTACTGAAGAATCTGAAGAAAGTACCCCAGCAGCAGGTGAGGCAACCAAAATAGAAGTATCAGTAAAAACTGAAGAATCGATGGAATTAGACAAAACAGATGATACACAGGGTAGTGCCAGTAAAGAATCCGAAACAGAACCTTTGATAGAAAGTGAAACATCTGAGTCTGAAAAATCTACTTTAGAAGAAGATGAAAAAACTACATTAGAAGAAGGTAAATCAACTAAAATAGTAGGAGAAGAAGAAAAAACTGGAGAAATGATGGAATCTGACAAAGTAGGGGATATAGAGAAAAATACCTTGGAAGAGACTGAAGAAACGACCTTAGTAGATAGTAAAATATTTGAAACAGAAAAATTAGGGGTAAAAGATAACGTAGAGGATCGTACTACTGAAGAATCTGAAGAAAGTACCCCAGCAGCAGGTGAGGCAACCAAAATAGAAGTATCAGTAAAAACTGAAGAATCGGTGGAATTAGACAAAACAGATGATACACAGGGTAGTGCCAGTAAAGAATCCGAAACAGAACCTTTGATAGAAAGTGAGACATCTGAGTCTGAAAAATCTACTTTAGAAGAAGATGAAAAAACTACATTAGAAGAAGGTAAATCAACTAAAATAGTAGGAGAAGAAGAAAAAACAGGAGAAATGATGGAATCTGACAAAGTAGGGGATATAGAGAAAAATACCTTGGAAGAGACTGAAGAAACGACTTTAATAGATAGTAAAATATCTGAAACAGAAAAATTAGAAATGACTGAAGAGGTAACAGAATCAAGTAAAACCCCTCGTTCAGAAGGTAATGCTACTGACGATTCTAAAAAAACTTTAGCAGACGGCGAAGCAACTGAAATAGAGGGAGAATCAGAAAAAACTGAAGAAAGGATGGATTCTAACAACGTAGGGAATACAGGAGAAACTACTATAGAACAACCTGAAAAAACAACGCTAGTAGAAGGTGAAATATCTGAAACACAAGAATTAGAAAAAAATGAAGAGGTAACAGAATCGAGTAAAACATCTTATTTGGAACATAGTACCATTGAAGAATCTGAGGAAACTACTTTAGAAGGTGAAGTAACTAAAATGAAAGGACAATCAGAAAAACCTGAAGAACTGACGAAGTCTGACAAGATAGAGAATACAGGGGAAAGTACTATTGAACAGCCTGAAAAACCAACCCTAGCAGAAGGTGAAATATCTGAAACACGAGAATTAGAAAAAAATAAAGAATTAACAGAATCGAGTAAAATAGCCCATTTAGAAGATAATACCACTGAAGAATCTGAGGGAACTACTTTAGAAAGTGAAGGGACTAATATGAAAGAAGAATCAGAAAAAGCTTTAGAACTGACAGAGTCTGACAAGATAGGGGATACAGAAACAAGGCCTATTGAAAAGCCTGAACAAGCAACTCAAGTAGAAGGTGAAACAACTGAAATACAAGGAGAATCAGAAGGAACTGAATTAGGTAAAATAACTAATTTAGAGGAAAATATCACTGAGGAATCTCTAGCAAAAGGTACAACAAGTAAAATGGGAGGAGAAACGGTAAACATTGAAGATAATGTACAGAGTCCAGTAGATCATACCACAGAAGAATCTAAAGAAGCAACCTTAGAGACAAGCGAAGCAACTAAAACAGAAGGAGCGTTTAAAGAAACTGAAGAGATAGCGAAATCTGGCGAAACGAGTGACTCGGAGGTAAATGCTACTAATGAATCCGAAGGAACAGTTTTAACAGAAAGGCACGAAGACTCAGAAAAAAATGAAAAGATAACAGAATCAGGTGAAATGGGTAGTAAGGAAAAGGGTAATACGGAAGAGATTAGAGAAAAAACTTCAGAACATGCCGAGGGTAAGCTTTGGATTCCTTCTTTATCTTGCTATAATCCTTAATTTTTTAAAATAAGAAATTATAAAAAAACAATAGAATACCACACACAAAAACATGAATTTTGACCATATTAACCAAATTACCATTTTGTTTTTCTTCTAGAAAATGTATATCAACATTTGATACACACGATGAGATCAAGGTTCACTGCACCACGCCACTTGCATCGAAACTTGATGCTGCGAGTTAATGGCATACCGTCACACATTGCAACTGCACATTGTCTTATGCTGCTATACACTATTTCAGTGCATATTTATAATATTTTCCAAGACAAGTATTTACCGAAACTCTTTTTTGCTTTACGTTGAAAATTTACATAAACAATATGTTTATGTAATTTTTCAAAACCGATATTACCTTTGTATTTTATTATACCATATTAGCCCATTATGGGTCCACTTAATGTGACAATAATAAATCGTTATAGGATATAATCGCTACAACAAACGTTTACAGTTTAAAAGTAATTTTATTTATTACACTTTTGCATGCAAAATAAACAGAAATTTTTTAAAATGCAGTAGGTATATTTTTGAATATTTGGATTATCTCAATGATTTTAGACATATTTGGTGCAATATACCCTAGACCTTAACCAAATCGTTCCAATATATTATTATTTAAAAGGCTCTGTCGGTGCAGGTTTAAATAAAACGGTTTTTATCCTACATCCTGAATGCCAATTTCTGGTTTAAAGGAATTTTTCATGGAGGTAACAAATTTCGGACAGCCACTTCCATTCGCGCATATTTTGGTCTTGCACATTCTTATCGCGGTTTTTAATTATCTACCCAAGGATAACAACTTATCGATTGACAGACATTGCCAGGGAAGTAACAAATTTCGTACAACTAGTCACTTTCATTCAAATCGAAAATTGACAATTTTGTGCAAGGGATCAAAAACTATAATAGGAATGTATAAGCTGTTTTAGTTCAATTAACACTGCTTAGTATATACCATTAAATTCTCGAAAGGGTCGTTTTTCAGGCTTCAATAGATTACGAACTATTAGATTAAAGTCCTGGAATCACCTAAAGAAATATTTTAATATTGTCCCAATTAGCAAAACATATATTTCGGTTTTGCTAAAAATTGTTGGTGCCCTGCATACAAGAAAATTTTTTAAATTATAAGGTAGTTGAAACAAATGCACAATTATAAGCCGATTTATATTAAATATTAACATTTGTCTTATTTTCATCGTCTCACGTCTTAAACTGTGGTACTTTTGTCATTGTATTTGCACTTCTCGGACAAAAAGTTGATATATTATGTATTTTATTACTTAGAAAAAGAATTAATGTCAAGCTCTAAAAATATCGTTTTTATTGGACCTAAATATTTATTTTGGTGGTAAACACCCTCAAAACAGCAAAATTTGGTTTTCCTAATTATTAATACGATACTAAATAAAAATTTTATCTCAACAACGAGGAATCGAAATTATTTATTACCTTAAAATTCTCCCAAATGTTTATTAGGCCATTAAAAGAGGGATATGAGATAGTTGGTAATGCTGATACCTAAGGCTAAATTCCTATAGTTAAATTTTAGATAAATTATAAAAGATGTTTCGAAAGAATTGATTCTTAGAGCATACAAAATCAGGTCCCCTCTAAATGAAAAAATGATTTAACCCTTCCCTTCCCATAAGGGCGATTTTGTCTTAAAAAAATTTAGTTTTCCAGGCACTGACACCATAAGATTATTTAATTATAGCAAATTAGGTTTAGTTTCGTGTCCAAATGTTTACTTACTTATTTAAAGGTTATAGATAGAAACTCGACAATAAACGATTTTCTCAAATAGTCCTTACTTTTTGACAAACACTGTAAACGCTAATTTCTAATATTATCACATCCTGTAGTATAGCTAGTGCATTCGTTGGATTCCAAAAGAGAGATGTCAGCCTGATTGGGGACCCGAAACTCACCAGAAATCTTGATGCTTTGGAACGTTAAAAAAAAGTCGGTGACTTGAATGTACTCGACAAATATTTTCAAGGGAAGTGTTCGATAGTTGATTTCTCTTAAAACTATATACACTTTTAATAAAAGTTCGTAAATTAGTGGAAATTACAATGCAATAAATGTGTATTTTACAGATAACGGCTATGGGAACAAAAACACTCTTAGACTCCTCCAGCCTTTCAATCCACATTAAAAGGATGATTTACTCGAATTATTTCAAGATTTTAATTAGTTAATTTTAAAGATTGTCGATTAAACTAGTTATTTTATAAAACTGTCTCATCTTCCTTTAGAATTCCGTACCCCCGTTTTTTTTTCCAGCTCGGTATTTGTTGTTTTATATTTTGAAGTTTCAACTTTTTAACACAAATTTTAATTTACTGTCAATTAAATTTAATTCAGTTTCGTTAAAATTATATTAGTGTATTTCTTTAAAATATGATTTTGTACGTATCTGGACAGTACGGATCTACATGACAAAAAGCCTTTATTATTTATTTAGTTATTTCTTGATTTACTAGACCATAACATATTGATATATTAGTTCACAACAGTTAAAGCCTGGCATAACGACTCTATTGAGAGTCTCGACATATTTATGTCTGGCTATGTAATACAGCTTTTTTAAAAGGAAATTGCTATCTATTTTTTAACATTAAATTCCATTTACTGCAACTATATGTCAGAATTTCTTCCAGGACTCTGTAAGTTGCAAAATTTAGTGCTATCTTTGAACATGCGTATCGGGGGCTAGTATTTGAACTCTCGAAGTAAAAAAAAAAGAAACAACAGAATTGTTGGGAGACCCAAAGCTCTGGCATTTTTACATTAAAATCTGATCAATCATCTAACGTGCACCCAAAACTGGTTTATTGTATGATTACTATCGAACTTGTTAAATTTAAAATGATATCAGACTTCGACAATGTAAAAAATCCTTGGGTGATCAGCAGAAATTTTAATTTCATGAAGCAATTAGTTTTAGCTAATAGAAAATAAAGTAAACAATATTGTATTTATAATTAACAGTTTTCTAAACTCGTGTTTTAATAAGTTATATAAAACTAAATATAACCAACCAGTAAAATTATTAAATATAAGTGGCAACTAAAAAACAGCAGGCGGTCATTCCGTTTTTCAGTTTTCATAGAGGTGTTGCATGGACGCAGAGTAGGTAATGACTCGCTCAAGGTTGGACAGAGTTGCAATTTGGTTTATTGTTTAGTTACTGTTTTGGGTGAAACAATTCTATGAATGACGACTTTTTGTATAAAATGTTTTTGGAAGTCCCTCTCGTCTTGCTGTGGATATTAAGTTAACGTCACAAATCTAACAAAATATAAATTTTGTAGTAGTAATTAATTCGCATACAAATTAAAAATTTAAAAATAGAATCTTTTAGTGTCATATTGCAACAAATAAATATTTAAGTTCTCTAAACACAAAACTATTATCATATTTTTTTCTATCAGTATGAAATATTTGGAAAAATGAAAAAGCGACCCTGTTTTTAGGCTAAAGATGACAAGCGATGACATTTACTAACCTGGACTAATTGAAATTTTAAATTAATTCAACTATATGTATCTGCCCTGTACATAAAACAACTCACTCCATCCGTAACTTCCAAATGATGTAAAATATATAAACAAAATTGGAGGCAGGTGACGGTCCCAAGGAGATTGGCCGCGTATTGACAAATAAGAATTTCAGTGCAGACTTTCTCATCGTGCGGGTCTCATTTGAAGTGAAAGTAAAATATTTTTCACTCGGAGAATGACTAGTTCAAAGGGTCTAGCCGTACTTCCATGGCGAAACTGCCCCCGATAGGAACCTATATCGCAACTTATGCTGTAATGTAGAGGAGGCTAATAGTAGTTGATACAGAAGATATTACTCCTCTGTCTTGGTTAATCGTGGAGATATTTAAAAAAAAGTGTCCCGACGATGACATTTTTTCAAAGCGATGTATCTAAGTAACTTTTAAAGTTAGGAAAATAAAACTAAATGGTAGTGTTATGGTACACTTTACAATTTATTTTACAACAGTTTCCGATGGGCCAAGCCTAAATAAAAATATTAGAAAAATGCAAATAAAAATTTTATCAATCGATTTCTATCAGATCTAAATGAATGACCACTTTGAAAAAAATATATAATATTTGTCTATGTGTCACCTAGCTTCACCGAGCTTCATTAAAATCCAAGTAGTGCAACAAGTTGAAAAAAAAATAAAATAAATGAGCATGTACTCTACGACCGCTACGATAACGCATTTAAACGTAATCGTTATTATTATTTTACTAACCAATTTCACAAATATCATCGCATAAAAATTCCTCGATACTTACGAGTATGAAAGACGTATGCGCTTAGTTACGAATGATTTCAGGAATAGGGTGCATTCTTGTTCTTCCTATTTATTCAGTTTCACAAATTCCTAATTGAGAGACGTGTTGTTTAGGTTAAAAAATATATAATATTCAGTGAGTAAAGGAGTGGTGTAAAATAATTGGACTGTCTGAAAAATGTAATAATTATGCTTTATATTGCGGAAGGATGAAAAATGAAAGAAAATATGGCGAACTTAAGATGAAATGTGTACTTACAACGTTCCTCATATGAAACTACCTAAAGTTGGAGATGTTCCGTGTAATAAATGTCGATTGATCCCGTACAGAACTTTATCGGCTACTGACGACGTAAGCGCAGGACCTTCTCATATTGATATAGATACAGAACAACGCGACATCTTCCAACTTGAATCAACGGACAAGGAAGAATATTATGATGATGATGAAGAGGACTTTCATATATGTTACAGTTCCGATGAGGACTTTATGGTACTGCCGTTTCAGAGGGTAGTTTCGACTCATAAATACTGTGTTTTGTGTAACTCAACATCTAATATCAAAACAATACCAATAGAGGCTCGATATCAAGCTTTTGTTAAAAGAAGGATTTTCATTCCTTTATTCACTGAATATTATATATTTTTTAACGTAAACAATACGTCTCTCAATTAGGAATTTGTAAAATTAAGTAAATAGGAAGAACGAAAATGTACCACAGTTATGCGCTAATCATAATGATGTACGTAAACGTACATGAATCACATGCATGTACGGACTTGATCGGTGCGGGGAGCTATTCCTGAAATCATTCGAAACTAAGTACATACGTAAGTCATTCGTACTCGTATGGATCGGGGAATTTTTAAGAAAATAAATTGTAGAGTGTATTAAAACACTGCCATTTAGTTTTATTTTCCTAGCTTTAAAAGTTACCTAGATATATCGCTTTGAGAAAAGTCATCATCAGACACTTTTTTTTAAATATCTTCACGATTAACCAGAGAAGTAATGTCTTCTGTATCAACTACTATTAGTTTTCTCTACATTATAACATAGATTACAATATAGTTTCATATGAGGGGCAGTTTCGCCATGGAAGTACGGCTAGACCCTTTATTCAAGAATTGTAAGGCGACATAAAACTTTCACTACACAGCAGTTATCACCACTACAACAAATACTTTATTTTTGCACTCAACACGCGTTTCGCTAACCATGTAAAGAAATCTAAAATATTTTTAATGAATATGACAGCTAAATTTATAATATATTGGTTCTAACTTCTAGATGAAACTAAACAACAAGATGTAATAGATAGGAAGATCTCCGAAAACACAGAAAGCACTTTACATGAAGACATTAAAGGTAATGTTAATCTTCAGTTATTAAAACCAATAAAAAAATAGGAATACCACTACGATGCAAAATAATAGGCTATTAATTATTATTTGACTATTACAGGAAGGTGTAAAAATACGTTGAAGCTCTTAATAACAATTCTACATAGAGTCTTGAGAATATATTTATTTGAAAATTTAACACCACATATCACCTAAACTGTAACAAAATTCATACTAGTTAATATGAAGAAATACCAACTGTCTGATATTTTTTTCATGTGAATCTTGAGATTGATTTTAAATAGAACAAGATGTTAAATTTTTGTGTAAAAATACGTTTCCATACCTCTTAAAAGTCTTAAAATAATTAGATTTCTCATAAAAATGTTTCCTTTAAACCGATAAGATAAAAATATTTGGATACCAAGATATTTTTTGCGGTACACATTGTATAAAAGTCTTTTAAGTAAGAAGTAACTGAAAACCAAAGCTGGAAAAATTAAATAAAAAATTTTGAAACCCTATCATAGTGACATCACTGAAATTGGAAATAAACGTTAGTACTGTCTATTGTTACATGACAAAAATAAACACAATACTTCCAAAAAAAATTATAACAGTCCTAGATTTGACGGTCTAAAAAAATAGCTACAAATGGAAATTATTCGTTTTTCAAATCTTACTTTAAAAAAAAAATACAAAAAATATCTTTGACAACGAAAGTTTTTTTTTTTTTTTCACCCACTAAAAATAAGATCTTTGATTTTTCACTAATTTTTATATTTATGTATTCCGAACAAAATTTTATTTTTTATTTTTAGTTTGGGTAACACGTACTTAAAATAAAGGTTAACTAAAAACATTGTATTAGATACAAAAAAATAAGAAACAACCATAAACAAATAATTTAAAAAATCATAAAGTAGAGTCTTAAAAGAGGCCAGTAATAATATATTTCACTTACTTATTTGTTCTTTCTTACAAAATATGTCTAGTTCGTTTTTGGTTTTGAATGTCTTCTACCTTCACATAACATTGTCTGTGTTATATTTTTGAATTAGCTGTACAATATGATCGACTTCTTCTTGTAACACCCATACTTTTTTAAAGTTTTTTGATATGATAATAATTTTGTTACATCAATATAAAATTTTTGAGAACATTGATATATTAGGAAACTGTTTCTCCAAAAATTCTACCCTGGGTTGGTATATAAAAGAAAACAAGTGGGTGGTATAGAGACCCTATACCATTTAACAGTTGACTTTATTTCTTTCGACAAAATAATAAATAAGAAATAAATTAGACGACATCTAGTCGTCGGAGGAGAGTAAAAGCTTTAGTACAGTTTTACGTGTTAAACATAGGATGACATTTGGTTAGAAATAAAGAACAGTTTTGTGAACTTTAAATGTATTGATAGAAGGCAAAAAACGAGTAACATTTCACGCTTTTAATAAATAGAATAATTAATTATTTGCAATTTTTCACATACCATGTCTTCGGTGAAAGAATAGTTTTTCGTATACAAATAGTGCCAAAAAGTGCACTTAGTCGTTTTTGTGTTATTAATTTTAAAAACAAATTAATGAGAAAAACCTGTTTCTGAATTTTTTGTTTAATAAAATGTGTGAAAATTGTAAATATACGGAATAGCAATTAAATCAGTAACCAGTCTACTAAACAAAGTCGATTATACTTATTACAAGACTTGAACTCGAAATTTCATACTGAGCAGTAACTGGAAATATACCATATTTTGACAGATAAAACAATTGGATATTACTTGATATCCAATGACGTAACTGTGAGAAGCAAAGGTGTCTCCTAAAAATTAAAAAAATTACCGTTGCTATTTAGAAGAGGGGCCTTTTTTTAGATTTGGAAAGACGAAATTTTTGAAGGTCTAGTGTAACCCAAGTTTTTTCTTGGGAAAGTCATCGATTTTTTGGTATTGTGTGGTTCTTTTACGGTGGCACTATAAGAGACGAGAGTTTTTTATTGGTGAAGTTCCCCTTGGTCGTCAATTTCTTTTATCACTGTGTCTGTAAAGATTTGAACTTATTAAGTGTCATTGTTAGAGGATTTAACTTTGTAATATGTCTCTGTAAGGGAGTATTTTGTTCTTGGAAAGTCTTCCCTCGAGTTATCGACCTTTGAGAAGCTTTGCCGGTCATAGATTTTTGTTTTATGATGTTTCAAGTTCTATCGTAAAAGAGTTTCTTTTTTTTTTCGAGATTCTGTCACCGTTAATGATTCGTCCCCTATAAGCAACTTTGCCTCATTTTTTCCTAAAGGAGAGCCCTTGCATCTATCTGTTCCCGTTCCTTTAACCTATTAATGACTTATTGGATGTATGCTGCTTTAATATTTTTAATATAATCTTGAATATTTTTTGCAATATAAAATTCACTGACATTAAAGAAATATTGAACTTAGCCAATTGTAGAGAGTTGGTGATACAAATAATAGATTTAATTTGATACCTCCAGTTAATTACAATCACCTAATTAGTTCTTTAAACCTCCTATTTAGACATAAAATTGTTAAAACGTAATATTACATGTCAATTTTAAAATTATAGAAGTTCAAGCAAAGATAAAGTTTTAAGAACTTAGGGGTAAAATTGAGATACCACTTACCCATCTCAAAGTATCGCCTTATTCCAAATGTTCCAGTTATATCAATAAAGCACATTATAAGAAAAGTAAATTCTTGTACCTTATATTTTGTAATATGTAGAATGATAAATAATTTTCCAACCCTCTTGAGAATAAATAGTATGAAGTGATTCGATCCTAAAAAATAGCTTAATTATTGGACCATACGTAGATATTGATAGGAAATGGAGCTAACTTGTAGATACAAACAAATCTTAATTGTATTCTTGGGTAGTGCCATAAATCGGGACAATTGCAGTATATTTATATGGAGGTGTCCTACATATAAACGAAGTGCCTCTATGACAATGCGAGCGACTTTTGAAGCATCTGCAGCTAACAAATTTTCGACGTTAACGCGCGACTCGCGTTACCCACTATTGAATTTGGCATAAGTTTCAATTTTTCTCAAAAAATAGGTTAAAATTATAAGCAACCATTAAATAGTGCAGTAAAACATTGTAGAATTTTATGGAATATGTGCTTCATCATTTCCTATTTAAAAAAGTGTGGGTCTACATTGCGACGGATTTGGGAGAAACAAGTTTCCAAATTAGTAAAACTACTACTGATTATAATTCCACCCACTTTCTGTTACATTATAGAGTTGAAGTTGGCACACGGAGATTTCTGGTAACGAAACACTACCGTACTATCTTATTCATGATTAACAAATTTTAAAATATATTCTTTTACACATATTAAAACTGTAATGCCCTATTTAAGATACAACAGCAACCTTTATACTTTATTGATATAATACTTTGGTATTACTTATACATGTTTTGTAAGAATATAGTCAACAATACTCGAAAAATCAAGGTGCTTTTAGTTATTATTGTTGTGCTTGTTCCGTTCCCTTGAATAATACAATTTTTGGCTAAGAATGTTCAATCCTGTAAATTTTGTAGCTAAACAGGATACTAAAGTGGCATAGCTCGTGTCGCATGCGCCTCCGGTCTCGCCTACGTTGCACGCGGCAAAACGCTTACGCGGGACACAGCGTAAACAAAGTAATATGCATATTAACTAAACTTCGTAATTTTTAGAAACTATAGAAAGCAGCATGACCGAAGACCATATCAAGGGTGAATCTACTAATATTACTGTAGATACAAAAAAGACCATTTTTAGCGAGGAAGCAGAAAACATTGAAAAATCTAATGAAACACTTGACACTTCTGAAGCGACGAAAGAAGTTTTCAGTAGTCTCAAGGAGAGTGAAACTACCGAGATAGCAAATCAACCAATCAGCACTTCTGAAATTAAAAGTAACATCTCTAATGAGACTACTTCTTCTGAAATCAACACTGAAATAATTTCTACGGAAGTTGCTAGTAAAGAATCTAATGTTTCTAATGGCGAAATCAATGAAACTGAGAAGTCCACTGTGAAATTAGATAAAATTATTAGTGAATATACTAGTGAAACCACTACTGCCGAAAGTGACCGTAAAGCAATTAGTGAAATTATAACCTCTGAAAACAACAATTTAGAGTCTAGTTCCACTACTGAATATCCAAGTGGAAACTTTTCTCCAATGATGAGCAATGAATTTACTGAAATCACTACTCTTGAATTTAATAGTGGGAAAACTAATATCGTCTCAACTTTAGAAAGTACCACCATAAGTATGATTGATATAAGTAAAACTAGTAAACTCAAAACTGAAGAATCTAGTCAAATTGGTGAGCGTATAAAACAAACTCAAGTTACGCCTCAACATTTAGAATTGACTTCTTTAATAGAAATAAATATGGGTCTTTTTGATTTCGAGTCAACACCTTGTGAATACTGTCATTCGGAAAGTATTATTTTCCATAATGAAACCTCTATAACCAAGAAAATATACAACACAACAGAATTTGTCATTTCAACTAAAGTAGAAACAGAAAAAGAAATAGAAACTAGTGCAGAAACAGAAACTGCTAATATAGTAAACATGACCTCAGAATTTAAAGAATCAACTACAAAATCCATAACCACTATTCAAGGTTTGAAACATGAGAAAATTTTGGGAAATGAAGCCAAAGAAAGAAACGAAATATTAGTACAAGAGACACAAAACGAAGGTAGGAAAGAAGGAACAGAAAACACAGTTGAAAGTAAAGAAGCAGAAGAAACTAATACAGAACTATTTTCAAATATGGAAATTTGCTATGGGACACGTTGGCTTTCAATCAACACCCTGTGAGTATTGTCACTCCAAAACTGAAGATGAGGGCAATATCCAAACCACTACATTAAGTGCAGAGAATCAACAAAGTAAGGAAAAAGAAGAAGTGCAAAATAAAGAAAGAAAAAGTGAGGAAAGCGGAGAAGAAGAGGAAAAAGGAGAAAGCGAAGAAAGGGAAAAGGAGGAGGGGGCAGAAGGAAAAGAAAAAGAGGAAGAGCAAGAAGAAGAGGACAACAAAAAAGAAGGGACAAAAGTTACTACAGTAGAAGGAACTGAAGAGCAAACTAAAAATATTGGTCTAACAACTATGAGTACAGAAGTTGAAGAGAAAGAAGTGAAAGAAGGAGAAACAAAAAACGAAGGAACAGAAGCAACTACTATAGAAGTGATAACTTTAGAAACTACAGAAGAAGGCAAAGAAGCTAAAAACATCGCCAAAGCTACTGAGAATATAGTACTTACAGAACAAGAAGGAGAAAGAGAAGAAGAAGACAAAGAAGAGCAAGAAAAAGAAGAAAAAGAAGAGCAAGAAGAAGAGGACAACAAAAAAGAAGCCACTTCTACAGAAGAGAATATTTTAGAAACTGAAGAGCAAACTAAAAATATCGGGCTCATCACTAAGAGCACAGACGTTGAAGAGGAAGTAAGGGAAGAAGAAGAAAAAAAAAAGGAAGGAACAGAAGTAACTCTTACAGAAGAGATAATCTTCGAAACTACAGAAGAAGGCGAAGAAGCTAAAAACATTGCGAAAGCTACTGAGAATATAGTACTTACAGAACAAGAAGGAGAAAGAGAAGAAGAAGAAAAGGAAGAGCAAGAAGAAGAAGAAAAAAAAGAGCAAGAAGAAGAGCACAACAAAAAAGAAGCCACTTCTACTGAAGAGAATATTTTAGAAACTGAAGAGCACACTAAAAATATCGGGCTCATCACTAAGAGCACTGACGTTGAAGAGGAAGTAAGGGAAGAAGAAGAAACAAAAAATAAAGGAACAGAAGTAACTCTTACAGAAGAGATAATCTTCGAAACTACAGAAGAAGGCGAAGAAGCTAAAAACATTGCGAAAGCTACTGAGAATATAGTACTTACAGAACAAGAAGGAGAAAGAGAAGAAGAAGAAAGAGAAGAGCAAGAAAAAGAAGAGCAAGAAGAAGAGCACAACAAAAAAGAAGCCACTTCTACAGAAGAGAATATTTTAGAAACTGAAGAGCAAACTAAAAATATCGGGCTCATCACTAAGAGCACAGACGTTGAAGAGGAAGTAAGGGAAGAAGAAGAAAAAAAAAAGGAAGGAACAGAAGTAACTCTTACAGAAGAGATAATCTTCGAAACTACAGAAGAAGGCGAAGAAGCTAAAAACATTGTGAAAGCTACTGAGAATATAGTACTTACAGAACAAGAAGGAGAAAGAGAAGAAGAAGAAAAGGAAGAGCAAGAAGAAGAAGAAAAAAAAGAGCAAGAAGAAGAGCACAACAAAAAAGAAGCCACTTCTACAGAAAAGAATATTTTAGAAACTGAAGAGCACACTAAAAATATCGGGCTAATCACTAAGAGCACAGACGTTGAAGAGGAAGTAAGGGAAGAAGAAGAAACAAAAAATAAAGGAACAGAAGTAACTCTTACAGAAGAGATAATCTTCGAAACTACAGAAGAAGGCGAAGAAGCTAAAAACATTGCCAAAGCTACTGAGAATATGGTACTTACAGAACAAGAAGGAGAAGGGGAAGAAGAAGAAAAAGAAGAAGAGCACAACAAAAAGGAAGGTACTACTACAGAAGAGAATATTTTAGAAACTGAAGAGCAAACTAAAACTATCGAGCTAATGACTAAAAGCACAGAAGTTGAACAGGGAGTAGGGGAAGAAGAAGAAACAAAAAAGAAAGGTACAGAAGTAACTATTACAGATGAGATAATCTTTGAAACTACAGAAGAAAGCGAAAAAGGAAAAAACATCACCGGAAGTACTGAGAATACAAAACTTACAGAAAAAGTAGAAGAAGAAGAGATAAAGGTAAGAACTATGAAAGAAGAAGCCTCAGAACTCGAAAAAGAAGGCGAAGAAACTAAAACAATTGACAAAACCACTGAGAATATAGAGGTTAAAAGTACAGAAGAAGCAACAGAAGTTTTAGGAGCAACGATCTCTATTTATGATGATGGTAAAGAAAACAAAGAACAAGTCAATAAAACGATAGAAGAGCCCAAAAAAACAGTTGTTATAGTAAATTCTTCTGGCAATGAACTCAAACAATTAAACCAAACAATAATAGAAAGAATTTTAGGTGGGCCGCTTCAGGATTTCAATATACATTATATTGAAACAGATTCAACTAAGAATGAAAGCTTACAACTTGAAGCAAGAAACAAATCTTTGGTCCTAAACATGCCTTACGAATCATGCAAAAAATCAGAATATGAAAATAAACAAAATTGTCTATGCAATATTCAAAGTTATATTGATGCATTGTCAGAAAAGGCCATTCAACAGGGAACCATTAAACTTAGAGAAAATTATTGCAGAGATTTTGTGAAATTAAAAAGCGGTTTATTACTTGAAAATTCGATAGCACCAGTAAAGAGAAAGAGGAGGAGCCTTATTTACTTAGAAAATTTAAAACGCAAAAAAGATTATGTTGAATATAAAACAATTGAGGGTATCTTCGAAAATGAATTCTTACT
Organism: Pachyrhynchus sulphureomaculatus; assembly: GCA_019049505.1. Taxonomy (NCBI): domain Eukaryota; kingdom Metazoa; phylum Arthropoda; class Insecta; order Coleoptera; family Curculionidae; genus Pachyrhynchus; species Pachyrhynchus sulphureomaculatus. The sequence goes on along the minus strand of CM032446.1, from coordinate 112,969,232 downwards.
AAACATAAGTGGTAAGTATAGAATTTTTTTAAATTTAAGTCACGTTTAAACGAACGAATATAGAGTAAAAATTGCGTTTTCGTTAACAGTAATTTCGTTAACAGTAAATTAAATTGGGAAACGGTTTGTGGCTGAACCTATTAATATGTATTTGAAATATGCACAGGTTATATATGTATATACTATATTTTTGACAGCAGTAAAAAAATTTGGTAATAAAAAAAGTATACGATATTGATAAATTTTGAAAGTTACTTAATATATTATCTCCTAAATAAAAATAAAAGAATTTAAATGCACTCGTTAGCCCTTCGATAAAAAATCTTATGAAATATGGTTTAAAGAAATAATGTTTTAAGTTAACTATAAGACCATTAAACAATAACATTTCTAAGAAATAAAGTAAAATTTTTTCTTCCCGGATCTCATGAAAAATTTTTAGAGTAATTTTAACAATTTTTATCTAGTTTACGTTTTCTCTTGCACTCTATTTGACATAGTTTTTAGGATAATTTTTTTTAATCTGAGCTTCCATGCATAATGAAATTCCATTTTTGAATTGTGTAGGTTACTACTTGTACTGACTGCTCTTGTATAAAGGTCAGTGCTTGTATATAATTTTTAATATCGACACATTAAATTTGGCTGTTTTTAGATTCCAATTTTTTTTGCTTACCTGGTGAAAGTATAAAAATTCCATGTTCAGCTCGTACGGAAATTCATGATGACAATGGAAAATTTTGGAAATTTCAGCCAATTTCCTTGACAGAAGGTAAAATAGAATGAAATTTATTATACATATATAATTATGGCTCAATAAATTTTCTTTTCATGAAGAGTTTTCTCTTACTCATTTAAGTACCAATTTGATTATTTATAAAACTATTAATTATTATTTTTTTATTTAGAAAAGCAGTTACCTGATAAAGGATCTGAAATCATAATCCATGGAGTTTCTATAAAAAATATTGGAAATTATACCTGCTCGAAAGAAGATGAAAAGGATATTCCAGACAAACAACACTGGCATGAATTAGAAATGATAAGCTTCCCAATCTATGATATAAATATGAATATTTTCTATAAAATAAATGATTCCTGTAGCCTGAAAACAGGTGACATTCTTTATTCCTATCTACCGAAAGTTGTCAGTCCTGTGTTGTGCTCCAATGAGAATGAAGTATGCTCAATAGATATTCAGCGACCCAGATGCTTAACTAGGGTAATTATTTGGACAATATTACTCATGTTTAACTTATTCTAAAAATAGTGTGGTACAATATACGCAACTTTACGTGTAGTTAATAGCTAGGGAAGTTTTCCGTAATTGTTTAAAGACCGAATTTTTAATCATTCGAAAACATAAATTTTTGAAAGAATATTTTCAATTCTAGATTTTAACTTTTTACTTGACCTTTTGTCCATAGCTATTACAAAGTGAGTATATTTCAATGTCTCCATGCAATAATACATATTTTTTACCGACGCCGATATGTTCACCCACAGTGATATATAAATACAAATTGACGTAAAATAGAGGCGGCCATAGCGTAGTGGTTAAGGTGCCTACTTTCTACGCCGGAGACCCTAGATCGTATCTTGGCGGTCGCCTCTCTCGGGAAGCCAATGACAAACTACCCGTAGCATCATGCCTAGTAAAACCGTCTAACTTCGACCGCTCGAAACCAACATTAAACTGTAGGTCCCCTTTATCTGTGGAACACTTTAAAATGTGGCATCAACCACAGGCAAAGGCGAGAGGGTCGCCTACGTCCGTATCAGAGATGGCACTTCAAAAAAAATAGAAGTAATAGTCTGTAAAACACAATGCATTGTGAACTTGTTTTTCTGTAATAAACTATCCATATCCGTTTTCACGAAGATCAGAGAAGTGAAGGAATACATAGATTTGTTGTTTCTGTACGTAAAATGTTGAGCAGAATTTATATTTATGTACATCTCTAGAACTTTTAACATCCGATCGCACTTACAAATAAGACCTTTGATTGCATCGTTGTTATTACAGATACAAATTAATTCTTGGTCTTTATAGATTGACTCTAGCTTTTATCTGTAAAAAAACTAATACAAGCGCAATCTGCAAAGTATTTTTCCGGGGTTTCTACACGTTTTTGCGTTTTTCTGGGCAACTGTCGAATACCAGATAGGAAAAATTATGGTTGTTACGAGGCGATGAATTTATCGAGGCCTTTTTCAACCTGTGCAACTGATGAACTGAGAATCGGCCAGGAGGTGTTGTAGAGATCGGAATAAAAGACAATCTAAAGGAGCCAAATCTAGAAGCAAAATTTTCCAAGTATGAAATGGTTTCTTCGGTCTTTTTGCTGTGTAAGGCCCGGCAAGGCACTTTTTCTTCAAGTGCATCACTCACGCGAATCAGCTGTTGTAGTAAAGCTCAGAAGTGACGGCCTGAATAAGTCGGAACATCTCGTAGTGAATCACGCCCCTCTGATCTCGCCAAATGTATAGCAACATCATTTAAATGGATATTCGGTTTGCGTTGCTCGTTGATATCTCATCTCTTTCTAAAATTTTCACCGTTTAGGATTATTATACATTATTCACTTTTCATCACAAAAAGTTCTTTTTCATAAATCTAGAAAGTAAGGACAGGGCAGTATCGTAGCATCTGATTTGTTTTCGAGAGTGATCTCATGAGGGACCAACTCCTTGCGAATCTTTTCCTGCTTTTATAGACGATAACTGGATCATTGCAAGTGCATTTTGAAGTTCCAGTTGACTTTGATACGGATTGTCGTCCAACATTTACTCAAACTCCTCGTTTTCCACTTTTTTGGTCAATCATTCGTTATCCAGATATTTTCCTTTAGAAACTGCGGGAACCACTTTTTAGACGAGTTGTACGCTACAGCGATTTCACCCAAAGCTGCACGAGAACTAATTTTCCAGGTTATACAACCAGTAAAATCAAGTAGTATACCTCATTTTAAAGTTAAAAAATAGCATAACAAAAATAACTATCTGAGTGATCTAATTTGAATAGGTTTGGTAACTGATAAAAGATCGAGGTCGAATATTAACTTCACCTAAAATTATGAGAAGAAAGGCTTGATTAAAAGTTTTTCAAGTAGTACGTAAAGTGGCTATTATGTTAAGAGTAAATTTGTAAACATTTTTGTTCCCCTACTATGTCTGCGTGTCTTAAAATGAACGCTCTCTGAACTGTGAAATATTAAACCAGAACCTTACTAAAGTTCGCTATCTTAAATTTTTCTACTTATAAAATAAAAACACTTGAGTCCATAACTTTATGGTCTAACTCAAATCATTGCAATTACCATAGATTAATCATTTTCTGATATCAGACTCATAGAGGTTCAAAGGCTCTCAGAACTCAGTATGCAAAATTAAAATAAAACGTCGCAGGTAAACCTTCGTCACGTGAAAAGAAAATATTCTGGCCGACTGAGGAATTAAATTATAGTCTTAAAATTCGTTTTTCTATTCTCGATTTGGTAATAGATAAATTTAGTGTCATTTTTCAAATATCGACTTTTTAAGCTGCAAAACTGTATTCTATTCATAGTCTTCTTCCAAAGTTATTAGAAACAATATCTTTTCAGTTTTAACCAAAATTTATTAACAAAAAGAAACTTAAAGTAAAAGGAAATAAAGAATATTGCAATTAAGATACGGTTGTAATTTTTTAAAGTATCAAAAAACCATTTAAACATTGCCTACTAAGAAAATTAGTCCAATAAACTCTAGTAGAGTTTCGACAGGGTAAAGTTTTAGACTATGAAAACAGGAAATATTCAGGAAAGACGAGGAAAAAAATTAAGTTTGACCGTACTTCTGGTATTCAACACTTTTTCCTCGCCAATGACGCGTAGGTATGTACTGTTTATTTCCTCGTTGAAGGTATGACACTTCCCAAAGATCAGTATTTGTATTATCTATATTTCATTCGTATTACTTTTTCAAATGTTAATGCTTTATTTGTATTTACAATGAAATCAGGAACCAAGGTAGATGCCGACAATAAAGTCACCGGGCCCGTTCAGAGTAAAAGCAAACTTAAAATTGATTGCACACCAGCTAAAGATCCAGTTTATCATTCAATGATTAATGTGCGGATGTATGCCTAAAAAGATGTGTTTGTTATTCAATTTTGATTATAATGCATATGTTTTTCCACTGAATATTGCTTTTTACCTGTACCATAAAATATACCCAAATACTCAGATCTTATATATATGTACTGTAGATAGACAATTCCTAAGTTTTAAATATTTATAGGAATTATATTTTTAGGAGGACGATAACTTTTTTAATGTTACTATAAATGCAAAAGTAAGTTCTGCTTTTGTTAATTTGCTACCTCAAAAATGCGACATTAATTGTAAACTGAAGGCATATGAAAATTTGGTACATGTCATCTACAACAATAGTGAAATTATTGAAAGTATCCCAGGTAATTTCCTAATTATATTAATATTTAGGATTAATGCCATCGCTTTCTAAAATATGCATAACATCAAAGTAAAAAATTGTGTTTTCTAAAGTGCGTTTCATGTAAAAATTTTACTATAACTATAGATGAGTGGTAATTTCCCTGCCAGTTTGGTTACACCCATTAAATTGGTCTGATCTGAAAGAGATTATTATTTTGTATGTTAATAAAAAGGATTGCCTTTGCAGTCCCACATTGCTCATTCTATACGGAAAGCTATCGAACGATGAATTTGAGGGTTGGAACAACCTGATCTTGTATGGCTAGTAAGCCTTCCGTCTCTGGAAACATCTGTCCCGACGTTAGTCAGTAGATAAACGCAGCTTTGTCGACATTTTTCTGATTGACCTCATTGGGATGTCGTCCGTGTAGACGCTTTGCTAACCAGCCCTGTAGCTTCCCTTGATTTTTTTGATGGTGGTAGAGCATTTCATATTCTCTTAGCCATAACAATATTTTTGCATATTGCCCAGTGTAGTAGGGATGTTTCGACAAGACCTCGAAAATATGAACGGAGGTATATTATTTCTTGTTCCAGTTTTTTGCTTATATCCGCCATTCCTCTACCTCCTTGATGTTTAGGTAGCACCCCGGGAGTGGTGTTTCTCTGCCTTGGTAAGAAGTGTTCTATTCTTTCTCAGCAAATTTTCCATGTCGGTTTTGCTTCAGTTCATAATCCCAAATAAGTCCGTGAATGTAAACCATTCATATATGTTTAGTGCCTTGAGTAAGTTTCTTCTGTTTAATTCAGTTTGTAAAACGCGCCTAATCCACTTTATAAACTCGTCTTTTAATTCGTCCTTCATTGTTCTGATTTCAGTTCTCAATGCTGGTTTAATACCTAGGTATGTATAGGTTTGTCCGGCCTACATTGCGTCAATACTCTATCCATTTTCAATCTCATAGGCATCCGGTTGAACTTTTTCCCTAGTATACTTAAAATGAGGCATTTGTCTGATCCAAACTGCATTCCTATATTTCTGGAAAACTCTTGCACTATCTTGAGTAGATATTCGAGCTGGTTTTATAGTGGTTACCATTAGGTTGTCCATATATAGTAGATCATTTAGCTTGACCTTCGCGTCGTCGTTCTTAATTCCAAATCCATTTCTTATTGAACTGAACTGACTCGACAGTGGTTAGGAGGCAGAACCATAAAGAACTTAATAAATTGCACTGAAAGATGCCCTTCCGTAATGGGATTGTTGCTGTTTCGATACTGGACCCATGAAGCTGAATCTTACTTCTTCACATTGACATAATGTACCCTAAGATGCTTGCAGTAATGTCATCAGTTCTATAGAGCTTCTGTAGGTCTAGAAGCCACTCGAGTGGTACTGAGTCGAAAACCTTTAGGTAGTATAAAGATTCCTGTTATTGATATAGGCTTGATTACAGAGTACGGAGTCGATAGTCAGTTGTTTCTGGTAGACCATTGTAGAACGTTGTTTTTTCTACAGTATGAGTTGATACATTTATAAGGCAAGTAGATATCAACTTGTACAAAATGAGAGGCAAGTGATTGCACGATACTTAATCAGTCCCTTGTATTTTGAGGATCTTTCGGCAGCAAGGATATGACTTCCTGTGTAAGAAACAAGGACTTTTTCTGTGGGTTATTAATATTACTATTATTATTCATTTTTCTTATTGCTTTACGAAGCACTACCAAAATGGTCATCAGCCGAAGCAGGATGCCAATTATGTGTTGCACATTTAAAAATTTGTGGATAATATGGCAGGTATTTAGAATTATTGATAATTACATTTCACCGATCAGAAAGGAAGGAAGATCTCGGGTGGAAAAAGAGGTATAATCTCAGGGTAGATATAACTATCAGAACAATAACAATACTCCCTTGCTCCCGATTCATGGGCTAGATCAACATATTTCATTAATGAATTATCTTTTGATTAATAAACAATTATAACGGTACAAGTACTCGATAGATATTAATGACGAGCACCGTACTATAATATGCTGTATGGTCTCAGTAGTTTGAGAACACCTCTTGCCATGGGTTAGTTTTTGAGGCAATACTCGCCCGGTTTATAATCTTGTAAAGTAGCTGTACTCAAGTTTGAAGGTGTGTATGTGTGTGTCATCAGTTAAATCATTTGCTTTATGCAATGGATATGTTTCTTGTCCCAAGAGGAAATAATTTTAAAGATTTGCAATCTGTTTTTAATGCAGATAACGGATGGCCATGCAGCCTCTCCAATCCTGAACTCTTTGGAAGTCTTTCCATAGCTAACTTGGGATTGTAAACTCGACACTGCCTTAGATTAGTTCGGGTTTTGTGGACGTTCTCATTATCATACATATTTATAGCCTTCACTGTGTTTCTTAGCATTTAGTTTCATCTTAAGGATAGCTTTGAGACGCATTATGTATGCATTTTGAATATTCTTCTTCATGATATTGTATTCTATTCGCACTGACTGGTGTACTCCTAAATATTTGTAAGTTCCGCTTCGTCCCTGGGTTCAATACGGTTACCGTCTAATAGTTCAAATGCCTTAGTTTATGTTTACTTTTTAGAATCGTTTGAGATCTGCACTTGTCGAGACCAAAACTCATGTCTATGTTCTGTATAGATTTTAATAATGAATTGTTATATCCAGTGTACTGGCGTAGACTTTAATGTCATCCATATATATTAGATCTATCACCTTATGTAAGACTCCTCCGTGTTTTTTTTTTAGAGAGAATCCATTCTTATTGCGTTTAGTATATTGGAGAGGAGATGAACAAATCAATGGGGGCTTAAAGAATCTTCCTCAAATATACCTTTCTAAATTTTGATAGAATTGGTTGTAATCGTACCTGCCTTATAATTGAGAACCAACTGAGTTGAACATCCAAACATTACATTAGATGCTGGAGTAAATAAACCAGTGCAGGTGTCACTTGATATATCTCAAGAACTTTCATCAGCCAGGAATGTGGGACTAACCTATATATATATGGTGTATATAGGTTTCTTTATTTATGCTTTGATTGTTCTATTATGACTGAATTGATCAGGCACTGCTCTTTGCATGCGTGGAATTTCTTAATACATCCCTTGTCAGCGGCAATTATATTATGTTCTACTTCGTGTTCATAGATCCTTTCTACGACACAAGAGGTAAGTGATTTATAAATTGTCGGGAGACATGTAACCGCTGTTTTGCAGAATCCTCCGTGTTAATGTCTTTGGAAAGTAAATACGTGATACTCTGTAAAAACTAGTTTAGTATTTTACTAGGGTCTTCCTAACATGAGTTAAAATGCCTAATTGTGTGTTTATAAGTAGTCTTAAATTTTTAGCATTAAAAATTATGAACGCGATCAATTCCAGCTGCGTTTCAGTTAAACGAGTCACTTATTGCCTGTAAAAGTTCAGCATCAGAAATGATAGTATTTTCAGTTTGTCTCATCCGTTAAATACGTTTCTCCTCGTCAGTTACCCATGCAGCATCTACACTGTAAGTGGTAGGATTGAACATCTGGATTCCCAAAACTTTTATCTAATATTCGTTTGGAGGTTTCCTACTAATAGGCGAAGATTTATTCTGGAGTTCCCGACAGAATTCTTTCTCGTTATTCTGAAATAACTTATTAGATCTTCAATATTTTTAATGTAGCGGCAGCTTCTGTAACAGTCTGATTATTTGGGTTATATGCATATTTCTGTATTTTCTTTGATGGTCTCGACTTGACGCTGAAGTTTTTTACGACGCTGTCCTTTTTCATAAGCAGTGAACCTGCCCAGATCTGTACTCAGTTTCATAATTTTGTCATTGAATAGTCTTTCCTAAGGTGGTATAAAATTTTCCGTCCCGTATTTTCTTGGGTTGTGCTTAATATAATATTCATGTTCGTTGCAGGAACAACTGTCGCATACACAGCTGTATTTCAATCATTAAATATAATACATTCTTTAAGCTACAGGAGCAGAATAATAGAATCCAGTAAATTGGCCGTAGTTGCTAGTGTTGTGTTCTTCTGTTTTGAGATAGGTGACCTACCCTTCGGATCTATTCTATTATTTTTTTTTTCTTTCTCAGATTTGGTTACTGTGGTTTCGTTTTTGGCTGACAGGCTTACATCAAGTCAGCTCAAACACTGTTACCCTAGTGCCTTAAGGAATAACCTGACAATGTTACACGTTTTCAAAATAACTGACTTCTGAATGTTTTTATGTATGTTTGTATTGTATTGTACTAAATGTGGTATTTGGTATGGTGGTTATTGGTATGAGGCCTGTGTCTGATGTGACGAGAGGGACGATGATGACTTTTTCCTGTTTCCATAGCCTTTTTATTTCTGTTGCAAGCTCTGTGTATTTGGAGATTTTTTCTGTGTATTTCGTTTGGATATTTGTGTCATTGGGGACAGCTACATCAATCAGATAGGTGATTTTTTCTTCTTTGTATTGGTCGGTAATATCGGGTCTATTGGCAGAGACTGGTTTATCTGTATGGATGCTGATGTCCCAGTATAGCTTGTAATCTTTATTTTGAAGTATGGATGTTGGTATGTACTTGTCGTAGAGATCTGTGTTTTCCATAAGCTTGCACGTTGTGGCTAGTGCTTGGTGTACCACTTTTGCCGCCGAGTTAAGGCTCGCTATATATTCAGTTCCGGCTATTATTTTACCCCCGCTTGTTATGTGTTCAAGTGTATCTCTATGCTGGTGGCATTTCCTGCATCTGTCTTCTGTAATGGTTGGATCTATGATGATATGTTTTTGGTAGTTTCTGGTTGATATGTTATTCTGGATGACAAGTAAGAAGCCTTCAGTTTCAGGGAACAGCTGCCCATCCTGTAACCAGCTGTATAAACGTTTTTTGTTTCTGTAGTCTTGTTCGATATGGTATCTATGTTTTCCGTGAAGTGTTTTTTCTGACCAAGTTTTCATCTTTTCCTGTTTTAATTGGGTGTGACTGTGTGTGTGTCTGCTGGGTTGGTCTGCTTGGGATAAGTCGAGGTTTGTATAGTTTTGGTCTGCTCTCACTGTTGCTGTGTATATGGTGGTTTGCTTGGTATGAAAATATTTCCTAAGGACTTGTTTTGTGTGGAGTGATCTTATATCTATGATTCCTCTGCTTCCTTCTTTTCTCGCTATGGTGAGTCTTTCCTTGCATGAATTGGGGTGTAATTTCCTCTATTTAGTGATTTGAGAGCGTATAAGGATGTGAATATTTTCTATGTCTGTATGTGACTATTTGATGATACCAAATGAATATGTGAAGATAGGTATAGCGAATGTGTTGACGGCTTTAATAAGATTTTTGGAGTTGAATTTTGGTTTGTATAAGTTTCGCGAGTCTATTTTTGAATTCGGTTTTGAGCTCTATTTTGAGTAAGTGTGGTTGAGTTTGATGTTTTGATGGAAGCCTGAAGCCTAGATATTTGTATGCCTCTTTTTTAAACATGTTATCGAGTGCTTCATTGTTCACTGTTTCTGTCTCGTGGTGGCCTTTCCACTGGATTGTTGATTTGGAGCACTTTGTATTTGCTTATAAGAAATTCCATATTGATGTCTGAAGTGAATGTTTCTGTGATTTTGAGGAGTTCTTTTAGCTGCCTTTCTGTGGCAGCGTAGAGTTTTACGTCATCCATAATAGAAGGTGGTTTATTTTGTTGTTGTTGGTTCACTTTTTGGTGTCTGATTTAGAAGCCATAGGTTCGATTTAGTGTATTTGAAAGTGGATTGAGACAGAGGCAAAATCACAGAGCACTGAGCGAGTCTCCCTGAAATATATCCCGTCTAATACACAGTTCTTCTGTTTGGATACCTTCGGTTTGCGTTTTTAGATGGATTTTGGTTTTCCATGTCTTCATGATAACTGCGAGGAATTCCCTAAGGTTTTGGTTGATTTTGTAAATTCCGGGGACTTTGATTAACCAGCTGTGGGATATGAAATCGAAGGTTTTTTTAGAGTCTACGTAACCTATGTGAAGGTTTCTCTGTTCTTTTCTAGTTTGTCCCATGATAACACTATCTATGATCAGCTGCTCTTTGCATCCTCGGCTGTTTTTCCTGCACCACTTCTGCCCTTCTGTGAGAATGTTGTATATTACATCAAAATGTAGAACAAATTCTATTTTCTTGAAAATTGTAGCTGTGACGATCTTGTATAGGGTTAGAAGACAGGTCGGTATTTTGACGGGTTTGTGGTGTCTGAACATTTTGGTTTGACGTATGTTATTCCTTGGGTGAGGAAAGTGGGAAATGTATGTGGATGTAGAATGGCTTTGAGGATTTGGTGTGTGAATGCTTCGTGTGTGATGGTAAACTGTTTGTACCAGAAGTTTTGAATATTATTTATTCCAGGACATTTCCAGTTGTGTGTATGTTTGGTTGTTTCTCTAATTAATGTTGTTAATGTGAGGTGTTCTTGTTTTGCCACATGTTTTAGTTTGCCTTTTTCGGTCAGTGCCTGATCACTGAATTAGATGTGACTCCATTTCTGCTTTGAGCATTTGTGTAAGAGGTGATTCAAGTTCATGTTGTTAAGGGTGGTGGGTGATTGATTTTGTTGTCTATGACATGGTGTTGTGAGGCGATTGCTCTTTGCCGTGTAATATTATTTTGAGTTATGCTCCTGCTGGGTAGTGGTGTGTGTGAGGTTGGTTCGGTATCTGCTCTAATGTTTTTATTGTTTGATTGGTCTGTCTTCAGTTCAGCAACTAGTGTATCTTTGATGGTTTTCAATTCGAAAGGTGTGAGGCGAATGTTCTCGGTAACGACTCTTTTCTGATCTGTTACTCTCCGTTCTGTAACAAGTAATTGAAGATGTGGATATTGGGCTAAGAAAAATCTGTGTAGTTCCAGTAGTCTGTAGCCTGATGTTATTGTTTCGAGTTTGGTGGCGGTGTAGTAACAGCGCATCACTGTCCTGTTCATTTCATCTGTCCACTTTAACCGCTGTCTTGGTTTGCGTGTTTTCCTTACAAAACATACGTAGCTGGGTTTGGCTCTGGTGGTTGTTTTTGTCCTGCATCTGCATCGGTTATGTTTTGTATTGATTTGGGTGGGTCCAGGCTGCGAATATTTTTTTCTTAGTGATTTCTTTGTCAGGTTTTCTGATTTTGTTATATTGTATTATTATACAAAAAAGTTCTTCTTTCTCACATTTGGTCAATGTGGTTCCATGTTTGGCTGACGGGTCCAAACCAAGTCAGCACAAACAATATTACCACTGTGTATTAAGGAATGACCTGACAATGTTACATGTTTTCAAAACCACTAACTTCTGAATGTTTCTATGTATGTTTGTGTTGAGTCCTAATTGAACTAAATGTGGTGTGAATGTTATTGGTGTAAGGCCTGTGGCTGATATAATGATTGGAACAATGATGACTTTTTCTTGTTTCCATAGCCTTTTTATTTATGTTACAAGGTCTGTGTATTTGGAGATTTTTTCTGTGTATTTCGTTTGGATATTTGTGTCGTTGGGGATAGCTGTGTCAATTAGATAGGTGACCTTTTCTTTTTTACACTGAAAAGTAATATCGGGTCTGTTGGCGGAAACTGTTTTATCTGTATGGATACTAATATCCCAGTAGAGCTTGTAATCTTTTTTTCAAGTATGGATGTTGGTGTGTATTTGTAGTAGGGATCTGTGTTTTCTATGAGTTTGTATGTTGTGGCTAGTGATTGGTGAACTACTTTTGCCGTTGAGTCATGTCTGGCTGTGTATTCCGTTCCGCCTAATATTTTATATCCACTTGTTATGTGTTCGAACGTTTCTTTCTGCTGGTGGCATTTCCTGTATCTGTCTTCTGTAATAGTTGGGTCTTTCATGATATGATTTTGGTAATTTCTGGTTAATATGACTTTACCCTGGACGGCAAGTAAGAAGCTTTCTGTTTCAGGGAATAGCTGCCCATCCTGTAATCAGGTATAAGATTTTTTTTTATTTACGTGGTCTTGTTCTATGTGGCATTTGTGTTTTCCGTGGAGTGTTTTTTTCTCACCACGTTTTTATCTTTTCCTGTTGTAATTGGGTGTGACTGTGTGTGTCTGCTGGGTGGTCTGCCCGGGATAAGTCGAGAAGTGTGTAGTTTTTGTCTGCTTTCACTGTTGGTGTGTGGAGGCTGGTTTGCTTGGTACGAAAGAAGTACTTGTATTTGTTCTGTGTGTAGTGATCTGATGTCTATGATTCCTCTTCCTCCTGCCTTCCTCTCGATGGTAAGTCTTTCTTTGCATGCGTTGGGGTGTAATTTCCTAAATTTGGTGAATTGAAAACATATAAGGATGTGAATGTTTTCTTTGTCTGTGTGTGACCATTTGATGATACCAAATTAATATGTGAGTATAGGTATAGCGAACGTGTTGAAGGCTTTACTGAGATTTTTGGAGTTGAGTTTTGTTCGTAAAAGTTTCGTCAATCTGTTTTTGAATTCGGTTCTGAGCTCTGTTCTGATGTGAGTGTGGTTGAGTTTGGTGCTTTGATGGAAGCCTAGATATTTGTATGTTTCTTTGTCGAGCATGTTATCGAGTGTTTCATTGTTGATGGTTTCTGTATCATGGTGGCCTTTCCATTGGCCTTTGTTGATGTGGGGCACTTTGCATTTACTTATACAAAATTCCATATTGATACCTAAAGTGAATGTTTCTATGATTTTGAGGAGTTCTTTCAGCTTTGTTTCTGTAGCAGCGTAGAGTTTTGTATCATATATAGGAGATGGTTTATTTTATAATGGTTTACTTTTTGGTGTCTGATGCATAAATCATTGTCTGTTCTGTTTAGTGTATTTGAGAATGGATTGAGGCAGAGGCAAAACCATAGAGCGCTGAGCAAATCTCCCTGAAATATATCCCGCCTGATGTACAGCAGACCGGGTATATTTCAGGGAGACTGTTTGGACGCGTTTGTGCGAGAAATTTCCTGAGAGTTAGGTTGATTTTATAGATTTCTAGGGCTCTGATTAACCAGCTGTCGGAAATGGAGTCGAAGGCTTTTCATAGTCTATGTAACCGGTGTGAAAGTTTCTGTATTTTTTTTTCTGGTTTGTCCTATAATCGCGCTATCTGCGACCACCTGCTCTTTGCATCTTCGGCTATTCTTCCTGCACCTCTTTCTGCTCTTCTGTGAGATTATTGTTGCCAAATAGGTGTTGCTCTATTTTCTTGGAAATTGTGGCTGCGATGATCTTGTATAGGGTTGGAAGACAGGTGACAGGTCGGTAGTTTGACGGGTTCGTGGTGTCTGAACTTTTGGGTTTGACGTATGTTATTCCTTGTGTAAGGAACGTGGGGAATGAGTGTGGTTGTAGTATGCCTTTGTTGATTTGGTGTTTAAGTGCATGGTGTGTGGTGGTAAACTGTTTGTACCAGAAGTTTTGTATATTGTCTGTTCCAGAGCTTTTCCAGTTGTGTGTGTAGTTAATGTGGAATTTTCTTGTTTTGTCACATGTTTATGTTTGTCTTCTTCGGCTTTGTGTTCTGACCAGATATTTTTCCAAAAATCTGTGAGTGCTTGTTTGTTTGGTGGTTTAATAATTGCTGTCTGTTCGTTCTCATAGTTTTTCGATATAACTGTTTTTCGCTTCTTCGAAAGAGATTGTTGGCGTCTGTCCTCTCGTTTGATTCTTTGTATCTACGGAGTCTTGCGGCATATACGGATAGTTTTTGTTTCAAAATTTCAAGGATTTCTGGCAGTGTTTGGTTGGAAGAATAGGATTTGATCTTGTCTACACCCTGTGTGAGACATTTGGACGTTCATAAACTGGGTAAGGTGTCCTAGATTTCTTCTGGATGTTGTTGATTTTGTTTTCTATTCTTATTTGCCATTTGAATTTTGGTCTTCTGCTGTTGGGATTTCTTTGTCGTTGAGGGAGTTTTTAATTATTTTGTGTTAGAGTGGTGATTGTTGCTGCGTATATTATTGTGTGAATGTCTTCGATTATGCTTAAATCTGTTATGTACTGGGGTATTATGTGCTTATTTATTGTGTTGGGGCGTGGCTACGTGCTATCTTTAAATATTAAACTTAGGATTGGATTTCCTGTTGTGGGGTCGGTGATCATCGAGCTAGATATGTCTCCATTTCTGCTTTGAGTGTTTGTATGAGAAGTGCTTCGGGGTGATGTTGTGTAGATGTTGTTGAGGGTGGTGAGTGATTTATTTTGTTGTCTGTGATATGGTGTTGTTCGATGCTTGCTATTTGCCCTATAATATTATTTTGAGTTTTGCTCCTACTGGGTGGTTGGTCTTGTGATGTGTATTTTTGTATTCGGCTGGGTGGTTGTGTGTGTGAAGTTGGTTCGGTCTCTGCTCTATTGTTTTTATTGTTTGGTTGGTCTGTGTTCAATTCAGCAGCTACTGTATCTTTGATGGTTTGCAATTCGAAGGGTGTAAGGCGATTGTTGTTAGTAATAAATCTTTTTTGGTCTATTACTCTCTATTCTGTAACAAGTAATTGCAGATGTGGATATTGTGCCAGGAAAAGTCCGTGCAGTTCCAGTCTGTAGCCCGATGTTATTGTTTCGAGTTTCGTGGCAGTGTAGTAACAGCGCATCACTGTTCTGTTCATTTCATCTGTCCACTTTAAACCGCTGTCTTGATTTGCCAGCCTTGGTAGTTGCATATTGTCCTTACAAAACTACGTGACTCAGTTTGGCCTTGGTAACTATGTTTGTCCCGCATCTGTGTCGATTGTGTTTGAGATTGATTTCGGTGGGTATAGGCAGCGAGTAATTTTTTTCTTAGGGATTTTTTTGTCAGGTTTTGTGATTTTATGACAGCAACGCATGACGTGTTCGTTGATTTCTGTGGTGCAACTCGTGCGTTGCTTTGATTTTCCCGCCTTGGTGGGTGTCGGCTTACTCGCCGGCACAACACTTTTGGCAGGTCCATTTTCTTTTGCTTGGTCTTCATCGTTTTGGTTAAGCTACTGTTTCCCGCGACATCCTCGACCGTTATTGGTTTACTGTTGTTTGGAGTGTTTTCAGTGTTCTGTGATGTCAGAAGCTCAAAGTGTCCCGACATTATTATTTATTATTAATATTATTCTGGTTCTTCTTTCTCATTTTGGGGACAATGTGGTTCCTGTGGGCTGACGGGCCCTAGCCAAGTCTGCACAAACGCTATTACCATTGTGTATTAAGGAATGACCTGACAATGTTACATGTTTTCAAAATCACTGACTTCTGAATGTTTCTGTGTATGTTTGTGTTGAGTCCTAATTGTACTAAGTGTGGTGTGAATGTTGTTGGTGTAAGACCTGTAGCTGATATGACGAGGGGAACAACGAACACTTTTTCTTGTTTCCATAGCCTTTTTATTTATATTGCAAGATCTGTGTATTTGGAGATTTTTTCTGTGTATTTCGTTTGGATGTTCGTGTCCTTGGAAACAGCTATGTCAGTTAGATAGGTGACTTTCTTTTTTTGCACTGAAAAGTAATATCGGGTATATTGGCGAATACTGTTTTATCTGTATGGATACTGATGTCCCAGTAGAGTTTGTAATCTTTATTTTCAAGTATGGATATTGGCGTGTACTTGTGTTTTCTATGAGTTTGTATGTTGCGGTTAGTGCTTGGTGAACTACTTTTGCCGCTGAGTCATGTCTGGCTGTGTATTCCGTTCCGGCTAATATTTTGCATCCGCTTGTTATGTGCTCGATCGTTTCTTTCTGCTGGTGGCATTTCCTGCATCTGTCTTCTGTAATAGTTGGGTCTTTGATGATATGCTTTTGCTAGTTTCTGGTTAATATGACTTTATCCTGGATGGCAAGTAAGAAGCCTTCTGTTTCATAGCTGCCCATCCTCTAACCAGGTGTATGATTATTTTTTATTTACGTGGTCTTGCTCTATGTGGTATCTGTCTGTTCCGTGGAGTGTTTTTTCTGACCACGTTTTCATCTTTTTCTGTTGTAATTTGGTGTGACTATGTGTGTCTGCTGGATGGTCTACCCAGGATAAGTCGAGAGGTGTGTAGTTTTTGTCTGCTTTCACAGTTGCTGTGTGGAGGCTGATTTGCTTGGTGTGAAAGAATTTCCTAAGTGCTTATATTTGTTTTGTGTGTAGTAATCTTATGTCTATGATACCTCTTCCTCCTGCCTTACTCTTGATGGAAGTCTTTCTTTGCATGCGTTGGGGTGTAATTTCCTGTATATTGATAACGTATAAGGATGTGAATGTTTTCTATGTCTGTGTGTGTCCATTTGATGATCCCAAATGAATATGTGAGTATAGGTATAACCAACGTGTTGATGGCTTTAATGAGATTTTTGGAGTTGAATTTTGTTTGTATAAGTTTCGTGAGTCTATTTTTGAATTCAGTTCTGAGCTCTGTTTTGATGTGAGTATGGCTGAGTTTGGTGCTTTATTAGAAACCTAGATATTTATCTGTTTCTTTGTCGAGCATGTTATCGAGTGTTTCGTTGTTGATGGTTTCTGTCTCATGGTGGCCTTTCCATTGGCCTTTGTTGATGTGGAGCACTCTAAATTTACTTATTAATATTATTATTATTATCATAATAATCATTAATATTTTTGTAATCAGGTTATATCACAGCGCGTTATTTCTTTTTTGTAGTTTACTCAAAGATCGATTTGTCAAACTCTATTGAATTTTTGCCCAACATAAATGGTAAAGAGGGAAGTCCCGTAAGTGTAAAACCTCCCAAAATCATTGTTTTCTGTCCTGCCGGCTTTGGATTGGAAAGTACACGGCAAAGAGTGTGTGGTAAGTCTAAAAATAAAATATTACAGATATGTATGAGTAAGGGTTCATTTTTTACTCATCGTATTTTGGTAATGAAACATATTCTTCTTTTGGTGCTTGCCACACCATATATTACAAATTAATATTGTTAGTAAATTAAATGATAATTTTTTACTATAAAAGATACATTTTACATTTTCATGCGGTCTTGGCAGATTTATTCAAAATAAGAGTATATTCTCACGAAGATTTAAGTATCTTAAAGCCGAATTAGACCAGTTTAAATTATTTTTTACAAATAAAATTTGACAATTACCTGTATCTTGTTTCGAAACAAAAGATGACGAAAATATGCCATAAAGTTCACATGAGTATATAAAGATATTTCAATTCAAGGTCAATTTTTTTTTAAGGAAAGATTCCTAGCCTGACCTAGACTGTTCTTAAAAATTTGATATTGTTGCATACAGAAATTCGATTTTGTCAGTAAATGCCATCATATCAAGACTATTATCGTATCAAAAAGCAGCTTTAAAAAAAAATAAATTGAAAAAAAATAGATGATATTGCGAGCTGCTGGCTGGCTTTCATTATTTCGTTAATTCATAAACATAATATAGACGATATTGTATGAAGAAAGAATCTACCTATCTAAAATGTATCGTGTATATATATTATATATATATATATATATATATATATATATATATATATATATATATATATATATATATATATATATATATATATATATATATATATACAGAATTGCAATATAGTATCGTACGCAGTTGTTATTATATAGCGTTATAACACTTACGAAATTTAAGCAAAATTCTAAACGTTTTTCATTTCTAACATATTCTACATCTAAAAGTAACAGTTAAGTCTTAGAGGCTAAACAGTACTTGTTAGAACATAATATGCAACCCACATATGTCGGGCGGGGAAGACCGGACTTCCTCGACATCTTTTTTCTCAAAAATATCAACCTCCGGCATAACATCTCCGTTATTTATGAACTTTCTTCTGGCTCTCTGGGCAATTCGGCCAACAGAATGAATGACACAGTCACCTCCTCCAACACTTCCAACAGACACAACAGGTCCCATCCCTACAATTTTTTCCACCCAGGATCTGGACTCGGCGGTCAGTAAATTGACCGCTGATATCTAGACAGGCCTCTCTCAGGCCATTATCTCAAGAATCCAGCCAGTTTCTTCTCTAGGTAGGTTAGCCCCAGCCATCAAAGAGCAGAATAGGGATAAAAACCGGCTGCTCAGAAGAGCCCCGGGAGACCCCCGCCTCAAAAGGCTCGTAAATCAAGCAACCCAACTAGTTAAAGACTAACTTGTTCAATACCACGGCAGCAGATTGGAGTTCAAAATAAAATCCCTCTCCACCCAGGATTGCTCTCTTTGGAAAATGGTGAAAGTCCTTTCCAAACACGAGCCAAGATCCATCCCCTCCCTCACCCATGCCGGCACTACCGCCACCTCAACCCAGAAAAAGGCTGACCTTCTGGCAAACCTGCTAGAAGAATAGTTTTCGCCCAACCCTCTTGTCCACCCTGATCTGGCCCGTGATCTTACTCAGCTTCCCTGCAATACATACTTCACTACCCCTTCCGCTGTTAATGAGATCATCCACGGTTCCGTCATCCGCAAAGCCTCAGGACATGATAAAATTACAAATAAAGCTCTCAAGAAACTTCCAAAAAAACAGATCAACATCATTAACATCATTCTGAGACACAGTTACTTCCCACCTTACTGGAAAAAAGCTTAGATCATTATGATAAAAAAAAACAGACAGAAAAGTTGGAGCTGTTTTTCTTGATGTATCCAAGGTCTTCGACCGAGTCTGACACGAAGGTCTCATTCTGAAACTGATTCGACCCGGCTACCCTCACTTCATGGCTAAACTCGTACAGTCCTTCGTCTCTGACAGCACTTTTTGGATCAGAGTCGAAAGGGCTATCTCCGAAGTCAAACCCATTAGAGCCAGCGACCCGTCCTCTCTCCGCACCTCTTCAATATTTTCACTGCCGGCAATCCCAAGTCGGATCAGACTAATCTCCTCCTTGCTGCCGACACCGCTATTACCACACAATCTTGTAGAAATAACCGGATCATTACTAGCAGACTCCAACGCCATCTGGACCAACTTGATTCCTGGTTTAACCAATCAAGCTGAACCCCAACAAGACCCAAGCCATCTTTTTCGCCAGGGGCAAGGAAAGTCTCCATGGCCACCTCCAACTATAGGGCTCCCGTATCCAATGGGTAAACACCATCAAATACCTGGGAATCCACTACGACAAACAACTCGTCTGGAAAGATCAGATTTGCACTGCTACCAAGAAAGCTAAACAACTGCTGGGCAAATTATACCCAATTATAAATCGCTCCAGCAAGTTGCCCACCAAAACCAAGCTCATGGTCTACAACACAATTGTGAAGGCAGGCCTCACTTACGCCGGTCTCACATGGTGCCAGCTCTCAAAGACAAGGAGAGCACAAGTCCAGGCAGTGCAGAACAAGGTCCTGAGGATGATCACAGGAGCCCCTTGATTTATGCGAAATAATCAATTACACAGAGGCCTCGGTGTGACAACCATAAAAGAATACATTTGGCTAACTCAAATGAAGTTCCTGGCTAAGGAGTCCCAGCACCACAATCCAATCATCAGGAATGCTTTCCTAAAGCATGCCCGCAACCAATTCCCGAGACCCTCAGACCCTCTCTCGGACGAAGACGATGGCCGTCCCAACCCACCATGATATAAGAATGTAAAACTAGGTTAAGTTAGCATAGGCCCTAGATTAAGGTAGGTTAGGTCATAATCATGTTAAAAATTTCCTAGGTTAATTTTAGTTTGGGAACACTATTGTAAATACTTAGTTTAAGTTAGAATAAGTATACTTTCTCACCATGTTAGAACAACGTTCATTTAATAGAAATAAGAGGCTATACCTTTCTTGTAAGTCCATAAAGAAAATGAAAATGAAGATGTACCTTTTAAGAAAGGGCGTAATTAATAAAAATGTTATTTTTAGTACCATGTCCCCCACATACGTTCAGCGATGATGATGCAGCCTTCTGTAAAACTTGCCCTGGAGGGCAGTATCAACCTGATTCTGGGTCCAAGTCATGTCTGCCGTGTAATTCACCAGTCGATCATGAAATGTGCCTACGAATGCTTGTAAGTTCTTTTTATATGAAGTACATTGTCGAAATCTGGGAACGGTTATTTTTTTACACAATCAGTTAAGAAGTCAAGTGTTGCCTAGCTTCTGCCAATGAAGGTGCATGTAATTCTGTTCCACGATGTTTTAACAGTGTTATCATTTTTGTCGTCCAATGCTTGGAAGTTATTCTTTCATTTTAGCTGAAATCTGTTTAGCTTGTCCTTTTCTCTCGTCTTTTTCACAGCAAAGAGCCTGCTTCTCTGTTCGAACTTCTTTGTATGTGCTTTGATCAGGTGGTGCTCCCTGTTAATGTTTGCGCCTCTCTTGTTCCTTACATCAGTTAGATTAGATTTCTTTAAGAATGCAGTATGGTCTAGAGAGATCCAAGTAACTTTATGGCAATCTTTGTGCAGGAACAATGTGCCTCCTATGACCAAGTCGTTGCTTGCACATAAATTGGTGAACATCTCGCCTATTACTTGTCCGATTTTTTTTTCATTTTCTAGGCCAACCTTGGCGTTCAAGTCTCTCATCACAATAAATATCCTTCTTATTGACATGTTGAAGACCAGTGCTGAGCTGCTAGTAGAATCAATCGGCTACTCTAGTTGGGTCGGCTACTTTAGTTCAGGTTAGCATTGAATGATCGAAACATTCTGAACCTAGGTCTTGAAACCAGCTGTTAGGAGTAAGTCCGATATTAGGTTCTTCCTGGCCAGGCGGTTCATTAATATCCCGACGCCAGCCTCTTCCCTGGTGGGTGGTGGTAACAACAGCAACGACAAACGATTCAACCAACCGCCTCAGCTGAAACTACTCCCGATAGTTTTACCAGATCCGACATTGTAGGTGATGGAAATTGCCTTTTCCGTGCAGCTAGCTTACACTTATATGGCCACCAAAACCATCATGAAAGACTCCGAGAGGCTGCTCTAAGATATATACAACAAAACTGGTCGGAACTTAACACATTTTCATTAATTGGGAACGACGATATGAAAGACTTCAATAACTACTATAACTATATGAGGAAAAATGGAACGAGCCTAGAGATACTTGCCCTCTCGGAAACCCAGAATAGCAACTTTCATATCTTCTCAAAACAACGAAGAACAAGAGATACAAAAATAACTTTTAGGGACAAGCTAACAATAATAAGCACAAGAAAACACACCGAAACTATTTACCTTCTACTAACAGGCAACCCAATGTCGGGACACTTTGAGCTTCTGACACCACAAAACACTAAAAACATCCCAAACAACAGTAGATCAATAAAAGAAGCATCGGGCGAGCGACGTAACGGTCGAGGACGTCGCGGGAAATGGCAGCTCGATCAAAACGATAAAGACCGGGCAACTGACAATGGACCTGCCAAAAGTGTTGTGACGGCGCGTAAGCCGACACCCACCAAGGCGGGAAAATCAAGGCAACGCATGAGTTATACTACAGGAACAAACGAACACACCATGCGTTGCTTTGATAAAAGTACAAGTCCTGACAAAGAAACCATTAAGAAGGGAAACACTCGCCGCCTAGACCCACCACCATCAATCCCAAACGCAACCGACGAAGTATTTAATCAAAAACTCCCGCAACTACAAAGAAATCCTAACAGCACAAAACCAAAATTCAAACGGCAAATAAGAATAGAAAACAAAATCAACAACATCAGGAGATATATAGGACACCTTACCCAGTTTATCAACGGGAACGTGTCCAAACGAGTCACACAGAGTATAACCAAGATCAAGTCTGGGTCTCCCGACAGAACACTGCCAGGAATCCTGGAGACTCCGAAACAAAAATTATCCGTATATGCCGCAAGACTCTGTAGATACAAAGAACCAAACGAGAGGAAAGATACCAACAACCTCTTCCGAAGAAGCCAAACACAGTTCTACCGGAAAACTATGCACAGCAAACAGACAGCAGTGACCGAACCACCAAACAAACAAGAACTGGAAACAGATCATTGGAAAAGTATCTGGTCAGAACCCAAACTACCCAATAATAACACCCCCTGGATCAAAGCCAAAGAAGGCAAAGATAAACATGTGACAGAACAAGAAAATTCCACATTAACTACTGTGGGACCAAAGAGCATTAAGAGACGCCTGCAAGAAGTTCCGGAAGCAGAATGCCCCCCCGTTCGGATCTCCGGGTGGGGGCTGGTTCGGAGGCGTCGACTTGCAGACATCATAATTTTAAGATAGATTTTTGCAACATACGAGGTATAAACTCGAACATAAATTCAGTGAATCAACACCTGCAATCAAATAAACCTCATGTACTCGCTCTATGTGAAACCAAGGTCAGTCCATCGACCAGCACGGTCAACTATCTTTATCCTGGGTACGACTTCTATTCCCGATTTAGGCGTAACTTTGGAATCTGTCTTTTTGTCAGAAGCGACCTCTCTTGTCAACGAGAAGAAGCTCTGGAGCCCCCAAACTTTGATGTTATGTGGTTAAAAATAACGACTCAACAAACCACAAGGTTCATCTGTATCCTGTATCGACCACCAAGTGATACCAATTTTCGAACACTTTTCGCTTCTCTTGCAGACACCATCGATCATTTACAAAGTAACTATCCAAGTGCCGAAATTGCTATCCTGGGCGACTTTAATGTCCACAATATCAACTGGCTTAAATATTCAAATACTACCGACGAACAAGGTCGTGAAGCTGAATCATTCTCAATCAGTTATGGCTTAACTCAGCTTATTGACGAACCAACACGGATCCCTGATCGAGACGGGGAGTTCGCCAGTCTTCTTGATCTGTTTTTAACCACCAATCCGGAGAATACGGAGGTCACCGTAAATCCGCCGTTAGGTTCTTCCGACCATAAACTGCTGTCGACATCGAGTATCCTGCCAATCAGCAACAGAGAGGCGTCTAGGCCGCGCAAGATTTGGCACTACAAATCTGCTAAATGGGAAGATCTCATGGAATACTTTCGAACTTTCCCTTGGATGGACATTTGTTTTCGATCCGATAACCCATCTGACTGCGCCAGGGAGGTCTCCGATGTTATTTTGGCTGGTATGGAAGCTTACATCCCTTTTTCGAAGAAATGCTCCTCCAACGGCAAGCCTTGGTTCGACCGAAAATGCAAAGAAGCTGTTGCTTCTAAAACATATTGCCTACCGATAATGGCGTGAAAATCCTAACACCGTAAATCGTAACATCTTTGTTCATGCCCGGAACAGATGCAAGGGAATTATCGACGAAACCAAGGAGGCACACAATCAACGAATTAGAAACAAACTTCTCGCTTGTCCCAACAATTCCAGGTCCTTTTGGGCAGTCGCTAAGGCAGTTAGTCAAAATTTTACCAAATCCACCATACCACCACTCACACGGCCAGATAATTCCATTGCAACTACACCTGTTGAGAGAGCGAACTTATTATATAATATATATAATATAATATATATAACCGTATTCCTATTTTAGTTTTCCTTTTCATGCTAAAAGTCATCATCGTTTAGAATCCTTCTGGTTTTTATTTTATTCTGTTTCAGTAATCAAATTAGTTTAGGGAGAACAGATGATTGACCCACAGCTTCCGATTGCTATAATGGCGCTGCCACCTTTTGGTCTGAACACAGTCCAGGTTTCCTGTGTGTCTTTGGGTCTCTGATGACAAGGCAGCGGTGACTCAAACTTTCTGCCCTCTTCACTGTTGGACTCTCCACTCATCAGCCTCAAAGGTCATGGCCCTCGTCGAACTGCTGCTTTTGGTCCGCCCCTAGTATTTTATTCGCCAGGCCTCTCTTTCTAGCGGGCATTCCCTATCCGCCACCCGGGGAGGCGCCTGATGGAAAACCAGCAACTCCACCTTTAATTAAGTGGGCCCCGAGGGCAAGGGTGTTCTTTCCCTGAAAAACGCTATTAGATTTAGTGAAATATAAATGGGAGGGTTACATTGACACACAAATGGGTACGATTTGTAGGATCGTACATATTTGTGTTTACTAAAAAGAAAACACTCTGCGAGATTTTTACATTTCTTGACGAACAACATATTTTCAATTTCCATAGATCTATCGGTCTATCTGTCTATATATACGATAATGCTCATGTGAAATAAGATATCAATTTCAATACATGAAAGAGTTCAACTAGGAAGGGAATCAATAGTTTTTGTGCGTTCTCGGTTTAGGGGAAGATGGTGAAAGGAGTAGGGATCGATACATTTTGAATACTTTCAATAATATTTTGAGATGTTTTCTTGTTTTTTCTGTTGCGATAATTAAAAAGTTTTAAATATAATTATCTCTACTAGTGCCGACCTCAGTAGCGTAGTGAGTTAAGGGCCTCCATATTAAACCGATGGTCGCTAGTTCGATTCCAGCAATCGGCTAGGTGTTGAGGGTTAGACAGTAGTTAATGCCGAAATGTAATAACCCCCATTGAAGCACTACCGCATTGTCTTAGAAGTGCAGTGAAATACAAATAGTGGTAAAGACGTGGACTATAAAAAATATAGCTAAATATATAAGGATATAGAAGAGTGGAGGAGAGGGTTGCTTTGAAATATGTTGAAACGTTATTTACATATTTTGGAGACCGGCAAAAATTCTAATATTTTTTTCCAGCAATAAAATAGAATTGTTTTTTAATCACCGAGAACAGAATTAATGATAGAATGGGTGACAGATATGAAAAGTTTTTTTTCTCTTGACAAAAATATTACATTTTAAAAACAGTTCGGAAACTTAACAAATCAACAGAAATGATTTTATATAACGTGAAAGGTAATAAGAGATACTGAACTGCAATTAGGTATTTTTTACCTTTCAGATAATTTTGTGAAAAGCATAGTACAAGTTTCAACAACGAAAAGATATTTATTATTTGTATTTATTTTTTTAGTACACCGACACCAAACTATTTAAAATTTACGTTGGAGTAGCCTTTGGATTTATAGTGTTAATGGTGATTATCGTAATTGTGTGGACTAGCGGAAATAAAGACAACAACAACAACAAAAATTCATATTATGAAGGCTCACTTAGACATAGAGCAACAGCAAGGAGAAAAGACTGTGATATCGAAACAGGAATAAGGCAACCATTACTGGGAAAGACATCACAAAAAATCTACCCCACCTCAACTTCCACCAGTAGATTTTTAGTCTCTATAATCTACATCTATTTTAAGTATATTGTATTTTGCTATATATGTTTTGTATAAAGTTTTTTGTAAGCTTAAATAACTGTTTTTTATTACGTCATATTTTACAAGTTAAAAGCTTACTACTATAGAAGGCCATTATTGCTGTCATTTTGAGAGGACATTTTGAGGCTATAAATGTATACCAATGATTTATATCTTAGCCAGTAATATTAAGGAAAGTTAGCAAAACCAGAACATATTGCAAACGTTACCGGTGAGGGGGTTTAAAGAACTTTTACCAATCAAACAAATGAAAATTTGTTTTATCGATTTGTTGCTATACAGAATATTATTTATTTATTAAATCAACTTTATCATATATAATGGACACTATATTTTTAGTCTTATTTTTGTAAGCATAACTATTACACTTCTTCTTGGAGTGTCATATCCATTCAATGGATGTGGACGTTAATTCTCATCTCTATCTTGAGCTTGGGTGTCGAAACCAATCCAGTCCCTTATGTTCATGAGCCATGAGTATTTTTTCCTTCCAAGGCCATGATTTTCCTCGATTTTTCCCTCCATAATAAGCTTTAGGAGCTGGTACTTAGTGTTTCTGAATATGTGACCAAGATAGGCGATTTTTCTCCATTTGATTATTTGTCACAGTTCTCTTTCTACCCGCATTCGTCTCAGAACCTCATTACTTATTATATGATTGGTCAATGGAATTTTGAGCAATCTTCTGAAAATTCACATTTCAAGGACCTCCAGTCGCCTCATAATGTCTGCCTTTAGGGTCCAGGTCTCCACACCATAGAGTAGTACCAAGTATATATAGCATTTAACGAAGCGGTATCGTAGCTCTAGCTTGATGCATTAATTACTTAGTAACGTTCTCATATTTATAAAAGTTATCCTAGCTTGTTCTATTCTGCTGCTTATATCTGGTTCTAGGTCGCTAGTTATCCAACTTCCAAGATACCGGAACTTGGAGATCTGTTGAATGCGTTTACAATTCACAATGATATTCAGTTGCATATTTGGTGTTCTGCTAACCACCATTATCTTTGTTTTATCTATATTAATTTTTAAGACAAGTACTTCTTCTTCTGCGGATATCCTCTCGATCATGCGCTGAAGCGCCTCCTGACTATCAGCTATAGTAACGGCATCTGCGCATCGAAGGTTGTTAATTAGTTGTTGATTTATCTTGATCACATCGTCTGGCTCAGTTAAGACTCGGTCAAAAGCCTCCTATGATTAGAGGTTTTATAGTAGAGGCGATAAGACATAGACCCTTTCTCTATTAGGAAAGCTTCAGTGGTTTTATTTCCTATTTTTCCCAATGCTGTTTGATTACTATACAAGTTCCTTATTAAAGTGAGGTCATTTTTGTTCACCTTCCTCTCTTCCATCAGTCTAATTAGATCGTTATGTTTGACGCAGTTGAATGCTTTCTGATAGTTAATGAAGCACAAATATACATTCTTCCTTTGATCTCGGCATTTCTAAAGCAGTACTGTTGTACTAGAGAGTGCTTCGCATGTACCGAATCCCTGCCGAAAACCGAACTGGGTTAGACTAATGTCTCATTCACACCTGTTGCGTATTCTTTCGTGAATTATTTTCAAAAATATCTTCGTGATCTGACGTTGATGAGACGTGATAAGGCTGTTCACAGTGATTGACATTTGGTTACTTCGGGATAGGTACAAATATTGAGCATAGCCAGTCCTGAAAAACAAGACTGTAAAAGGGATATGAAAATCTGTATTTTATGCAGATAATGTTTTGTATAATTCTGCATTATACTGACATCAACTGGATCAGCTCTAAACGGTAGAAAAGCAGTTCTATCCGCGTCCGCAACAAAATTTCCTTCCTACTAACCTTCGTACTAACCAGAAAGCCAACACCATTGTGATCATCAGGTAAGCTATTTCCCGAATAATATAATTTTTCGGTATTATATCTGCCGTTGCCTGACCATCTTATTTCACTGAGGGCTATTATGTCTATATTGAATCGTTCCATTTACTGTATCAAATTATTCATCGTACTAGCAGCGTAGAAGCTTTTCATATTCCAGGTTTTCCATTTAAGCCTCGAGAGACATTCCACTTTTGAGTAGGTCCTAGCATTATTATTCTTAGCAGAGATTTCTAGCACCCCTGGCTACTTAATGTCTGCCATGGACTAGGGGCCTTACAAAAACGTGACTTTATCCTAATTGTCTTTCTAGGCAAAATGGTACAGTAGTTTGTTTTTGCTTTCCGCACCGATGTACAAATACCATTTCAATGGTCTCTGGTACGCCGTTTGTTGTCCGATATATAACCATTTGGTCTATAAAAACATCTACCTGTGTTCAGTACTGAGACAACCAACTACCCTCACTCAATGCTATCATATCAACTCAAACAATAGGCTGACCACTTCCGCTGTATCAAAGGCTCTTTTCTCCATCTTTGCCGCCGTTGGGGTATTCACCCGTATTCCTGAGCATGGGTAAAGCGTTTTATCCTACAATACTGGGTACCCAGCAGAACTTAGCTACCAACTTTTGTAGTCGGGCCCACTCCCGCGTCGCGGACGCCCCTACTGAGAAGTGCCTAAGTGAGTTCAGAGGAGGAGACTAAAATTCTCTTAGGCCAGATTAATACTCATAGCCATAGACCAAAACCAAATTAGATATATAAATGCATTTATTTGTATTTTTGTTGTTAATGAAAAACTAATGGTTGTATTTTACTACATTAGTTTTGAAAACAAAGTTTATAACTCCCATTTGGATATAGAAAAAAATATGAAAGTTAGGCATGTCGCGGAGTGCGGGTTGAGTGCATGTGTTGGTGCACTGAATTTACATTCGAGTTTAAAGCTCGTATATTGCAAAAAACTACTTAAAAAGTTCGAGCTCTGGAACTAGCCCCGACCCGGAAACCTAAACTAACTAACTTACCTCCAGATTAGAAATTTCATCATGCTATTCTATTCTCACAGTGAATTCCGGGGCGTAGTCACAAACAAGAAACGTTAGCTCGCAAGAGCAACTTCACGCAGCATAAACCTATCCGATGCTATCACACCGGGCGATGCCTGTTGGGATCTGGATATCTAGCATCTGATTTTAGCTTATTAGGCACCTTCTACGACAGCCAGAACGTACCGGGAATGGTAACTCCACGGGTTATAATACGATTAATCCTCTTGACTTATAAATGCAAATAAAGCTAAGGTTTCCAAATCTTTTTATTCACAAAAGAATAACCATAAAACTATTACATGGTATATTTTATTTCAAATAGTTTACATACGAATTTAACAGATTTATTATATTAATGGTTATATTCAATTTGTATCTTTATCGTTATCCTTATTTGCTAGTTACCCTCATCACTTAACCGCTTTGGTCCAATCATTCCTCTCTGAAAGGACTTTCCAAGTCCGTGTAGAACAATCGCTTTCTGAGGTTAAGAGAATAAGAGCAGGAGCCCCCAGGGTTCTGCCCTATCTCCATACCTATTCAACATCTATGTGTGTGTTCAACTTTACGCTGATGATACGGCCATCTCCACTACTTCTAAGAAGTTTGACCGACGGAGGATCAAGTTCAATCCAGGGCAGACCCAGACTATCATCTTTGAAAAAAATACACGTACAACAGCCCCTCCCCAACTCTTCCTCAATGAAACTAGGCTCAGACGGACAAACAGTATTAAGTGCCTGGGTTTTCTATGCGACAAACGACTCGTATGGAAGGACCAAGTGCCAGCAGTCGTGCATAAGGTAAATCAGCTCCTAGGGAAGCTGTACCCTCTCCTGAACCATCGGAGTAAATTATCAACTCATAACAAGTTGCTAATATACAAAACGATTATTAGGGCCAGACATAAGGCTGTCAGGCATAATGCCAAATATCCAGAACACATCGAGTCAAATCCAGGCAGTCCAAAATAAGACCTTACGTATTACAGCAGGAGCTCCCTGGTTTATCCGCAACAACCAATTGCACAGGGAGTTTCAAATGCCCACAATAAAATAATTCACACGAAATGCTCAGCTTCGCTTCCTTGAAAAAGCTACAGCTCACCTTAACCCTAAGATTGCTAACGCCTTCAGAGACAACGCAAACGTCGTCCTTACTTACGACCTACAGACATACTACAAACAAATTCACGTTAGACGCGATTAACAAGACGGACTATACCACTTACTTAGTGTATAGGAATAAGGCCGTAGTGTAGTTGAGCGACTCCTATCGAAAAATAAGTGTAAATATCACACACCATTAACACTATTATAACACAACACTCTCGAAATAACCGCGAACTTACGTTTAGCTTTTAGTTTTTAATTAGATTTAATTAGGTTAAGGTAGTTTAGATCTAGTCAGTAGAAATTAACTCTAAACACACCTCTAAATAAAGAAATATCGCGTTTTATAAAAGGAGTAAAGGATCGTAGACCCAGCTCACAAGGAGTTTTTAGAGGGTATGCCAGCCAGTCCGGCTAGAGAGCCCCACATAACTGGAACACTTTGGGGCACCCTTAGGCCCTCTTCACACTAGTTTAATATTCTAGTTTTAACTTGAAAATTTTATAATTATATATTTACCTACATTCTCAGGTTACTTCCATTTTTGTTTCAGCTTCAGAATATAAAGAACAATTTTGTTCGGAACTTAAGGTCCCTACCTAGTGGCTCAGGCTTGAAGAAAAAGAAACCATAGTACCTAATGGAAGCGATGTAGTTTACCCTACCGTTTGAAAAGACCAATATACCTGCTGCTCCTGGGAATATGCCACCGATTCTTGAACTATCTGAGTGTCAATTCGATGAAGATGTTGATAACATCCTGGAAAACCCAGGTACCGCCCCTACCTTCACCACTACCACAACAACCCGCTTCCCCTATAGATCTATCTTCACCAGAACCATCATTAACCCATATCCCGCACTTTCTCAACCACCAACTGAACAGCATCGACCCTTCAACTCAAGTGAAAAGAAACCAGGTCCTCGACGTAAAGTCTCGACCACTGATGTAGATGCAACGTTCATGTATTTTCTCTAGACAGTAACGACCAGACTCGCCACACCAAAAAGGATGATAAAAAAACTGCGGCGATCAAGTCTTTCCTTGACAGTTTGATCCCGGAATTGGAGCCCTTGACCGAAAAACAACTGAAAAGATTCAGGCGCAAGATTTTTCAACTTATCGATGACATTACTGGTCAAACACCTCAAAGTATGAGTAATTTAGTATACCACTCATCAACCTCCTCTTCATATTATTCCCTAACTCACATCGTCACTCTTCATCAAATAGAACCACCAACTTTAATGCAGTACAATGAAGACGGAATTGCTCCCACAAGCGGTGCATCCAACTCTGTATCGCGATTGGTTCAATGGCTATAACAGAGAAGCCTGAATGAAAAGGCGATGTGACCAACATAATGTTTTTTAATGTTCCGTATGGAACACTTATAAGATGACTTCGGTGTCTGTCCGTCTGTCTGTCTGTCTATCCGTCTGTCTGCCACACCCGATTTTCTCCGAAAATATTGGTCATAGAAAGTTGAAATTTGGTAATAATATAGGAATTGATGGCCTCATCAGAGCCATATAGTTTTGAAAGTTAAATTTTGACTTAAGGGATTAGTTTTGGGGGGTGAAATTGGAAGTGAAAAAAATTTTTTTACTAGGTCATCGAGTGTGGTGTCAAATGAAAGCTTGTGAAAACACGAGTAAAATATATATATATATATATATATATATATATATATATATATATATATATATATATATATATATATATATATATATATATATATGTATATATATATATATATATATATATATATATATATATATATATATATATATATATATATTATATATATATATATATATATATATATATATATATATATATATATATATATATATAATATAATACTTGGGCGCACTTTTCTTTGTATTATTTTAAAAAATCGCTGTCCACCCGCCTTATCTCGAAAAGTACTTATCAAAAAAATTTGAAAAAATTCTGGAATATTCTCCACGGGGTGTAAATTGAACGAAAATTATCACGAGTGCATTACCTTTAATAATTTATTTGGTATATAAAAAAACAAAAATTTCAAGGTCATCAGTTTTCAGTAAAGATTGGAAACAGACTTTGTTGAAAATTCATTTGGGGTGTGTTTTGTGAAGTCACTGATCATTTTATACCTCCGTAACAATTTTTTTTTTTTAAAAGCAATCAACGTACGGAACACTAATTCCGCAAGTTCAACTTGCACTTGACCGGTTATTTCTCTTGTAAATGTATGATATAAAATGTAATAAAAGTTAGAAAATAAAAATGATAAAATGTCTTGAAATTGTACGTAATCATGATTTTAAAACGTAACAAAGTTAAAAATAAAATTACTTACCACAAAGTGATCAAGATTCTTTCTTCTGCACTCACACATTCGCACATTTGTATATCCCTCGGTCTTATGGATGGAGAAACAATGCCAATCAAGTGTAGATATGATTCTTTCGTCATACCGTAAAATACATAAAACTTAGAATCTGAATTTTCAGCTCTTTAGCAGCAACAAATAAACGACAGCGAACATTCCTTTCATATATGGATATCATATATAATAGTTGTAGTAATAGTAGGCGACAATGACATCATCATCACTTGATATTATAAAAGACACAATAATTGCTAACGCTCATTCTTTCGCCTGATTTGAAAATAGAAAAAGGTCAGAATACCTCTAGGTCGAAGGAAAGTGTTGAGAATCCATTGACCTCTAAAACGAGCTCCCAATGAATTATTTAGTGGAGCGCAGCACTTCGTCAACAACATAGAGTATGCTTCTTTGAAACGTTAAGCGATAAAAAGTGTGAGAAG
This sequence comes from Pachyrhynchus sulphureomaculatus, assembly GCA_019049505.1. Taxonomy (NCBI): domain Eukaryota; kingdom Metazoa; phylum Arthropoda; class Insecta; order Coleoptera; family Curculionidae; genus Pachyrhynchus; species Pachyrhynchus sulphureomaculatus. Next base: position 112,936,821 of record CM032446.1, on the reverse strand, counting down.
AAAATACAGTGAAAAATGCAAGTCAGGATCTAAATAATCCGAATAACAGGACTGGACATGTGAGGCAAAGGCTTCAATAGTTTTACTGGTGTTGCAGTCCACTGGGCAAAGATGAAGAAACATCTTTCAAATTCTTGACGCGAAACCAAAAATGTTTAGCATTCTCGAAGAATAAGATATGTGGTATTGGTAACGAATATTAAGGTATTTCTTACGAGTAACTGTTAAAAGTAGTTTTGCTTGAAATTCTGAGAAATAATAGATTTTAGCATTGCTTCAATATAAAAATGATTTATCACACCGTATTGCAGTAATTAATTGTAGAAGTTTCAGACAGTTAACACGTAAAAGATAGGAATCCATACTTTTTCTTCGATCAGAAGCAAGCGTTTTTTACAATTTTTGTTGTCGTATGTGCATTGAAAAGTAAAGAGTCACAAAAAAATATATACTTAAAAAATGACTTTGCTTTCGTTTATTACAATATGAAGGCAGTTTACCGCCTAGTCGTTACAAAAATATTAGATAAATATTATTTTTTCATATTTTATAGAGTGCATTTTCGCTGTGGCAACGTAGCTTGAAGAAGAGGGCGTGCGCGGACGCAGGCGTTCTTTCAAATTTTGAATCACATATATGCATTGCACTAATCGGGCTTTTTTTAAAAGATACGAGAATAAACGCGTGCCACGCACACGCATTTATTCAGATATCATTACTTAATAATTGATATATTTTTAATAAATAATCCAAAGTATAGTTTTAATTACTCATACAGAATTTTTATTGTATATCATATAAAAGTATCAAGGTTATTATAAATAACACGTGATTGCGTGCGGCAAGCAGCAAGTGAGAAGCTACGTTGCCACATTCATTATACCCTGAAAACTAAAATATTTCACGTCTTTTTCTAACAAAATGCTATCTCTGTCTTCTCGTAAAAAGTATCTTAAAGAGCACATATCAGTCCGAAACCTGACATCACGTCTTACAATAGAGTAGTTGTCATAATCACATTGCAGAGCAAATTTAGCAGCTTAAACAGCGCTCCGTCAAATATCTCAACCGCCAAGTTAATATTGTCAATCAATGTTAAAAAAAACTAGTCTATACGATTGCAAAAAGTGCTAAGTTCAGAGTAATTAACGCGATCGAATAGATAGCAGGAAGAGTTACAAGTGTCTTCAGGGATGTGATAAATGTAAAAATAACATTCTAAAGCAGGATGGTAAACGTTAGTGAAACGCCTGGAATACAACGAAACTTCAGTATTAATAAAATCATCTGCAAATATCAAGCCCAAAATTCGGCAAATACTATTCGATTGAGGATTATTCTGCAGCAGTTCAATAAAAAGCACAGAATCAATTAAGGTTTCCGCATCTAGCGAAAGGATCAACGTGTCATCCTCAAAACGCCAACGAACACGAAAAAGGTTAGAATCTTCGTACAAAGAAACCTATAATTTTCGTATTTATTTCTTTGAAATTGTCAAGTATTGCAAAATCACTGGTAATATTCCAAGGAAAAACTTGAAAGAATATAAACGTTATAACATAGATAATGAGTTTTATTAGATTAATATTCAAATGAATCCAAATACCTTCATAGAAAACTGAGATCTGGAGAAATAAGGCCCGAACAATATTAGAGAATGCAACTAAGATACCACGGTCATGCTAAAAGTGTAGTTTCTCATAGTTTCTATCCCATGAAAAAATCACCATTTAATCAAATTTCCGACAAAATAATTAAATAGTAATATGTTCGGGTTTTATATCAGGTAATCAATTTTTTTTCTTGTGTTTTTAAGCTCTTAATTTTCAAATTTAGATTGCTGATAAGCTAATTTGTTTTGTAGAATATCTTTATTATTCTTATCCTCGTTTTCATCATATGTTACGCTCAATATGTTCAGTGACCGAAAAAGAATTTTTAATTTCAAATGTAAAAACATTTTAAGCACCGATTGCAGGTCACTCCTAATTTCTTGATATAGAATAGCAACGAATAATGGAACGCAGCACTATATGTGTAAATGTAGATATACATTCCCACCATAATTACATAAAGATTATCTGACGTTTTCAGCGATAATTCCAAAATATCACACAAATATAAGAATGCTGGTTATTATTATCACTAAAAGTATGTATATATGCACTTTCTGGTAATTTAATGCTTCTAATTAAATCAAAAAACCAAACAACACTACACAATAACCTACACTACATTAGTGCGAAGTTATGTTGTCTTTTTTTTTAAATTTCAAAGGTATTTTGAAAATTAGATTCACAAATATTATTTTCCAGTTTTAACTTTTTAAATGAGTCATCTGTTAGAGACACCGTTGTTAGCAACTCTAAGATATAAAAATTATAAAACATATATCTTCGGTTAGTTAATTCAGGTTAGTTTTTAAATAATGGAAGTAATAAGATTAGAAGTTGACATTAGTCATGCGACTTCGCCACCATCTTGCGAGATGGTATAATGATTTTCCTATATATTAGGTTCAAGTTCAGGTCTTTCTGATAACGAGACAGTACAAGCTACCGGATATTCGCAACGAGTTTCAAAATTGCAACATTGTAGTAACCAAGCAAATATTGGTATTGTTTAGTGTCCAGAAATCAACTTATTACGCGACCTTAGAAATGGTCAGCTGCTTCTTGGGTGAGGAGGCATTGGCGACGTAGGAAATCGTGAAGATTGAATAGAGAGTGTCATTGAAGAGGGCTCGAGCCATTTTTGCCAGGAGGCTAAGGGTCTCAAGTTTGGAACTCCACCTGCTGTTACCGTAGAAGAAAAGGGTTTCCCTAAGTCGTTCCGTAGCTTGATTTACAAGCTTTTTGAAATGGGGGTCGCCAATTGCAATAGCTCTCCTTAGCCTACTGTTTTTTATCTCGTATTCGCTCTTTGATATAAGGGAGAAGGTCGCTGTGAATTGTGAAGCGTTCAACCCTTGTGACAATAGCATGGGCAAGGGCAGCTTGGATGCCTACTTGGACCAGGTCCCTGGGGTGGAGATGGTACAAAAAGGGGGGCAGTGTGAGCTTCGAGACGTTGAAAGTGCTCCCAATCAGTGAGAGTGGACGTGACGGTGTCGTTTATACGGTCGGCCACGGTGGCCAGAGAAAGGATGACTGATACGTGGTCGAAGAAGAACTCATAAAGAACAATAATGGTGTGGAGGAGGTCTAGAGTGATGAGGTTGAAAAGTAGTAGGTTCCGGAAGATTTCAAGATCAACGTCATTTGCGCTCCTGACTAGATTTCCTCAGTGAACGTTTAGGGCGTTGAAGTCAGCACCCAGAACAGACCTTTGATTGTTGCGTCCGAAAAGCAAGTGCTAGTCTATAGGGTCAATCAAATGGTTAACCCCGCTTAGTTGATCGATAGAAGTGATGTAAATGATGATGTTGTTAGCCACAGAAACGGCTATTTTGGTGTCTTTAGTTTAGACAAGGTTGAGAGGGGGAAGTTGATTTTTTTATTGTTCACCTCCCCGCCTGAGTAGTGATTTAACCCTTTTTCATATTCTGAGGATATCGGCGAGGATATCGTAATACCCGTCAACATTGTCCAAGTACCGAAACATACATTTTTGTATTTCACAGCACCTTTTAGACAACGCGATAGTGCTGCCACGGACGTTATTGCATTTCTGCAAACAACTACTACATACTGAAATAAATTAATAAATAAAATATACCAACCTGCCAGGACTGGAACCCAAAACCTACACCGCAAGCAAGTTACTATGGCACGAAGCCACGAGCCGCCACATGATTGGCCGACACACTGATGGTGATTTAGGATTTTTTTTATTAGAATCATGGTGCCGATCCTAACGGCTCTAATTCTATCATACCTATAAACTGCAAAGTTCGGTATTTTGAAACGATGTCCTGGCTTTAGAAAAGTTTCTTAAATTAAGGCAATATTGATGTTGTATGGTACTCCTGGAGAAAGGGCAAGAGCTCGTGTTTTTTGTAAATACCGCGTGGCTCAGTTTTGTTGGGGCATAAAAATGGTGAAGTGACAATGGAGATCGTACATGTTTTTCAAAAGTACCTGAATGGTAGCATTCATTAAGTTAAGTTTTTGGAGGAAGTTGTGGCGGCTCACTAGAAAGGGTGTTTGGGACATCTACGGTAGGGGGATGGACGGTCATCCTGGCAGTTGATGTAGCAAGCTGGAACCTTTCTAAGTTGAATGCAGGAAGAGGACATGTGGCCTCGGCCGCATTTGACATGCTGGCAGTTGAAATACTGGGTGTTTCTTGCCCTAGATCTTTGGGTTCCAACTCTGACCGAGGTGTCACAAACTTATCTGAACGCTAAAATGGCTTTGTCCTGTTTGGGCATCAGGACAAGGACTATGGGTATCGGATTGCAGAACTTGTTGTGCTGGCAGATGATACGACTAGGAGAGTTTCATCGATTTTCAGATGCTTTTTCTTGAGGTCCTGTACTGAGAGAGTTTCGAAGACGCTCTTGAGCAGATTGTGGTAATTTTTCTTCGGGAAACTGAAAGGTATGATAGGGCTCTCTTTGATTATGAAGGAAACTAAGAGATCTACATCGTGAAAATAAATTACCACATGACAGGCTTGGAAGGAAACCAATAAAGTTTCTTGGAGGGATGACACTCATGTAACCAAGAGAGGGAAGCACAATAAGCCAAAAGGCTGCAATGAACAAACCAGCATAATCACCTACCCTGCTTACAATCAACGAACCAATATCATGTGTTATTTGGAAAAAGAAATATTTTATACTATTAATTTGCTTTGATCAAACGGGCAATTTTCAAATAACACTTTAAACTGTACACATCGTACTGTAAAAACATCGATGTTTAAAAAACATCGCCTCGAAAACATCGATGTATCGAAACATCGATGTTTTTTTTTCCAATTTTTTTTATTGTGCGCATAATAGAGTAAATGCGGTATACCGAAATGCGTCTATAAATAAAGTTTCTGTATAGTGTGTATATTTTTTTTTAATGAAATTCATTTGCAATTATATCGTAATTATTTTTATTAATGATAATCAGAAAAAACTTACAAATACAAAACTTTAGTTATCAGAGAAAACTTACAAATACAAAACTATGATTTATTTATTTAAAACCAAATTCAGAAACAATAATTTAGAAAGACGTTTTCCTATCAGTCGATTTCTTTGTTGATTTATGGTCGCAATGGCTTTGAAGAATAGTCGTTCGATGGATTGACGTTACCGCAACAGGTAGGTATTTATCAGCATACTAGTGCAGTCCCGGGAACATACTTTTAATGTTATCTCACGTTTCGATGGGATTCTGAGTTATGGGAGTAACAGACCACCCAAGGTACATTTGTACCTCAGTCTCTGTCGTTGAAGAAGATGTGCGTTTCGCCTGAACCGTTGGTCAAGAGTAGTTGCCAACGCCAAAATTGAGTTGTGTTCGTTTCTTAAACCGTTTACTCATATGGTTTTACAATTCATTTTTTAATTCGGCCACAACGGGATCTATTGGTAAACTATTCTTTAAAGCTTCTTTAGGCAACATACTAGCGGTATAACTTTGCTAACAGTCAGAGTCCACGGAAATATCTTTAGTTACTATTTTGCTCGATTACTTCCTTGACATTATTCAGTTCAGAGCCAGAAATCATATAGACAGCTTCTGGACGGGTGAGCAGTATTTCGCTTACAATAGAAACTAACTGGATGAACCTCTCTAACATATAATAACAGGAGTTGCATCGCGTTCTGACATTGAGAATCCTTTTCTTCGCGTTGCCTTCAGAAGACCCGGAATCTATATGTTTCTTGCGCAATTTATCAGTGGCGTGTTATTCCATAAAACGATTTATTTGTTCCCGACATTTCAATACAAAAGCAACAAAATAACGGTATGTAACAATAAACTACTCACCTTTTCTAAATTTACGAAAAATCAGTCTGTTTTTCACAAAAAGTCACCATATTTCACAGAGAAACAGTTTTACAGTACACACAAGTATGGAGTAGACAAGCAAGCCGAATAAAACAACGAACAATTCGAACTAAGTTTTTTGTAATTTGTACGTATTTTTTTTGTCAACTTTATTGATCAAAACTAGGATAGACCAAGAGTTCAGTACCATCCCCATACAGCCAACTTCTGCCAAATCTTTTGTAATTTATATTGCATCGTAATTGAATAATAATTAAACGAACTGGACGAAGGAAGTTAGTGAAACATTCAAATTATTGTTTATTCATCTATTAATAGGAAACAGTGCCATCTATCAATCTCATTTTCAACTAGCTAGATAAATATTTCGTAGGTCAGTCAATATCGCTAACAATAGTAGAATAGATGAATCTGTTTGAAATAGTGTGTATTTCGGCTAGACGTAAAAAACATCGATAAGAAACATCGCTTGAATTAACGTAGATGCATCGATGTTTTTCGATTTGAAACATCGATTTTTTGACTAAAATATCGATATATTGAGAACATCGATGTATCGTTTGCATCCCTACGGACGTCACGCTTAAGTTCAGAATAGTAGACTCATACTTTAAGCAATTCTTGAGCTTTTATTTCCATTCCTAATTTAAGAAAAAAACCAGTAAAACAAAATGCATAAACGCATCTTGGGAACTTAAAATACTACCGAAAGCATTAAATCAAACATTTATAGTTAAACAGTGTTATCATTCTACCCGACTATTCCAACCAAAGGGATTTATGCTTAAAGTTTACTAAAAATAAAGGTGTGTTCGAATAAACATCTCGTTCTCATATGAGGTATATTCCCTTGGTCCGCACTGTTTGCGATAAGCTCCTAGAAGCATAATAAAGAAATTTTTATCTTAGTTTCGACTAGCCAAGTCAGTCAAAACGTTGGTGTTTGCAAATATTATGTAAAATTTGACAAATAACATTCCTGTTTGTCTCTTTTTGTTTAAATTCATATTACATTTGATAGATTACAAGGCACGAAACGAAATATGAAGCCAAGAATCTCTTCTTCAAAACCATACAGTTTTATACTTCGGCTACTGATCGCGCAAATTATCAGTCAATGACTGAAAAGAAAATAGCTCGAGTTGAAGTGATCAATAACCTCTTTCTCGCTTTGTTTGGTGTTGAAAATTAAAAACCATCTAGGCCCCATCACAATTTCCTGAAGGGTTGTTTTAAATAGTTTAGAAGCGTAAAAAAGATTAAAAAATGGCACATTACAAAGGAGCAGCAAGTGAAGCTGGTAGAGCGATGCAATTAATGAAGAAAAGAGAAAAAGAAATGCAAGATTTAGAAATTCGAAAAAAAAAAATCGAGGAAGACCTAAAAATTAATAATATTGAAAATAAATTTGCAACCCACTATGATGCAGTCGAACAGCAACTTAAGGTAATTTGAAAATTAAACTAGAATACTGTGACTTAAACATCCATGATTCAATCCTTGTTTTCTAAATTAATTGTTTTTATATGTCGAGTATTTTCTTGATTACATGAAGATACCACTAGTTATCCTTACGTAAATGACATCTAAGGAGATTTATGTTACATGTGTCTTACTTTTAGGCACACTTATTATTTATAATGTGGCCAGTGGCTCTGTTGCATAGCACTTGCTTGTGGTGAAAAAGGTCTCAGGTTCCAATCCCGACAAGTCGGTATACTTATTTATTAATTTATTTAAGTATATTTGGCCTAGCCACGTACATAGATAGTAGATGTTTGCAGAAATGCAATAATGTCCGTAGCAACACTACACAGCTATCTAAAAGGTGCTGTGAAATACAAAAATGTATGTTTCAGCACTTGGACAATGTTGACAGGTATTACAACATCTTCGCCGATACCCTTATGATATAAAAAGAGGGTAAAATCCCTACTCAGGCAGCGAGGTGAACGATAAAAAAAAAAAATAATAAATACAAATTGGTCCTTGTAAAGAATAAAACTCGGAATATTTATATAGCTAATGTCCTTGTGTTTTAAATTCAACTTATTGGTTGTATCTCTTGACCTTCTTGAATGCATGATATCCCCAATTCTCTCTTCATTCAGAATAGATTTACAGATGAATTCTGTTCATGGGAGTGTATTTATCAAAAATCAATTTAAGTGGTCGGCAGTATAAGAGAAGTGATTTCGGTGACATAAAGTTCTCTTCTTAACAACACGTTCCTATGACCCTTGATGCCCTATCTTGTTTCATCTAGCTCCTTCATTGCTTAGACTTCCTGATCTTTTAGGCTGAGGATTATGTTCTATGAGCCTTATCTGGGCATTTAATGAGAAAATATTATTTTCTAGTCATATCATATCAGTCTACTAAGTATTAAACTTATCATTCAATTCCTCACAGGACTCTTCACCAACTGTTAATTATTTATTTTGAATATTTGGCTATTCAGGTCTATTCTAGAATATTTTCTTTAACTTAGATAATACACAAATTTGTTCATATTTGAAAATGTTACATTAATTTGAATCTAAGAATCATTTTGGTGCATTCACATTTTATATTTTTACCATTTACAGCAAATTTTAATAAAAATATTATAGAGTAACAATGGTTTTTTTCTTAAATTATTATACAATTTATATTTATGTCTTGCTTTATACCATTGCTACCTATATATTCTAGTCTTTGGTTTGAATATACTTTTTAGTTATACTGTTTGACTACAGGATCAAAACGGTCCTGTCTGCTTGAGACCACAAAGAAGGTAGTCCTATCTAAGAATGTTTAAATCATTTCCAATTACTGTGTTTACTAATTAACCCAGCTAAAGTAAACTAATCCATATGTAGGTGATTTTTTTAAAAAATTATTTAATTTAAATTTGTTTGAATTGCAAAATGTTTTATTTTATTCGACTTTTGTGTTATGGATGGCCATATACAAGATAATATAATTGAAGCTACTTATGTAAAATAGAATGAAACTGTATTTCGTAATTCATTTCTACTTACAAATTAATAGATATATTATAGATATGTAACTGTTTTTCCTTTAATTAATGGAAAGATCGAGATGATGTACCTGAAATTCAAGGAAAAGTAATTGAGCAACTAATTTACCTTAAAATGTCTTATTTTAATATAGAAGTGATTCAGTGTAATAAAACATTCACTTATAAAATTCTTTTAAAATGATACCTTATTAGCATAAGGAAATTTACCTGTTTATTTTTTCTTTTTATTTTTAGCAATCTCTAGTGTCAGATTTTAAGTTAAACATAAATAAAAATAAAAAAAAAATTTAAATAACTTATGGACATAAGGATATGTACCTAGTTATCAATCTCTTTTTATTCCTTTTTGATTAATTCGAAAGTTGTAATCATTATTATTATTAGACCAATTCTGATTGTCATTAGCAAATTCTTATTATCATCAAAATTATTAGATGATTATTT
>CM032446.1:112899898-112922398 GCA_019049505.1 Pachyrhynchus sulphureomaculatus | reverse complement strand
TATGGTCATTTTGCGTTGTTAAATTTAATTTTGTTTTTATCGTACACTTGCGAAGCATACAGAGGTTAATTTACGGTACATTTTTATTGATTATAACTTATACATATCATTCTACATTTACGTTAATATATCACAATCAAAAATGTCTTTTATGCTGCTCGGTGATTACAGGGGAATTAGTATGTGAAATATAAGCTAAATAATGGCAGGTAGACTGATGCAAGCAAATGTTTTAATACTGTTTAAAGGTACTTATTAGTAAAACTTAAAATATTGTTCATATCAAAAATAGACTATACAAATATTTTGACTAGTTTTGTGACTGTGAAATAGACTTTTAAAATCTAAAAAAAAATTGACCTAATTTTTGTACTCTCGATGTTCATTCCATATATCTAGTAAATTTAAAGTCCAGCCCGACTGTGTTTCTTGAGGTATAAATGAAACATTGTGCGCTATGTTATGTTTAAATTTCGTTTTATAAATCAATTCCCAATACATTTCAAATTAATAATTCTAATGTCGAACAACCTTGTTATCAAGTAACCCTTAATCTGTATACTTCAATACTTAATCCTTGTCGACAAAGAAACTCTAATACCCAATACCTTTGAACCCAATAACTTACTTGTACAGTAATCCTTATATCTACTTATACTCTCATATTGTCTTATATAATACCTCAATGCGTAAGTTAACTACTAAAAATGATTCGGCTCATACTTCGTAAAGAGTCTCGAGTGTCCAAGTAGATTTTCGAAATCGCGCAGTCAGTATTTAATATGAATTAAGCATAAGAGTTTGCTTCTTTTAGTATTTATCAAAGCATGTTTGAAGTACTACTCTAAACGAGAACGAACGCTTTCGTTTCTCGTGAAATGATCTTCGACTTGCTTTTCTTTATAATTTTGTACTAAATTTCCAACAATATTTTTGTAATTAGGGTCTTCATGATTTCCAAGAAATTTAGTCGTCACCTCTCTAAAACTTTGCCATGCTTCTTTTTCTTTGGCATTCATTTTCCTCTCAAATACATCATTTTTTAGGAGGTCTCTTATTTGTGGTTCAGTAAATATGCCCTCTTTTATTTTAGCTTCAGAAAGATTAGGTAGCACTTTAAAAATATGCATGAAAGCAGGACTTTCGTTTCGGCTCATGGCCTTGACAAGTTGCTTTGCAATACCTCGTTTGATATGCAAAGGTGGAAGTAGGACCTTATTGGTTGATATCAAACTTGGACCTATGATGTTTTTTTCACCTGGAATTAATTCTTGTCTCAACGGCCAGTCTTTCCTCACATAATGCTCATCTCGAGCCCGACTATTCCACTCACAAATAAAGCACGGATAAGAAGTGTTTCCAGATTGCTGTCCCAGTAATATTGTAAATATCTTTAAGTCCCCACAAAGTTCCCACTGGTTTTGATCGTAATTCAATTTTTGCAATAGCAACTCAAAATTATGGTATTCTTCATCTAATACAACAGAATGAGCGACTGGTAAAGGGGCATAAATATTTCCATTATGTAACAAGATAGCTTTTAAGCTTCTTTTTGAAGAATCTATGAACAGTCGCCAATCACTTGCTGTGTATTCTATACCGTATTCTTGCACTAACCCTTCAATATTATGGCAATAGACTAGATTATTCGTTTTAGTAAAATATTTTCTGAATGGACGTTCTCTCGAACGATAGACCGAAATTTTTATTCCTGTGGATAGAATTTTTTTTTTTTTTTTTTAGCCTACATGCTAAAAGCTCTGATCTATCTTTCGAGAGTCCCAAGTCTCTGTACAGATCACTTAATTCATTTTGATTAAATGTTTCGGCTTCCGATATATAATTTTCCTCAACAACTGATTCTTCTGTGCTGAAATTTTCTCTTTTTTCGTGTTCGAATGTTTTATCTGGCATATCTTCATCAGTTACCACTTCTTGTCCCAATTCATTAATTTCCATGATATGATCAGAATTTGTTTCAATAAGAATTGGTAAAGTCACAGATGTTACACGTGCATATGAAATAGAATCCTTATTCTTTCGGTTGTACCCTTTCAAGTTTGTTAAGCAGAAGTAACAGTTGGTGGTATGGTCTGTTGGGGGTCTCCATATCATTGGCCGAGAAAATACCTGGTTGTTAATTCTATATAGAACATTGCGGCATTTATGACATATAGATTTTGGTGTGTAAGAGTTATCCAATGAGCTTGAATCAATATGATAAATTTGGTGATATTTTACTTTTAACGAATCTGAAAACATGAATTTCTTTTGTGGAATATACTCCCCACAAACAACACAAAAATTGTCGAGTTTAATGGAACATGACGAATTTCTTGTAGCATTTGACTCTACAGAGGCCAAGTTTCCCACCAATGTAGAGCCACGGTCGCATGATGACGACGCCTGCGGGCCCGCTTTCCCACCCTGACCAGCCGCCGATTCTGGGTTTCGGGGACCCTGTCTCGTAATTTTTTTAGTAGTTGCCATGACGGCATAAACGCCGTAACCCAGGGACTTCGCCGGATAGTGAGACAACTCCGTTGCTCACCGTCACCACGTGGAGGTGCCCTGGGTGCAACTACACCTTAATACTGGAGTTTAAAGCGAGACTGAGCTAAATTTATAAAAAAGAAGAGAATAAATAATTTCGCGAGGAATGAAAAAGCATTTTATTGTCAAAGTAAAACTCCAAATGTATATACAAAGATACTTAAAATGACCTCCGTATATCTTTTGAGCATAAGATCATGCAGGATTTGAACTGAATGATCTGAAAAAAATAATAGATGAATTTTTTCAGATTTTTTCCACGATTTTTTCTCTATTTGACCTTCAAATGACCTCTGGGAAAAGGCGTAAGGTCAAACGAACTACGGATTCGGACTCAGGGACCTCAAAAACATACGCATGAAATTTTTCAGATTTTTCCTACGGTTTTTTCTCTATTTGACCTTCAAATGACCTCTGGGAAAAGGCGTAAGGTCAAACAAACTACGGATTCGGACTCGGGGACCTCAAAAACATACGCATGAATTTTTTTCAGATTTTTCCTACGGTTTTTTTCTCTATTTGACCTTGAAATGACCTTGAATCTGATGTGATGAAGGTTAACCAACCCGCTCATCGTAATCAGCGACCCCAAAAACCCCATAAGGACCATACCGTTCCGAGTGTTTTTTTTAGATCAAATGTTGACCTGTGTAATTCTTTATTTTACATTATTATTCACTAAAGTCCGAGAAGTTGGATCCTTTGATGTTTCGATGAACAATGATATTATTTTTTCTCATTAAAAATGAAGCAATATCACCTTTGTGAATTTTTTCTTACATCTAATTATTACCTATACGAAATAATACCGTTTTTGTAAAATTTTTCAGAAAAAAATCTTCCGTTCGGTGTCCGTCTAAATAATTTTAACAGGCACCATAGCGTTGCAAAATTAATCTTCCCTTTTTGACACTTTCATCATTTACCTTTTGAAAATGGACGTCATCTGAGATAAGTCTGGGATCTTCAACTCATACCAACTTAAATCAAAATCTTGAACAATTTGGAAGGTTTCAATTTCTTGCCCTATACATCCCAGTAACTAATGTTTTATGATTATTTTCTTTAAAGTTAACATGTTTCTTAATGAATTTCACTAAGTTCAACCCTGGTTGATTAGATATACAAACAGACCTCAGGTTGTTGTTATTATTATTATTATTATTATCATATATATATATATATATATATATATATATATATATATATATATATATATATATATATATGCTTTTTTCCAATTGACTTATATTAAAGAAGTTAAGAAAATAGAGCTTTAATAGAATCATATTGATAAGTAATCCTGCAAAAAGTTAGTAGCTGTAACATACTGAATTTGAAGAAGCAACTTTACGATCACAAAAGTTGCAGCATTTTGAATTGTTTTTTTTTTAAGAATTGTAAGACACAATTTCCAAATACAATGTAATATATATATATATATATATATATATATATATATATATATATATATATATATATATACATACATATACATATACATATACGTATACATATACATATATATATATATATATATATATATATATATATATATATATATATATATATTGTAGCCTATGAACTTGCCCGCTTTTTGAGGCGTCACTGTTGTACCCTGTGGAAAGTTGTTTGTCCCACGGTTGAGCGCAATTTTCTTGCAGCCCCGCTTTAATTTCTGATAATGAATTGAGTGACTAATGATTTTAAAAGAACTAAAGAAATTAAACAAACACTAGCTCAGTTTTCCTTGGTAGAGAGATATGGGTAAGAGATAATTTTTGTACGTCTTTTTGGAATTATTTTCTATTTTTTAAAAAGCTTTAGCTGTACAAATTTTGGGCACCATTCATATTAAAATAGAAAGGATCTAACTTCAGCTAAAAAAATGAAAAAATACTGAAAGGGTGTACAGTTGTTGAAAATAAAAAACAGTTTGGTACAGCCGTCATTATCCTGAAAAGTAAGATAGGTATTCAGTGAGACACTAGCTTTAATCAACAAAAAGAAAATTTATTCATGATTTTAAAATAAAAGTTCTAACCTCTGTGTCTTTAAGGATTACAAAGAATTCTAGCCTAACAGGTAGTTATTATTATTAGAGTCCCTAAATCAGACATTTAAATTCTAAAACCTGACTACCCCCGAAAGCGAAGAATCGTGATTTTCACTTTTTGTCAGTTCAAATTGCTATTAAGGCACTGCTTCGGGAATAAGTCTATTGAGGAATGTTCTGGTAACTTACGGTTTTTATTTCGGCTTCTAGGCCTTCGATGGAACACAACCGATTTCACACTTTGTAGGAAACACTTAGAGCCCACTACGGCTTTACGTTAGAAAAAAACTTGTGCTTTACTTAGCTCTCATAATTGTTGCTATGAGCCTCTACTGCGGCTCGGTCGAAGTAAGCCTCGCTGCGGCTCGATGGAAAATTAGCCTACTTGGCGGCTTGGTCGAAACAACCTACTTGGCGGCTCGGTGGAAATTAGCCTCTCTTCCTGTCCGCCGGACTCTTAAATAAACCGTGGGCACTCTCTCGGCAATATGGCTACGCCGGAACCAAAACTGCGGATACAAATATTTAACCAATCCCGGCGTATCGAGAGATTCGGTCGCAAACCCGCACAGCACACTAATATACCGAACGGCTTGGAATTTCTGATTAATATACCGCTCGATACAAAAATGAAAAGAAGTACAATTTAAAGTGAAAAATCAGTAACATTACATGGTCTTAAAATCTAAGAAAAAATGAATGTTACATTTACCCCCTTCCAAAAGGAAATAGACTACACTAGTCTATTAAACTAAGGCTACTTATGAAAAGGTACAAAGTGGTACACTATCACTTACTACTAAGGTCAGAACTTAAAACAAAATTACGAACTTCGGACCTTACTACTAGACTTAATTCAATTAAGCACTAATATTAAGTACAATGAAAACCAAATGAAAATCTTTGCATGTACACAAGAATCTTATAACTAGACTTAACTTAATTAAGCACTAAGGTTAAGTACATCAAAAAGTAAATAAAAATCCTTGCATGAACATAAGAAATACCTGTTCAAAGTAACAATCGCGGTCTTCTTATATAAAAGAATCAGCTCTATTATTGTTACCAAAACAAAAAAAAATATAACTTTGTCTAGACTCTTGTCTAAATCAAAAAAAGTGAACTGAAACAAAGTATGAACACCCCCCTTAAAATATTTTAAGGATTGTCTGAAAATTTTCTATTTCAGCAAAAGAAATTTATAAAAATTCTTAAATAAAGAAAAATAAAAAACTGATTCTAGTGCAAACACTTACACTAAAAAGAAAAAGTCTTGTCAGACCATTTCGCACAAAGCCAAAAAAAAATATCTGGATAAATATCCAGACAAACGCTCGGGAAAAATCGCTATCAATGCTCTAGCTCATCGCTAAGAGAACATTCCAAATCTAGTATCACTACTAGTCGCACTCAGAAAATAATCGCACTCTACGTCGCAATGTCGACGTCCTAAGACGTCCAGACATGCTAAAATCGCCAGGGAAAACGCTACATCGCGCAATGTCGACGTCCTGAGACATCCAGACATGCAGAAATCGCCAGGGAAAACGCTCTGGTTAATCGCCAGAAAACACGTCAGCTCCTCGCCAACAAAACACTCTGGTATATCGCCAGAAAAAACCTCGGCTCCTCGCCAAGAAAACACTCTGGTATATCGCCAGAAAAAACCTCGGCTCCTCGCCAAGAAAACACTCTGGTATATCGCCAGAAAAAACCTCGGCTCCTCGCCAAGAAAACACTCTGTAAGTAGTCCTCGACTACACAAAGTCTGCGTTCTAAAAGAACAATCTCGCCATTAACATAGTGAGCAGCTATAAAAGCTAACAATATCACTATAGGCACAGTGAATAGCTACAAAAGCTAAAATTCACTCTAAACACAGTGAATAGCTATAAAAGCTAAAATTCACCAAACTGAATGATCCTGCTTCAAAAAGCAATGTTCATAAAGAACAGAATGATTAGTCCACGCGCAAATAACATTCAAGGAAACATTCCTAACATAACTATGTGAGACAGCAAGTCTCGAAATAGGACCTCCTTAAAGTCATAATCCTATATATGGGAGTCCATAAACAAAACGACTCAAAATCACACATTTTGAGCACATGCCCTCAGGCAACCAACATACACTGAAATATATACAGAAATATATACAGAAATATATACAGAAGTTCAAATCCCAAACCCTTGGTTATGATAACTCCATACTGAGCTTGGTGAAAGCTCTTAGCAAAAGCTAATCAAATCTTCGGCACATCGCACCAAAGTGACAAATCTGCCTAGAAACATGAGCCAGAAGAAACGCCCTCCGTCATTCTTCAGGGTGGCTACACAGAGATATAAAATTTAACCAGCATTGCGCTTCTCCAAGTTGCATGAAGAACCCTCGTGTACTGGTCTCGCCCTAGAACAACAACGAAAAACATTCAATCCGTCCCACATAACAGGAGACAAACACCTCACTACGATATACTGAAAGGTGGAGACAATAAAATACGGAAATGGTGACCCTGGTGTCCACCAACAAAAGGGAGTAGATTATAGCATCCACTAAACTAAAACGGTGTCTACCACACCACCATAAGTCAAAAAAAAATTTAACCAATAGGGTGTTCCGAAACACACTACTGCCAACAGCCTGTCACCACTAATAGGCTAATTGGAGCTGAGGTCGACTACAGTAGCTAGGCTCTCCTTTGGCTCAAATAGAAATAACCATTGAGTAACAAAACCTCTAAAGGTCCCAAAGGTCAAACGTTCGCCCCCCATAGACTACCCTTCCAATCAGTCTGTTTCTCAGGAAGACTAACTTCCTGCCAAACGTCGTAACGGCATCTGTTAGCACCCGGTGCATCACAGCCTGTAAAAACAGATAACTCATGGGATACAACCTAAAAGGTTTACAAGGTTGACTTAACCAAGCTTCTAATGGAAATTTCCAAAAAAAACGAAAATGAGCTTAAAAAGCTACATGAAGCAAAAATTTCTCAATTTTTCGGTGGCAACGCAACAAAACTTTTGAAGACGACAAGAGCTTTTCCAGCTTAATCAGAAACAAGAAGAAAACATCGTTGACAGCTAAAATATTCGATCATGGTGTTAATCGTCTCTCTAGACAATAGCCTCTAGAAGAAACTGCTACAGGTATCAGGCATAACCGTTTTCTGTCAGCCCAAACTTCTAGATTACCTCTTGGAAATCTAAAAATTCGGTTAGGAATCTTCCTTCACTGCGCTTAGCCTCTCTTAACAAGGTTCTCATCTCGGTATCAGATTTTGATCATTTCTTTGTGAAACGACTGTCTTACTTTGCTCTCGTCTCCTGTAAATGATCAGCCTTTAGTTCTCCTGCAGGACTTCAATTTCCTATCAATCTGATAGTATACCGAAAAAACTCATCATACGCCTATGAGTCCATGCCAAAAAAAAATTTTAAAAAAATTAGTGACTCAAAGGTAACGTTTTTAAACGGCCCTGAAAAGAATAGAGTATACCCTCAGTTTGTCAATTCAGAAGAAGATCTAAATCAAAATAATCCAAGTCTTAGACTTACTGGATAAACCAAAATCAATTTACTCTTAATTGCACCCAACATATACCACTAAGGTAATAGAAATACACCCACTCGGGTAACAAACTTTGAAATTGCTCATAAAAATTTTGACTCTACATCACACTACACGAGCTACATCTTGCGCTTGTCCTAACTCAAGATCACCTTGGATTGCCTCTAATCAAAATTTCGCTTCCAAGTGTCAAGAACTGGATATTATTTGGGGTCTTAAGCAAATCAAATCCCGCGACCACCGACATACCAGTCTTATGATATATCCTGAGTGTGACTCCTTCGCAAGCTCGCTAAAACTGAGTCGATGCTAAACATCAACCACAATCAACCTAAGTTTGGGATATGGCCAATACCCAAAACCTTAGCATTAAACAATAAAAGTAAGCTATTCTCTGCTCAACTTTTATAACAGTCAAAAAAAACGAGGTCGTCACCTCTACAGAGCAACATCAAAAAAAAATAAAGTAAAGCAATTAAGATAATGTAAATATAAATTATTCTTCTTCTGACAAACTTTCATTAGGGTTAGGTTCATTGAATGGTTTTAAGTCTTTAATATGCCATTGTCCTACTTTAGTCCCATCTAAATTAACTAAACCATAAACTAAGTCTGAAATCTTTTCTCTTACCACGCAATGCACATACTTAGGTACCAACTTAGATGTGAATTTATCAGCTGCACTGGAAAGAATTTTATTTTTTCGCCAAACGTGATCACCTATATTAAAGGCATAATCCCTTTTTCTAAGGTTGTAAGACTTACTGTTCCGTTCATAAGCCTTATGTATCCTACTACGCACGTCAGTGAAAATATCTTTTAAACCCTTTAAATTTTCGGCGTACGCACCCCTGTTTCCCGGAATTATTTCGCTGTCAACATTGACATCCAAATCTAAATTTTTATAATACAATCCTGATAGAGGTATATGTCTGCCGTACACTAAGAAAGACGGTGTAAACCCTGTTACTTCGTGTCTTGCGGTGTACACGGGATTAAAACGGATGTTAAAACCATAAGTTTCACTTAAGCTCTTAAAATTCTTAGAGGTAAACTGAGTACCGTTATCGCATATCAAGAGCGATGGAACACCGTGGATTGGAAAGACATCATTTTCCAAAATTCTCTCTATATATATCCAGCTTTAGAGCTTTTCAAAGGAAATAGCATGGTATACTTTGTAAACCAGCAAGAAACCACGAGAAGCCATTTATTTCCCCTTTTTGAACGTGGGAATGGGCCTACTAGATCAGATGCTATGACTTGAAAAGGGTAATTAACCGTTTTCTCTTTTCCCATCAGTCCCATAGGTAGTGTATTTGGAGATTTCTGCGCTCCACATACTTCACAAGTCCTCACCAACTTTAAGATATCAAAACGCATTTTTGGCCAATAATACTGTTCCTGAACCCTGTGAAGTTTTGTAAAAACTAAAATGACCAGAAGTAGGAGGAGTATGACACATGTCTATAATTTCCTCTCTCTGTGGTTTAGGAACTAGTATTTTCCACTCGGGTACATTAACTTTTAAAGGCAACTGGTTTGGGAGAAATTTGTACACGAAATCATTTTCCACCTTCCACTGCGGAAAATTTTGAGGAAATTCTTTAATTTGCTGCCGTAAATTATCGTACCATGGATCATTGCGATCTATATCTACTGTATCGATCCTTACGCCAATCTGTGCATTAAGACTGTTTTCGTCCACTGTATGATCTGGGATTCTTGACAAAGCGTCAGGAATAACATTGTGGACTCCTTTTCTATGAATTAAATTAAACGTATGTTGTCTCAGCCTAATCGCCCAACGCGCTAGTTTGCCACTAGGGTTTTTAATAGAATTAAGCCACAATAAACTATAATGATCTGTTATGACCGTGAAAGGAACACCTTCTATGTAAGGTCGAAACTTTTCGATGTTAAAGAGTACTGCTAAACATTCTTTTTCAACAGCCGAATAGTTACGTTCAGCCTTTGATAAAGTTCTACTGGCATACGCTATCACTCTTTCCTCACCATTGATTTTCTGTGTTAGGACGCCCCCTAAACCGGTATTAGAAGCATCACTAGAAATATAAAACTGTTGGGAAAAATCTGGTTGGGATAAAATTGGAGCTGAAACCAATAGCTCTTTAATCTTTATAAAAGATTCTTCGGCTGCCTTTGTCCAATCTATCGATTGTCCTTTTTTTTGTCCTTTCAAAAGATCATTAATAGGCGACAACAGGGTAGAAAAATTCTCGATAAAACGTCTGTACCATGAACACATTCCTACGAAACGCTTAACTTCCGTAGTATTAGTAGGTCTCGCATAATTAACCATGCTTGCTACTTTATCCGGATCGGTACGCAAGGAATTTGAGCCTACAATATAGCCTAAAAACTTTAGAGAAGTTTTGAAAAAATCACATTTGCTCAAATTTATCGTCAGTCCGGCCTCTTTCAATTTATCTTTTACTTCTTTAAGTAAGCGAATATGCGATTCGAAGTCTTCCGATGTTACTAAAATATCATCGAGATAGGTAAAAATATGTGGCTCATATTTCGGACCAAATATAGCGTCCACTAAACGTTGCTGAGTTTGAGCAGCGTTCTTTAGACCAAACGGCATAGTGACGAACTGAAATAGACCTCGGCCTACTACTGCAAAAGCGGTCTTTTCCTTAGAGGATTTGTCTAAAGGAATTTGCCAGAAAGCCTTTCTAAGATCTATCGAAGATACATACTTAGCATTCCTGAGTGATGTCAAAATTCTGTCGATGTTCGGTAAGGGATAGTTATCAAATTTGCTGACCTCGTTGAGCTTTCTTCCGTCAAAGCATAGACGATACTGTCCATCGGCCTTTTTCACCAATAAGATTGGAGAACACCAGGGACTGTTTGATTCTTCAATCACTCCGAGTTTCAACATTTCGTCTAACTCTTTATTTAATACTTTTGACATATAAGGAGACATGGCGAAGGGCCTTGTCTTTACAGGACTGGCATCAGCCGTATCTATAGACATGTTGATTTTATTCGTTCGGCCTAACCTATCTTTACTACTTATTTCTTTGAAAGAGCTTATTACTTTTTCTGCCTTTAAGCGTTCCGTCTGCGAGAGATCATCTAGGGTACATAGACGTGAGAAAAGGTTTTCTAATGAACTTTCTGAATAACAATCTTTAAAACTTGTATGAGAATTGACTTCTAGGGACTGTGGATACCACGAATTATCTTTAAAATTTACTAAAATTCCGAATTTTTGTGCAAAATCACATCCTAACACCAAAGTATGTGATAGAGAAGGTACTACTAGAGCAGAGATTACTAAACAATGACCATTGCAGACTAGCGGCAACTCAACCGTACCTAAAACTTTTAGACAGCTGCCATCTGCAGTGGTAACACTTCTATTTTTGACATGGGATATTTTTATACTTAAACGACTTAAAATTTTAATACCATTCTGACCTACAACGGAGGCATTTGCACCAGAGTCAAATAAAGCCGAGAAATGGACACCTAATAGATTTATCTTGATATGCGGTCTGTTATCTAAATATTTATGCACGAATAAAGGAGACATGTGACCATTTGGAGAAGCAGGAGTTTTAACTTGAGAAGGAGAATTTTTATTAGACTTTAAAAAATCAGAAACTTTTTGTAACCATTTAGTCCAATCTGATCTACTGGAATATTTTTGTCCATCCGTGTTTCTAGAACGTTTTGGATTAGGGGCTATACTGCTAACGTGAGCTTGTGACTTAGCCGAATGTTTAGAGGCTGTTTTTCTGGACTTAGTGTATCCGCCTCGGTAATATACCGTCCTTACTCGTTTTTTGTACACTTGGGGCATGATGCTAGTCTCACACCAGTTGTTCCACATTTGAAACAAAATACCCTCTTCGGTGCTGTACAATTTTGGTAAGTGTGATTCGGACCCGTGCAATTCCAACACGTGAAAATTGCCTTAGGTGAAACCGGCTTGTCGTTCACTTTAGCTGCAGTGTCGCTAATTTTAGAGTCATTATCTTTTCTTTTACCCGTTTTCTGGTTACTCCTAGGGTTCCGATTTACATTCCCAACCTTATTTGTCGAGACTCCACTTCGGCCATTTGGATTATACTCTACTTGATGTATATTAGTTTCGCCTTTTGGTCTGCTCTTTTCCAACAAATAATCGGACTCTTCAAGTTTTCTACATAACCCGGCGAGTTCGGCTACCGAATTAATATCTAGTAGAGCTAACCGATTGACGAAACTAGGCAGAATATTCCTCCGTATAAATTTAACTTTGGTACTTTCCAAAGGCTTGGTGGACAACCTACCAAATAAAGATTCCATGTGGGCAATAAAAATCACAGTGGACTCATTCTTCTTTTGTCGCCTCCTCTTTATTTCCGACCACAATTCTTCATCATCATCACAGTGCAAGAAGTCCTTCTTTAGCCTATCTACCAAGGAATGCCAGTCGCTGACACTTGATTTTATGCTTCTAAACCAAATGAAGGCATCGCCAGTGAAAAATTCAACAGCAGAGCTGAAAAGTTCATCTTCCGATACTTTCCTAGCTTGAGCTATTTCAGTCAGCCTCTCCAAAAAAGGATAGAGTCTCTTTGAGTCTCCATTAAATTTCAATTGCCATTCGCTGACAGGAATATTTCTGGCTGCGCAATTCACGATTGGAGCTGGTACGTTTATGACTGGGGTTGTAATAGGCAACTGTGGTAACTCATGACCAGGAGCTATCTTTTCTGCAAGATTTGCTTCCATGAGTACACACGTAGCTATTGTTTCTTGAACATATTTGGAAAACTTCGACGCTTCCTCTTCGTCATCCGGCATGGGAATTCTCTGTACGCGACCCGCTACATGCGATAAACGTGACTTAACCCGGTGTACAAGTGAATCATTTGGATCGCCGTCATAACTATCGATTAAGTTTTGGATAGAATTTAAACTCTTTTCGATACCAGCCGTTTCTTCTTTAATAGACAGAGTGTCATCCCTATCTTTATCGTTTTTCCGGGCTCATTAATCTCTTTACTTAAGATCCTCGTTAGAATCTTTCTTTTATCCGCGACCGGACGTTCTGAGAAAGTACGACGGATTTTCAGTTCATAGTCTAACTCATATTCCAGTAGGTGATTGACTTTAAAATTGAAGGCTTCCATGATAAATGTATTTAGATTATAAAATTTAAAAGAATTGTTTAAAAAAAATCGTAAAAATATTTCTCCTGTGCTCCCAATAGTCAAAATAAAAAATCTGTAAAGGCACTTAAAATATGTAAACTTCTTTACCAAACATTAAAAAATTTTCAACAATTTCAAAAAAAATTTCTAAGTATTGCCTTGTATTAAAATTCTTTTACCAATTATGTTAAGAATTTTCAACAAAAAATCTCCAAATACCGTTTCGTATCAGCAAAGTATTTTTAATATTCATGCAAAACATCGGTGAGAAAAAAGTACAGTTTTTTCTTCGGTTAACCGCAAAATAAATCTAACACTGCAAAAATTAAAGTAAACCAGCACATCTGCTAATCTGAACTATAAAAATAGCTTTTAAGAAAAAAGTAGGAATCTCTTATCTTAGAGTCGATTAACAAAATTCAAATATCTAAACCACCATCAGATAAATTGAAATAAATAATTCTACAAATTTCCTGCTTTTGTCTTATTGCTATAGTGTAGTTTCGTTTAATAAATATTATGAAATAAAAATATCTGAAAAGTTAGAGCTTTTACTTTGTTCGAAAGCTAGTACACTGAACCCTTTTTTTAAAAAATAAAATTCCAAAAGCCCCGCGTTGACAGCGCTATTTTGTAGCCTATGAACTTGCCCGCTTTTTGAGGCGTCACTGTTGTACCCTGTGGAAAGTTGTTTGTCCCACGCTTGAGCGCAATTTTCTTGCAGCCCCGCTTTAATTTCTGATAATGAATTGAATGAGTAATGATTTTAAAAGAACTAAAGAAATTAAACAAACACTAGCTCAGTTTTCCTTGGTAGAGAGATATGGGTAAGAGATAATTTTTGTACGTCTTTTTGGAATTATTTTCTATTTTTTAAAAAGCTTTAGCTGTACAAATTTTGGGCACCATTCATTTTAAAATAGAAAGGATCTAACTTCAGCTAAAAAAATGAAAAAATACTGAAAGGGTGTACAGTTGTTGAAAATAAAAAACAGTTTTTGGTACAGCCGTCATTATCCTGAAAAGTAAGATAGGTATTCAGTGAGACACTAGCTTTAATCAACAAAAAGAAAATTTATTCATGATTTTAAAATAAAAGTTCTAACCTCTGTGTCTTTAAGGATTACAAAGAATTCTAGCCTAACAGGTAGTTATTATTATTAGAGTCCCTAAATCAGACATTTAAATTCTAAAACCTGACTACCCCCGAAAGCGAAGAATCGTGATTTTCACTTTTTTTGTCAGTTTAAATTTGCTATTAAGGCACTGCTTCGGGAATAAGTCTATTGAGGAATGTTCTGGTAACTTACGGTTTTTATTTCGGCTTCTAGGCCTTCGATGGAACACAACCGATTTCACACTTTGTAGGAAACACTTAGAGCCCACTACGGCTTTACGTTAGAAAAAAACTTGTGCTTTACTTAGCTCTCATAATTGTTGCTATGAGCCTCTACTGCGGCTCGGTCGAAGTAAGCCTCGCTGCGGCTCGATGGAAAATTAGCCTACTTGGCGGCTTGGTCGAAACAACCTACTTGGCGGCTCGGTGGAAATTAGCCTCTCTTCCTGTCCGCCGGACTCTTAAATAAACCGTGGGCACTCTCTCGGCAATATGGCTACGCCGGAACCAAAACTGCGGATACAAATATTTAACCAATCCCGGCGTATCGAGAGATTCGGTCGCAAACCCGCACAGCACACTAATATACCGAACGGCTTGGAATTTCTGATTAATATACCGCTCGATACAAAAATGAAAAGAAGTACAATTTAAAGTGAAAAATCAGTAACATTACATGGTCTTAAAATCTAAGAAAAAAATGAATGTTACAATATATATATATATATATATATATATATATATATATATATATATATATATATATATATGTGTGTGTGTGTATTCTTAGTTGGAGTGTTATTTTTACCTAGTAAAAAAAAACACCTTAAAAATGTGTTTTCCAGTTCTATCATATTTTTTGTTGTATATTGCGAGTTAAAGGGAAGGACCTCTTCAAGTTGTTTCTGTGGCGTGTTCTGTACGTTCTCGTTGTTCCTCCGTTGTAGTAATTTTGGTTTTGTATACTGAACCCTGTATGAAACCAAACAGGTGAAAATCGTAAAGATTGAAATGTGGTGATTTTGGAGGCCAGGAAATTGGTCTATTTCACCCTATCCATATGCTGAGAAACGCTATATAGAAATAGTCTTGGATTTCGTTTTTAAAATATGACCACGGAGCATCATTATTAAAGTCTAATTTTTAGACTTTAATAATGATGCTTTAAAGACATATCCTAATGAGGTGGGGAGTCGAACAATAAAAAAGGCATGTCTTCCAGCAAATCAGACAAGCCATTCTGAAGAGAATCAAATAATCCAATATAGTTATCCAGCCAGGTAATACCACGAGTAAGCAGTGTTAACGATACCAGCCCATAAATTAATTAAAAAAATCGTTCTTGAAAATATGATCGATGAACAGCGTGGAGGTTTTCTGTCCTTGAGTGAGTATTTTGTAACCTATTTACTTTTTTCTAGTAAATATTGTATCATCGGTAGCTAAAAGTACACCATTAACGTATCTGCTTATTGGCTTTGTACGAGAGGCTCATATGCGGTAAAATCTACTTGCATAGAAACGTATCGCACCGAGCGAAACATCTTTGCCTGTTTGATATCAAATCATAACTATCTGAATATCCAAGCAAATGTTTTAAACAAAGGTTTTCATAATGCTATTTAGAGAATACAGGTCTGTTTTTCTGCACAATTTCTCTGAATAATATTGTAAAGTACCAATAAACTGTAATTCTTTTTATCTTCTAAACAGAATTGTGTATTAAACGCCTTGTTTTCAAAACAAATTTTAATTTTCTGTAAAAAAATTATTACAACCCTCACAACATTGTCAGACGAGAAAACCTTGTCGAATAGGACTGAAGTTAGAAATTTAAATAATTTTCAGGTCTTTACTCCAACATAATAAAAGGGTAGTCACAGTACAACCACAATACATCTATCTTTAAATAATTTCGGGTTTTAAAAACAAATCAGAAATTTAATTTTAAAGAAAAGAAATAGTTAATATAAAGGAGCTAGCTTTTATTTTAGATCCAAGCCTTGTCTTTTGCATTAGATGATGGAGATGAAGAAGAGGAAGAAGATAATGAAGATAAATATGGCAATTCTTTTAAACGACTAAGTGAAGAAGTTTCAGCAAATAATTTTAAAAAAATTAAAAAGGATCCATTTGCCAATACGAGTTTTTTGCCAGACAGAGAAAGAGAAGAGGAGGAAAATAGATTGAGGTTAACTTTTTTTTTAATTTCATATTAATATATTACTTTCTCTTCAAATATTGTTCCACTCTTTTCTTATGTGATATATATATTAATGAAAAACTGAAATTTTCAATTGTTTTTAACTAAAAAGAGTAACAGAATAATTCTCTGGGAAATTCTTCTTAATGTGCCTTATCTTCTAAGGACGTTGGCGATCACATTTGCCCATCCGATTTTATCTATTGCCGCTCTAAACAGTTCAGTAGATGTCATGTTTGTCCACTGTTGTAAGTTTTTCAACTGGGAGTTGCGGTATGCGGTGTCCAAGGAACACGCAGCATTCGGCGATAACACCACATCTCGAATGACTCCATTCTTTGTTGTGGCGTCTCTGTGATTGTTGCACCTTCTATACCATATAACATGACCGAGAACACGTAGCATCTTAGCACTCTTTTCTTTTTAAGTTTAGTTGGCAGTTGCAGAGTATGCTGCGCATTTTATTAAAGGAGCTTCGTGCTTTTTCAATTCTTGAGCGTATTTCAATATAATGGTCCCAATCTTCATTAATTACGCTTCCTAAGTACGTTATTTTTGTTACCCTTTCAAGTGTTTGTTAATGTACTTTAATATTTATGTTTGTATTAGAATTCTTACTCCATTGTTTTTGTTTTGTTTGTATACAGTTTTATTCCATATTCCTCACGTGCATCAACGATTTCATTCCTGAGTCTTTGTAGGCCTTTACTGTCCGCTAGAATGACAGTATCATCAGCGTAGTGGAGGTTATTTACACACACACCATTAATTATAATTCCATCTTTTTTATCAGAAAGTGCTTTATTGAAGATTTCCTTCGAATAGACATTGAATACAGGGGTGACAAAATACAACTGGGAAATTGAGGGAGTAAATCATTAGAAACAAAGTATTCCTTTTTTACAGGGTACTTCCACAGGTTACAAAGATTATAGGTATAATTCTTATGGATTTCTCCTGTGTCGTTTGAATAAGTTACACAGACGTTTCGCCTACCATCCTGCCGGCTTCTTCGAAGCTTGTTCCGTGAACTGACTTCTTTGGAATTCTAGCACGAAAATGATATAATTCCGCTTACATATGCCTTTTATATTAGCGGACCTTGAAAGTGAATAATCTGTTCCCAGATTGGTGGAAGGTAAACACCAGTATCACGATTAAAGTTATTGGGATATTTAAATATTTTGATAGACCCTTGAATTTTTCTGGGATAGAAAAAGGAACTTGTTGCAACAATTTTTGATTTGTGTAGGAGAATATAGTGTCCTGTTTCATGCTGGTATTCTGCGTGCTGAAGCGGAAACGTGTCAGACTCTCTTTGACCAATTTAAAATTCTTGCAACAAACTCCTTTTTTTCTATTCTAGAAAAGTCATGAGTCCCCTCGAAATATGTAAACATCCCAATAACTTAACCTTAACACTGGTGTTTACTTCTTATCAATTTGGAAACAGATTATCCATGAAGCCTCCTTTCTCGGTCCGCTAATATAAAACGCGTCTGCAAACGGAATTAAATCATTTTCATGTTAAATTCCGAAGAAGTCATTTTGCAGAACCAGCTCTGAAGAAGCTAGTGTTATGATCGGCTAACCATCAGCATCAATTATTCAAACGATACAGGAGAATTTCAGAGGAATTACAACTATAAAGTATTCCCTGTCTAACTCTTTATGTGAGTGAGCCTATCAATAATTTTAGGGAAGAACTTAGGGAACAGTGGGCTGAACAACAGCAGAAATTGAAGGAGGAAGAAATTGATATAACATTCAGTTATTGGGATGGGTCAGGCCATAGAAGAACTGTTAGAATTAAAAAAGGTAACTGATGATTTTTAATGAGTGAGTTACAGCAAGTATTGAGTAAATTATATTTAATAACACTACATATAGATATAATGTTTTTTAACGGCCCAAGAAACATCTACCGAAATTCAAAGCATACCTTTCTTAGCGCTAAAGAAATATAAACAAAATAAATTAAAACTAAACAACTTTGGAGAGTAAATTGACGGTCGCTGATGGGTATCTGATAAAAAAAAGTTAAAATTTTTTACAGAAGTATAAATTTTTTCTCATATATTAGTCGAGAGCAGTCACCTCCCTCTCGCAATAGTGATATTTCGGCTTCTAAAGTATTTGTACCTCACAATATATACCTTAGTTGCTAATACGAAAAATATGCTACAAACTACTTAGAAAGGATTAGATGATTCATAAAATATTAGAAAGTTAAAGTTAGGAAAAAAATTGAATTGAGTTATGACAGGATAGATTTCAAAAACTTTCATTCCTAAGACAAAAATAGGGCTAATAATTTTTATGAGTTTTATGTTACAAAAATAGATTCTTTTGGATTACAAATAAAATTAATAATGTTCTAGAAAATCTCTTAGCTACAGGCTATGAGAAATCACAAGTTTTGAAAATAATTTTGTATTATTATTTCAGGAAATTCAGTATATCAATTTTTACAAAAAGTTTCTAGAATTGTTAAGAAGAGAATTTTCAGAGCTGAAAACTGTTATGGCTGATCAGTTAATGTATGTAAAAGAAGATCTCATCTTGCCTCACCATTATACATTTTATGATTTTATAGTTACAAAGGTACAAATATTTCATTTTTTCCCTTAATGACTATACATGCCTATAATGCGTGAAACCATTTTAATTTCCCTCAAAAAATTTTATTATCTATAATTATTTTAAATAGTTAAGATCTGACAAAAGACACATAGGCCTATTCCCATTAAAAAATATACTACTACTACTACTAATAATAATAATAAGAAACAGTACATTTTAACATCATTTTCAATTATGAGTGGGTTCAGTTCAAATAAACTAACTTTCATGGAGTATTTCAGAATTTGGAAATTTTCTTATTATTTTAAGCTCAACAAAAACTGAACAGTATTTTTTATTTAAGTGGCAAAGAAAGAAGTACAAAATTTTAGAAGTTTATCTTAACTGTATATAACACTGAAATTTCAACTGAAATCTAGTAGCCTGAACAACAGACAAATGAAATCAAGTGTTACCATTGATTTAGTATCAAAGACATGAAACCACCAAGCTATCCCTTTCTATTACCTGGTGTTGATTGATAACGGTTGTCACCATGCTATACCAAACGTTGGCGTCAAGATTTGGATCGTCCATTCCATGCCATTGTTCATTTAAAACCGTTATAAGTAGAGATGTAACGGGTATTAGTTTTTAGAATCCGGCAAAACTGTGTATCCGGCTGCGTAGGATCTGTCCGAACGGTCTTGTAGGATCGGGCACCATTATATTAAGCTCGTTCTTTTACGTTTTGTTAACGTTTTCTGCCAACTTTAAGTAATTTTTTATGATTTGGTAATAAAAGCTAAGACGCGATAAATTAACGGTTAGGCAACTATGCATCTAATTGCTTTGTGTGAAATCCCATATTTACCGGTAATACGATAAATCCCCGAGCAAAATAAAAATTTTATTCCGATATTTTCCACGGTATAAGGTATTTTTAAAGATTGTTAGGCTTTAAAATATGAGCAAAGTCTAAAATTTGCTTTTTACTTGATAAGGAAGATAAATTGGAAGTAATATGTGTGTAGCGTAAAAATCACGCGAACTTTAGAAACAAAAACCTAGTACTTCATCTTTACGGAAACATTTAAACATCTCACTAGTTTGCTGATGAAGATAAGGACGAAGAAGAACCACGAACCACCTCTGGGAATTTAAAACAATATTACAGAATATTTTAAGATAACCGAACAGTAGGATATAAATGATCCTAAAGCAAAACTTGTGCACACGGCAATAGGAAAGATGAGCCTTGGACAACCAGCCTTTTTCGTTTGTAGAAAAGAGGTAAGCGTAAAAATTAAATTTTATTGTATTAAGGTTATTGTTGTTATTTATTTTTGTACAGTATAACTTAAGGCATAAAGGTACAATAAATTATTTTGAAAATAATTTTCTTCATCTTTCTTTATCAAAAAATATAGTTCTAGTCAAAAAAATTAAAAATGCAAAAATTCTAAATACTATTCATTCAAAAGGTTCCTTGATCTACTTGAGGTAAAATATAATATTCCACGCTAACCATTTTTAGCCAGTGTCATTCCTGAAATATACGAAAAACGCAAGACTTAAATTGCTGATTTACTATCTGGTGTCGATTTCTTTTCCTTCACAACAGGTATAAGGACATCTGATGTAAATAACAAGAGCTTTATAAGTTTGACAGCACATTGGCAAACTAAGGTTTTGAATCAAAACATTTTGTGCTTAATAACAGAGGTCTAGAAGGTAGTCACACTAGCGAAAACATCAAGAATAGCTACATTAGGTGCTCGAAGAAAACCACAAAAGACTCCACCTATCTGTTAGAAGTAGAGCTCACATTAGAAAAAAACTACAAGATACTTAAGAGTAAATAATGAATCGTGTTTTCTACATACCCGACAACTGGTAGTAATTGACTCTCTAAACGTGTAAAGATCTGTATTGGACGTCATAAGTGTCAGAAGAAGGACCGTAACTCACTTAAACCACTCATCTCCTTTCATAAAGTTCCTGATTTGGAATCTATGCGCGATTGAAAGTTTGAGCCAGAGTAAATATTGTCATCAATAATAATTATATAATGGCCACGTTCCTGGATTCACATTTAAAGATACATATTTTACTAACAAACGGTAGTTAAAAAAAGACATTTTAAAATATATCAAACAAGCAATACCGTTGAAAGTAAATATTGAACTCAATGAAGATGTATCAGTATCGGAATCGGACTCCTCGGACGATGTCTTTAGTATTTTAAAAACTTAACAGTACCAAAAAAAAACGTAAGAAACAGAAGCAGATATTTTGAGATGTATTCTCCAATATTGATCAAACTTGAGATAAAAATAAAAAAGTCTTCCATGGAATATAAGGTAGCAACAGAGTTTGAGTTTAGTTCTTAAAGTTTTGTCATCGTAAAGCAAGTCTGTTTTATATTAACAGATTGGTCTAAAGTTTCTTTCAGCACTGGCTTCTTCAATATTTAGTAAAAGGCTGTTTTCTGAGTTTCGAAATATTTCTGAAGAAAAAAGAAACAGATTGGGGAAATACTGACATACTTTTGGTCGATTTTAAATATTAAAATATTCTATACGTAAGTTTAGCTAATATAAATATTTTAGGTTTGGTGTTATTATTATGTTTAAAATGTTTCTCTTATATATATTTTGAAATAAATGTTAGTTTTTATTTGGTTTTATTTTGCCCAAAATATATATATTTGGCAGTTTGGCCGGATACTTCATTACCCGGCCAAAACTGGGTACCTAGTGTTGACCGACTACCCGCTACATCTCTAGTTATAAGGACCATACATAACAAAATTAATATAATTATTATAAAGAATAATATGGCCATCTTAAAAATTTCTTTTTCACAACATAAACTCCCAAGGGTCTGTTAGGTCATAGGGATTTATGACTAAAAATCTAAAGAAAACGCTCTAAATTGCCCAATAAAATCCCGTTTAAGCAGTTTTAGAGCTACAACCTTTTTAAATATGATGCACATTTTTATGAACAAGAAAAACATTTTTGTAGGCAAGAGGTAAAAGTGGACCACTGTTTCAATTTGATGTACATGATGATGTAAGACTTTTAAGTGATGCCTCGATAGAAAAAGAAGATAGTCATGCTGGAAAAGTTTTAATGAGAAGTTGGTATGAACGAAACAAGCATATTTTTCCTGCGAGCCGTTGGGAACCATATGATCCCACAAAGAGTTATGATAAAATATACAGTATCAGATAAAAATAAAAAAGCATAATAAATGTCCA
>CM032446.1:112891062-112899798 GCA_019049505.1 Pachyrhynchus sulphureomaculatus | reverse complement strand
TGGAACATGGCCAAAATGGTATTGGATAATTTGTTTATTCAATTTTTAACAAGACTTCACCAAAAATACTGGCTAAAAACGTAGAGGAAAAGTGTCTAAGGGGATTTTATACTGGTTTTTTGCGAGATAATACGCCTGCTCACAAATCGATGTAGATTGCAACAAATGAACATGCTTTGAATTGACTGATATTTTTATAGTGCTAAGATAATTTGTGTTTTCATGCTCCTCTCTTTATCTTCCTCCTTTTCTTTTATATTGTTTACGCCAAGTTTCAATAAATAAGGTGCATGGAAAGTATACCAATCTACAAATCCATGAATTAAATTACCATCTGTAGAGAATGTACACTTTATGTGAATAAAACACTAAACTTTAACAGGAAGGTGTAACTATAAGATAACAACCAAACTAAATAATTAAACAAATTATCTATTCATTAAAATAAAATTTCAATAATGTGAGAAATTTCCGACGTCTAGTTGGTCCATTTAACAGTGGATTTCATTCTTTCTTTGATTGATGGACGAGGGTCTCAAATAAATTTAATATATGCGATCTTTTTTGAACGTGTAAAATCTGAGTAATTACTATTAAACTAAAAGATTTATTTTTTTTTAGTAAATGATTGGCATATGAAGAACCAAGTTTGTACTTTTTAAAAAACTGGTTATTATAACTTATGAAATTCTGTGGAGGTCATTTTGTGTTTCCGTATTTCATTAAGAGGGCGGAGTGTCAGTTTGACGATTTTCCTTTCTATTACCCTTTACTATCAACGCTGTGTGTGCTCCATCCTATCACCTAATCGTTTTTCTCCTTTACAAGAACATCTGCCGATGACGTGACGTTGTTGTATTCCTCACTTATTTTAAAATGCTGGGACATCCGCTACCCGTGCAAATAGCCGCATGACAGTAAACCAAGTAGAAATTTAACGCTGTGAAAGACCTCATCGGCAGGTTTCTCTAAAAGATTTATTGTTATATGCCTTTTAGCCCATGTCAATTCGACTTTGCTCGGTTTAAAAACATGGATGCAAATATGTATTGGCATGAATATTGTGGCATGCAGAGTTAAAGAAAGCTTCACAAAAGCTTGCAAAAAATCATGTTGGTACTACCAGGCTTAACAGTTAAGAACTTTAAATCCTATATATAGGTCAAATTTCAGACGTAACGATGCCTCACTACTGCTCCCATATTGGCCATGCGCTTGCATTTGTTGATTTATATTCAGAAGAGAACCATTCACCTTGATTGGAGACCAGAACAACACCAGCAACCTTGATTTACCTGGGATACATCAACAAACTGTTTGGTGACTTGTGACTATTCTATTAGTAACTTTCCTGAAACGTGTCCCTATGTCATGTAGCTCCTTTATACTCCTTCCAAAGCAATACACGTCGTCATTAATCCATCACATCCAAATAAAGTTTGAGCTGGTCACTCCCATCGTAACAATCCTTTTCAAGAATTTTTTTATATGGAGAATCCTCATCCCTGTGTAATGGATTTGCATGGACTGTGGTTTACCCATCGAGGTCCAGAATTGACAGAGATTCAAGACCAACGGGACTTGTTTTTTCCGCCCACGCCCTTTAGAGAGTTTTTTTCAGCTACGGTGCTATGTCTAAAAAAGAAAATTGAGGCTAGTATCTTCCTGCAATCTAGTATTTAGGAGAGCCTACCTAAAAGTTGCACGTGTAGTTAGTTGTATGTTGTATTATTGTCAGAAGACTTTTTAGCGCACACTGAAATTTGAAAATTATTAATAAATAATAGAAAAAGCGTCTACGAACCAGCAAGTAATCTATGATGATTGGATTTGTACTCGCTTAATAAGTGGTCTTTGAGTTGGAGTCCCACGTGGGTAATGGTAGCGAGCGGCACATCGATAACACAAATCGTAGCACACTCCAGCATAATTGTTTTGTTTCGATATTATTGCGGTTTATTTCTATTTTATGCTGGGTCATTGACGCCAGTCACCGACGTAATGACCAGTATCCGGATATATATTCAAATATACTTTTTGCTAATGTACAAAGTCCATAATTAAATTAATATGTTATTGTATTGATTGGCCTCTTGAATTACTCACTGTAGTTGTACTACTCGTTACGCGTCTACAAAATTAGAGATAATTTTTATAATGTGGGTTTCCTTTGGGAGTTGAGGCCGTGTTCTCCAGATATTCACTTCCTGGCGTTTCGTTAACACTGCGGTCAACATTTTCAAAGGCGATGTGGCAGTGGTCGAAGGTTTCTGGGGGGGGGTGACTATTCACTGTCAACTGTGTTTCGGACGATGTAGCGCTGTCTGGTTTTGTGTATTCCGGAGTAGGCGAGGCCATTTAGATTCTCGGCCAATCAGGCGCCAGTGACATTTCCCTGTTTTCTTAGCTTTTTTGTTTGTTGTAATGCGGGCGTCCAAGTTTTGCTGAGATTAAGCCCTTCGTCTTGATTATTGAATTACGTTTTGTGTTTGTGGATTTCAATAGCTTCTGCTGTATAACCTCGGTTAGTAGCTCGATACGTTGGCTAGAACTTGAGTCTGGTCGAACAGTATTTTGTGGTCTTCCTGGATCAACGTGGCTCGGCTACGCAGATTTATCTGTATGTCCTAGTCCGCCAACTCCTTTTGTGTTCAGCTAGCAGTGTATTAATGCTACGTTTCGTTGTATCAACATAGCCTGCACCACAGCTGCATTGGAATTCGATAATGTTTGCAGCGAAAAGTGGATCTCTCCTTAGTCTTTGACCGATCTTAGACTTTGTTTAGTGTCCGTGTTGGCTTGTATGTGGTATTAATATTGTGCCCAACGTAGCAATTTTCCATGCAGTCCGTTTACATTTTTCACAAAAGGCAGGACAACTCTTTGGCATCTAGTGGATTGTTTATCTTTGTTGTCAGTTTTTGTAGTTTTATTACAACGTGTGGCTCCTTCTATTTCTTGTCGAGAGTAACCGTTGTTCTGTAAGGCTGTTTTAGATGTTCTAATTCATTGGCAGATGTTTTGGTTGGCGTATTCGGATTGCTCGGTCTGTCAAAGTTTTATTATCCCTCTTTTTTGTTTAGGGTGATGATTCGAGTTCTTGTTTGAATATCTGTCAGTGTGTGTTGATTTACGATACACTCTATGACCCAATTTTCCTCTGCCTTCTCTTTCAATTAGTATGGTCTAGAGACAAGCGATTTTGTTTTGTCTTTTTCCTTCTCATGGTGAATTGGATTCTATTGTTAATTGGAATTCAGGTGTCTCAAGAACTCGTCCGAGATCTCGCTCCCCATGGCTCTCCATATAATAAACATATCATCAATATATCGGAACCAGTGTAATGGCCGCTTGCTAGCTGTTTTTTAAGTGCATTTGAATTTTTAACATAAAGAAATTAGCTACAACTGGACTTGGATGATGGCCGATATGCTGTATAATCTCGTCAACAGGTACCATCGTGAAAAGTGAAACCACGTCAAAGCTTAATAGTATATCAAACGGTTTTAGTGTGATGTCTGTGATGTCGGAAGTTAATACCTGGAGAACACGGCCTCAACTCCCGAAAGAAACCCACATTAATTCAACGGGTCTTGTAAGCCTGCATTCTTCAATAATTTTATAACTTTGAAAGACCTATTTTTTTTTGTGCTCATACCTTGGCCGCATTCAGACAGCTAAGAAAACATAAGCCATAGTTTTCAACCTTTGGTCACACATGTTGATAACATAACACTGACGAGTTACCCCAGCATAACCAACCATAGCCAATTTCGAGGACTTCTCCTAGGATACTGATAAGTCCACTAAATATTACGAGGTAACATAGTCCCCCTCCAAAGACATAGACATTCAAGTTATAGGCTAATCTTTCGGCATCGGAAACCTTTAAGATGAATATCTTCATCAGATATGTTAACATTTTTTGTGTTCGGGTGCGGAAGACTTATGAGATCACTTCGGTGTCCCATCTCTTTGTCCGTCTGTTACAAAGCCTGATTTTCTTCGAAGCTATTTGACATAGATAGTTAAGACTTGGCACTAAATATAGGAATTGGTGGCCCCAATTAGGGCCATGTAGTTTGAAAGTTAAATTTGACGTTAGGTGGTTGGTTTGGGGGAAAAAAAATTACCAAGTCGGGTGTCAAATGAATTCAAAAATATATATAAAGTAATACTCTTGCACTGTTTTCTTTGAATTATATAAAAAAAAATTCCAAAAATCGATATTTCCCTCTTATCTCAAAACAGTACTGATCAAAAAATTTTGAAAAAATTCTGGAAAAACAAAAATTACCAGATTCAGCGAGTGGCTGTCAAAATGAAAGCTTGTGAATACACAATTTCAAAAATATATATAATATGATACTTGTGCACATTTTTCTTTGTATTATTTTCAAAAATTACGAAAAATCGCTGTTTCCCACCCCATAATCTCGAAAAGTTAATGTTAAAAAATTTTGAAAAAAATTTTGGAATATTCTCTCACAGGTGTAGATTGAACGAAAATTATCACCTTTAATAATTTATCTGGTATATAAAAAAAAAAATTCAAGGTCATCAGTTTTCAACAAAGATCGGAAACAACTTTGTTGAAAACTCATTTTCGGGTGTGTTTTGTGAAAGTTTTAGACTTTCGGGGTAGTTTTTATGGGGATAAATCTGTAACTCTGACTAGACATGTTTGTGTCCCCCCAATATCTGGGCTCTCAATTCTCTTTATTGGAAACTCATTGGGATCTATTTTGTGGAGTCACTGATCATTTTATACCTCCGTAACAATTTTTTTTATTTCAAAAGCAATTAACGTACATCACTAATACGCAAGTCTTCGAACTCGCCCCGCCGGTTATTTACTGACCTGAGATGGTTTTTAGCCAGCAGTTTTTGCACCTATATACATGCAGGTTATTTTAATTCCATTTTGTAAACAACTACTCCAAAATTCTATTTTTGTACTCGAACGCGTAACATTGGTAGTAGCGCCCATGACTGTCAGTAAAATTATCTTTTCTGATAATGTTAACATGGTTAGGAGACAAGAGTCGAATGAATCAATGAAGCGTGGTAATTTTTCGACTCATAGTGGATAGCTTTATAAGCTTCCAGTTGACTGTCAGGGAAGCGTTCATGATTCGCTGGTATAATTTACAAGTACTCATAAACGGTAATATGTGAAACGTGTCCAGTGAGAGGTCTACAGAAATAAGAGTGTTAATGAACTTTATTTATTATTTTTTAAATTTTGTAATATTTACATAACCTGCGGTCTTGGTTTAGAAAAATAATTGATAAGCCATCTTTTCCTCGACAAAATAGTCTTATCTTTCTTAAAATTAACTAGCATATGTCCAGAAACGTTTTTTAGTCTACTTTACTTGTTCTGTATAAAGTATTAATCAAACCTTATATTTTAAAATTTATAAGCTATTTTCCTCTAACAAAGTGAAAAAATATAGATTCTCATCCAACAGTTCATATAAAAGTTTGCATCATTTCAAATTATTCCAAACTTCGCGCATTTTAAAATCCGTAGCATAAATATTTGCTGCCTAGTTTCGCGTGGGATAAAACTAATGAAAATAAGTTTTTGGATAAAAAAGAAAGTGAAAGCAGCGTCTACTTGACGTGAAACAGGATATATACTAAAGAAAAGAGAACATAACCTCAATATAAAACCGGTAAAAAAATGCTTTGAATGTATTTTAAATTTGAAAAATTATTTTTTGAAATAATCACGATTGTAAAATATGTTTACAGTTGGTACATAATTAAATTATGATGTTGTTAAAACATGAGCCAGAAAATTTCTTGCTGACTAAATTGAGGTATTAAATGCTGACGGTAATTATTAAAGACAAATTTGCTTCTTTTACCATAATTATCCATATAAAAGACCATACTTCTTTCAAAACAAATGTGATTGCCACATACATATACAGTAGTTTTATTCATATACTAACTAATAGCTTATGTTTTCACCACTTGTGGGGGTGGGGATAAATCCACATACCATCACTCACACTGCCAGATTCGTTCTATTGCAACGACACACTGTTGAAAAAAGCGAAACATTGTTGACTGAACTCCAAGGAAAAACACCACCTACTATTCCCATAGTACAGTCAAGGATGAGCAAGCTAGGACACCAAAAAGCTCCTAGCGCTGTCGGAATACCTGCCCATAGTTCTCGAAAACTGTGAACTAACACCAGTTTTCTGTACACTTTTCAACCTACCTTACAAAAAGGGAATATTTCCTTCGTGCTGAAAATGTGCCACAGTTCAGCCGATAACTACCGACCAGTGCGTCACTACTTTTAATACTATCGAAAGTCATGGAAAAATGCTAGCAAATCGGGCATCTTCTAAAATATCTTGAAGGATTCAACATGGACTGTTTGGCTAAGCTACGCTCTTATGGTATGTCTGAAAAATTCTGTTTGTGGCTCTCATGTTTCCTCAGACAGTGTTCTTTACGAGTGGCAGTCGACGATTTCTTGCTAAACAAACACCTTCACTATCAACGCCGGTGTGCCCAAAGCTCCATACTATCTCCCATTCTCTTTCTCATTTGCATTAACGATCTGCTGCGAAAAGACCGGAAACCCCAATTCTACAGCTTTGCAGATGACAGTATAACGCTTTTTTCTCTTCATTCACTTTGAACGCTCGGACATCGGTTACTCAGACGAATATCCGTAGACAGTGGAAGTCGTTCAAC
Organism: Pachyrhynchus sulphureomaculatus; assembly: GCA_019049505.1. NCBI lineage: Eukaryota > Metazoa > Arthropoda > Insecta > Coleoptera > Curculionidae > Pachyrhynchus > Pachyrhynchus sulphureomaculatus. The sequence continues at coordinate 112,893,075 of CM032446.1, read as the reverse complement.
TTAACAGAGACCTGGAAGAAATTCTATCTTGGGGTGACAGTAACCAAGTGGAATTTAACGCTACCAAATCCCAGGCGGCAGTTTTTTATAAAAAGGTTAACGTTGCTGAACCCGACATAGTTATAGCGTGGCACTCCATTCCTCTAAAACATCGTCCACTCAGTTTTGTTGAGCGTTAACTTGGGAGCAATATATTCCCTGGCATAAACATGTCGCAGGGATAGCAAGGAGAGTTTCTCAAAAGTTTGGAATATTATTTCGAACCAGAAAGCTTTAGACTCCACAACAACCGTTAATTCTTTAAACAAACCTCAAATTCGACCAACTATGGAATACTGCTCCCATGTTTTGGGGCTCCGCTCCCAGACATACATTGCATTTGTTGGATTCTATTCAGAGAAGAGCTGTTCGTCTGATTGGAGACCCGGAACTGACCGGCGGCCTTGATTCGCTGGAACATCGAAGAACGGTTGGCCGCTTGAGCTTGTTCTACTACAAGTATTTTCATGGAAAGTTTTCGAAGGATGTAACCCGTTTAAATTCCTCCCAGAGCGGTGCATGCTTCACATCCGTATGAAGTTTCAGCTTGTTACTCCTTGTACAATGCTTTTTCAAAGCAGTCTTTTATATGGAGAACATCATCCCTTTGGAATGATTTGCCCAGGACCGTGTTTCCCACCGTGTACAATTTACAGCGATCAAGAACATGAATCGCTTTTTTTTTCCGCACACGTGTCGCTCCTGTGGCGCTTTAGGACTTCTCTGCAGCACGTGTGCTAGACCTATAAAAAAAATGTTGTAGGGTAGTTGAAACAGACCTAAGGAAGCATGGATTGTAATTTTTGTATTAAAAAGCTATTTAGATCTGGACGTTTGAATGTAAATAGTACTACGTTTTCACTAGCATGGAACAAACATCATTCGAACTAGAAAATAACCTTTTCCTGGAGCCTGAGTTGTGCCTGATTCTTGAAGTAAACTCTCTCTCATTCTAGATAATAAAATAAATATACTATGTATGTTATTTGTTCCAATTCAAGTATTATGAATTTAACCTTTGTCTTTTATGAAAAAACGATAAGAATTTGCGATGTAGGGATAATTATTTAGTTATTTTGCTTCCTAATAGTACAGAAGAACAGTACAAAGAAAATTTATTGTTTCTCTTTTTAAAAGTATTTAGAACGCTTGTGTATTTCTCTCGTCTAAGCAGAGAGCGGTTGCCATAGAAAAAACAAGAAGAAAGCAATTTAATTAAACTTAGATGAGAATCCTATTTAAGCGCACCAAAGTCTGATAGAATAGGTCTTTGATCATGCAAGCATAAATATAGTGAACATGTCAACTATGCTGGCAATCTAAATAGATTATAGATCTGACGATCCACGTAAATCTTTTATACATGAAGAAGGATTTCTATGGCTCTATTGGAATTACTTATGCATAGAACTATTTGTATTGACTTATACCTATTTACCGGTATGCTTTGAGTTTAACGTTTAACTTGGGCTAAAATATTGTTACCTAGTTTTAGGGAAGCGTATCAACTATTTAATATGCTTTCAGTAAAATGTATTAAAGTTTCCTTGGTTTAAAGAGGTAACCTTTTCCGATTTTTATTAGAAGTAAAGTATATGTTATTCAACTATCAAAAACTTCTTTGCAGAAATTAAAAACAGAAAACATGATAAACGTGGCAGAAATTCCACAGAAATATTCTAAATGATTTAAATAGTAAATGGCAATTACAGTTTATCAAAAATATGAGTTTTTAAATGACATACAACAAACATACGGAAAGGTCAATATCAATTCGAAAAACAGAAGTGATTCAAAGAGTTCGTAAATTCATAACGGATAACCCAAAATAGTAATTAAAAATGATTTAAGAAGCATTGAGTATCAAGAGGAAAACAATTCGAACGATTTTTGAAAGAAGTAAAACAAAAGTTCTACTTAAAATTTTTTCCACCCAATTTGCATAGGCATTCCAGGCATGGTCTCCAAAAACAA
>CM032446.1:112873562-112886062 GCA_019049505.1 Pachyrhynchus sulphureomaculatus | reverse complement strand
CCTTTCCAAAATAACAATCGCGGTCTTCTTATATAAAAGAATCAGCTCTGTTATTGTTACCAAAACAAAAAAATATAACTTTGTCTAGACTCTTGTCTAAATCAAAAAAAGTGAACTGAAATAAAATATGAACACCCCCCTTAAAATATTTTAAGGATTGTCTGAAAATTTTCTATTTCAGCAAAAGAAATTTATAAAAATTCTTAAATAAAGAAAAAAAATAAAAAAATGATTCTAGTGCAAACACTTACACTAAAAAGAAAAAGTCTTGTCAGACCATTTAGCACTAGGCCAAAAAAAAAAAAAAAAAAAAATATCTGGATAAATATCCAGACAAACGCTCGGGAAAAATCGCTATCCATGCTCTAGCTCATCGCTAAGAGAACATTCTAAATCTAGTATCACTACTAGTCGCACTCGGAAAATAATCGCACTCTATCGCGCAATGTCGACGTCCTAAGACATCTAGACATGCTAAAATCGCTAGGGAAAACGCTCTGGTTGATCGCCAGAAAACACGTCAGCTTATCGCCACGTCACATCGCCAAAAAACACTCTGGTATATCGCCAGAAAAAAAAACTCGGCTCCTCGCCAAGAAAACACTCGGTAAATAGTCCTCGACTACACAAAGCCTGCGTTCTAAAAGAACAATCTCGCCATTAACATAGTGAGCAGCTATAAAAGCTAACAATACCACTATAGGCACAGTGAATAGCTATAAAAGCTAAAATTCACTCTAAACACAGTGAATAGCTATAAAAGCTAAAATTCACCAAACTGAATGATCCTGCTTCAAAAAGCAATGTTCACTAAGAACAGAATGATTAGTCTGCGCACAACTAACATTCAAGGAAACATTCCCAACATAACTATATGAGACAGCAAGTCTCGAAATAGGACCTCCCTAAAGTCATAATCCTAAATATAGGAGTCCATAAGCAAAACGACTCAAAATCTCGCATTTTGAGCACATGCCCTCAGGCAACCAACATACACCGAAATATATACAGAAATATATACAGAAATATATACAGAAATATATACAGAAATACATACAGGAGTTCAAATCCCAAACTCTTGGTTATGATAACTCCATACTGAGCTTGGTGAAAGCTCTTAGCAAAAGCTAATCAAATCTTCGGCACATCGCACCAAAGTGACAAATCTGCCTAGAAACATGAGCCGGAAAAAACGCCCTCCGTCATTCTTCAGGGTGGCTACACAGAGATATAAAACTTAACCAGCATTGCGCTTCTCAAGTTGCATGAAGAACCCTCGTGTACTGGTCTCGCCCTGAACAACAACACGAAAAACATTCAATCCATCCCACATAACAGGAGACAAACACCTCACCACGATATACTGAAAGGTGGAGACAATAAAATACGGAAATGGTGACCCTGGAGTCCACCAACAAAAGGGAGTAGATTATAGCATCCACTAAACTAAAACGGTGTCTACCACACCACCATAAGTCAAAAAAAATTAATCAATAGGGTGTTCCGAAACACACTACTGCCAACAGCCTGTCACCACTAATAGGCTAATTGGAGCTGAGGTCGACTACAGTAGCTAGGCTCTCCCTTGGCTCAAATAGAAATAACCATTGAGTAATAATACCTCTAAAGGTCCCAAAGGTCAAACGTTCGCCCCCCATAGACTACCCTTCCAATCAGTCTGTTCCTCAGGAAGACTAACTCCCTGCCAAACGTCGTAACGGCATCTGTTAGCACCCGGTGCATCACAGCCTGTAAAAACAAATAACTCATGGGATACAACCTAAAAGGTTTACAAGGTTGACTTAACCAAGCTTCTAACGGAAATTTCCAAAAAACGAAAATGAGCTTAAAAGGCTACATGAAGCAAAAATTTCTCAATTTTTCGGTGGCAACGCAACAAAACTTTTGAAGACGACAAGAGCTTTTCCAGCTTAATCAGAAACAAGAAGAAAACATCGTTGACAGCTAAAATATTCGATCATGGTGTTAATCGTCTTCCTAGACAATAGCCTCTAGAAGAAACTGCTACAGGTATTAGGCATAACCGTTTTCTGTCAGCCCAAACTTCTAGATTACCTCTTGGAAATCTAAAAATTCGGTTAGGAATCTTCCTTCACTGCGCTTAGCCTCTCTTAACAAGGTTCTCATCTCGGTATCAGATTTTGATCATTTCTTTGTGAAACGACTGTCTTACTCTGCTCTCATCTCCTGTAAATGATCAGCCTTTAGTTCTCCTGCAGAACTTCAATTTTCTATCAATCTGATAGTAAACCGAAAAAACTCAACATACGCCTATGAGTCCATGCAAAAAAATTTTTTAAAAAAATTAGTGACTCAAAGGTAACGTTTAAACGGCTCTGAAAAAAAAGTATACCCTCAGTTTGTCAATTCAGAAGAAGGTCTAAATCAAAATAATCCAAGCCTTAGACTTACTGGATAAACCAAAATCAATTTACTCTTAATTGCACCCAACATATACCACTAAGGTAATAGAAATACACCCACTCGGGTAACAAACTTTGAAATTGCTCATAAAAATTTTGACTCAACATCATACCACGCGAGCTACATCTTGCGCTTGTCCTAACTCAAGATCCCCTTGGATTGCCTCTAATCAAAATTTCGCTTCCAAGTGTCAAGAACTGGATATTATTTGGGGTCATAAGCAAATCAAATCCCGCGACCACCGACATACCAGTCTTATGATAAATCCTGAGTGTGACTCTTTCGCAAGCTCGCAACAGCTGAGTCGATGCTAAACATCAACTACAATCAACCTAAGTTTGGATATGATCAGTACCCAAAACCTTAGCAAAAATAATAAAAGTAAGCTATACTCTGCTCAACTTTTATAACAGTCAAAAAAACGAGGTCGTCACCTCTACAGAGCAACATCAAAAAAAAGTAAAGTAATGCAATTAAGATAATGTAAATATAAATTATTCTTCTTCTGACAAACTTTCATTAGGGTTAGGTCCTTTGAATGGTTTTAAGTCTTTAATATGCCATCGTCCTACTTTAGTCCCATCTAAATTAACTAAACCATAAACTAAGTCTGAAATCTTTTCTCTTATCACGCAATGCACATACTTAGGTACCAACTTAGATGTGAATTTATCAGCTGCACTGGAAAGAATTTTATTTTTTCGCCAAACGTGATCACCTATATTAAAGGCAAAATCCCTTTTTCTAAGGTTGTAAGACTTACTGTTCCGTTCATAAGCCTTATGTATCCTACTACGCACGTCAGTGAAAATATCTTTTAAACCCTTTAAATTTTCGGCATACGCACCCCTGTTACCCGGAATTATTTCGCTGTCAACATTGACATCCAAATCTAAATTTTTATAATACGACCCAGATAGAGGTATATGTCTGCCGTAAACTAAGAAAGACGGTGTGAACCCTGTTACTTCGTGTCTTGCGGTATTTATTGCTTGTTGGATTTTGGAAATATTGCCATCCCAAGTGTCATGTGAATCAACGTAACTTCTTAAAGCGGTCCCGATTGTTCGGTTATTACGTTCGACAAAATTACATTGTGGAGAGTACACGGGATTAAAACGGATATTAAAACTATAAGTTTCACTTAGGCTCTTAAAACTCTTAGAGGTAAACTGAGTACCGTTATCGCATATTAAGAGCGATGGAACACCGTGGATTAGAAAGACATTATTTTCCAAAATTCTCTCTATATGTCCAGCTTTAGAGCTTTTCAAAGGAAATAGCATGGTATACTTTGTAAACCAGCAAGAAACCACGAGAAGCCATTTATTTCCCTTTTTTGAACGTGGGAATGGGCCTACTAGATCAGCTGCTATGACTTGAAAAGGGTAATTAACCGTTTTTCTCTTTTCCCATCAGTCCCATAGGTAGTGCATTTGGAGATTTCTGCGCTCCACATACTTCACAAGTCCTCACAAACTTTAAGATATCAAAACGCATTTTTGGCCAATAATACTGTTCCTGAATCCTGTGAAGAGTTTTATAAAAACCAAAATGACCAGAAGTAGGAGGAGTGTGACACATGTCTATAATTTCCTCTCTCTGTGGTTTAGGAACAAGTATTTTCCACTCGGGTACATTAACTTTTAAAGGCAACTGGTTTGGGATAAATTTGTACACGAAATCATTTTCCACCTTCCACTGCGGAAAATTTTAAGGAAATTCTTTAATCTGCTGCCGCAAATTATCGTACCATGGATCAATGCGATCTACATCAACTGTATCGATTCTTACGCCAATCTGTGCATTAAGACTGTTTTCGTCCGCTGTATGATCTGGGATTCTTGACAAAGCGTCAGAAATAACATTGTGGACTCCTTTTCTATGAATTAAATTAAATGTATGTTGTCTCAGCCTAATCGCCCAACGCGCTAGTTTGCCACTAGGGTTTTTAATAGAATTAAGCCACAATAGACTATAATGATCTGTTATGACCGTGAAAGGAACACCTTCTATGTAAGGTCGAAACTTTTCGATGTTAAAGAGTACTGCTAAACATTCTTTTTCAACAACCGAATAGTTACGTTCAGCCTTTGATAAAGTTCTACTGGCATACGCTATCACTCTTTCCTCACCATTGATTTTCTGTGTTAGGACGCCCCCTAAACCGGTATTAGAAGCATCACTAGAAATATAAAACTGTTGGGAAAAATCTGGTTGGGATAAAATGGGAGCTGAAACCAATAGCTCTTTAATCTTTATAAAAGATTCTTCGGCTGCCTTTGTCCAATCTATCGATTGTCCTTTTTTTCGTCCTTTCAAAAGATCATTAATAGGCGACAACAGGGTAGAAAAATTCTCGATAAAACGTCTGTACCATGAACACATTCCTACGAAGCGCTTAACTTCCGTAGTATTAGTAGGTCTCGCATAATTAACCATGCTTGCTACTTTATCCGGATCGGTACGCAAGGAATTTGAGCCTACAATATAGCCTAAAAACTTTAGAGAAGTTTTGAAAAAATCGCATTTGCTCAAATTTATCGTCAGTCCGGCCTCTTTCAATTTTTTATTTTTTCTTCTTTAAGTAAGCATATATGCGATTCGAAGTCTTCCGATGTTACTAAAATATCATCGAGATAGGTAAAAATATGTGGCTCATATTTCGGACCAAATATAGCGTCCACTAAACGTTGCTGAGTTTGAGCAGCGTTCTTTAGACCAAACGGCATAGTGACGAACTGAAATAGACCTCGGCCTACTACTGCAAAAGCGGTCTTTTCCTTAGAGGATTTGTCCAAAGGAATTTGCCAGAAAGCCTAAGGTCTATCGAAGATACATACTTAGCATTCCTGAGTGATGTCAAAATTCTGTCGATGTTCGGTAATGGATAGTTATCAAATTTGCTGACCTCGTTGAGCTTTCTTCCGTCAAAGCATAGACGATACTGTCCATCGGCCTTTTTCACCAATAAGATTGGAGAACACCAGGGACTGTTTGATTCTTCAATCACTCCGAGTTTCAACATTTCGTCTAACTCTTTATTTAATACTTTTGACATGTACGGAGACATGGCGAAGGGCCTTGTCTTTACAGGACTGGCATCAGCTGTATCTATAGACATGGTGATTTTATTCGTTCGGCCTAACCTATCTTTACTACTTATTTCATTGAAAGAGCTTATTACGTTTTCTGCCTTTAAGCGTTCCGTCCGCGAGAGATCATCTAGGGTACATAGACGCGAGAAAAGGTTTTCTAATGAACTTTCTGAATAACAATCTTTAAAACTTGTATGAGAATTGACTTCTAGGGACTGTGGATACCACGAATTTTCTTTAAAATTTACTAAAATTCCGAATTTTTGTGCAAAATCGCATCCTAAAACCAAAGTATGTCATAGAGAAGGTACTACTAGAGCAGAGATTACTAAACAATGACCATTGCAGACTAGCGGCAACTCAACCGTACCTAAAACTTTTAGACGGCTGCCATCTGCAGTGGTAACACTTCTATTTTTGACATAGCATATTTTTATACTTAAACGACTTAAAATTTCAATACCATTCTGACCTACAACGGAGGCATTTGCACCAGCGTCAAATAAAGCCGAGAAATGGGCACCTAATAGATTTATCTTGATATGCGGTCTGTTATTTAAATATTTATGCACGAATAAAGGAGACATGTGACCATTTGGAGAAGCAGGAGTTTTAACTTGATAAGGAGAATTTTTATTAGACTTAAAAAATCAGAAACTTTTTGTAACTATTTAGTCCAATCTGATCTATTGGAATATTTCTTTACTTAAGATCCTCGTTAGAATCTTTCTTTTATCCGCGACCGGACGTTCTGAGAAAGTACGACGGATTTTCAGTTCATAGTCTAATTCATATTCCAGTAGGTGACTTTAAAATTGAATGCTTCCATGATAAATGTATAAAATTTAAAAGAATTGTTTAAAAAATCGTAAAAATATTTCTCCTGTGCTCCGAATAGTCAAAAAAAATAAAAAAATATGTAAGGCACTTAAAATATGTAAACTTCTTTACCAAACATTAAAAATAAATCTTCGACAATTTCAAAAAAAAATTTCTAAGTATCGCCTTGTATTTAAATTCTTTTACCAAATATGTTAAGAATTTTCAACAAAAAAATCTCCTAATACCGTTTCGTATCAGCAAAGTATTTTTAATATTCATGCAAAACATCGGTGAGAAAAAAAAGTACAGTTTTTTCTTCGGTTATCCGCAAAATAAATCTAACACTGCAAAAATTAAAGTAAACCAGCACATCTGCTAATCTGAACTATAAAAGTAGCTTTTAAGAAAAAAGTAGGAACCTCTTATCTTAGAGTCGATTAACAAAATTCAAATATCTATACTACCATCAGATAAATTGAAATAAAAAATTCTACAAATTTCCTGCTTTTGTCTTACTGCTATAGTGTAGTTTCGTTTAATAAATATTATGAAATAAAAATATCTGAAAAGTTAGAGCTTTTACTTTGTTCGAAAGCTAGTACACTGAACCCTTTAAAAAATAAAATTCCAAAAGCCCCGCGTTGACAGCGCTACTTTGTAACCTGCTAAACTGTCCTCAGTTTGAGGCATCTTTTTTTTTGTACCCTGTGAGAAGTCGTTTGTCCCACGCTTGAGCGCAATTTTGTACCGTTTGAAATTTGGATGCCCCAAGCTTGAGCACAATTTTCTTGCAGCCCCGCTTTAATTTCTGATAATGAATTGAGTGAATCCTGATTTTAAAAGAACTAAAGAAATTAAACACACACTAGCTCAGTTTTCTTTGGTAGAGAGATATGGGTAAGAGATAATTTTTGTACGTCTTTTTGGAATTATTTTTCTGTTTTTAAAGAAACCTCAGCTGTACGACTTTTTGGGCACCATTCATTTTAAAATAGAAAGGATCTAACTTCAGCTAAAAAAATGAAAAAATACTGAAAGGGTGTACTGTTGGTAAATAAAAAAATCAGTTTGGTACAGCCGTTCTTATCCTGAAAAGTAAGATAGGTATTCAGTGAGACACTAGCTTTAATCAACAAAAAGAAAATTTATTCATGTTTTTTAAAAAATGAAAAGTTCTAACCTTTGCAGTTTTACAGGATTACAAAAAATTTTAGCCTAACAAGTAGTTATGACATTTAAATTCTAAACTCTGACTACTCCCGAAGACGAAAAATAGTGCTTTTCACTTCACTTTTTAGTCAGTTCAAATTGCTGTTAGGGCACTACTCAGGGATAAGTCTATGGAAGGATGTTTTGGTAACTTACTGTTTTTATTTCGGCTTCGATGGAACACAACCGATTTCACACTTTTCTAGTAAACACTTAGAGAGCCCACTACGGCTTTTCGTTAAAAAACTTGTGCTTTATTTAGCTCTCATGATTGTTGTTATGAGCCTTCACTGCAGCTCTGTCGAAGGAAGCCTACTTGGCGGCTCCGATGAAAATTAGCCTGGCTGCGGCTTGATGGTACTCAGCCCTGATCCCTGTCCTACCGGACCCTTAAATAAGCCGTGGCCCTTCTCTCGGTCATATCGCGACGCCGGAACCAAAAATCCGGATACACATTTTCAACCAATCCCGGCGTGCCGAGAGATTCGGTCAGAAACCCGCACAGCACACTAATATACCGAACGGCTTGGAATCTCTATATATATATATACATATATATATATATATATATATATACATATATATATATATATATATATATATATATATATATATATATATATATATATATATATATATATATATATATACATATATATACATATATATATATATATACATATATATACATATATATACATATATATACATATATATATATATATATATATATATATATATATATATATATATATATATATATATATATATATATATATACTAGCTGTGCCCGCGGCTGCGCTCGCGTGAATTTGATTCACTACTATCGTCACTGCTTATTCCTTATGTTACCTAACGTAATAAAATATCTGTCATTATTTCCCCTTATCTTCCATTATTTCTCTTTATCCCCCATTATCTCTACATAATTTCCATTATCTAAGCTTATCTCTGCTCATCTCCCATTATTACTCGTTATCTCCCATTATTTCCCCTTATCTTCCATTACCTCACCTTATCTCCCATTATCTAGGCTTATCTCGACTTATCTCGCAATATTTCTCCTTATCTCCCATTATTTCTCCTTATCTCCCATTATCTCACCACAACTCCCATTATTTAGACTTATCTCTGCTTATCTCCCATTATTTTTCCTTATCTCCCATTATTTATACTTATCTCCCATTATCTCACCTTATCTCCCATTATCTAGGCTTATATCGAATTATACAGAAAATATGTATAAATTTATAAAAACACGTAAATAGGATAAGTGGTTCTCGAGTGATAAGGGCACTAACGAACAAACAGACAGAGAGACGTTGCATTGTATATACATTATAGATATCCTTTGCTACATGATATTGTTCCATATTTAGTGGTTTAGGCAGTGTATTGTAAGAGAACGCGCTAGCGGCAAACTTTTTTCCGATTTGATTCACGATTATCGTCACAGCTTATTCCTCATGTTATCTAACGTTATAAAATATAGCCTATAACCTGGCCAGACAACATACGTATGTTTAAAAAAAAGCACGTAAATCGGATAAGTGGTTCTCCAGTGATAAGCGCACTAACGGATAGACAGACAGACAGAGGGACGTTGCATTTTTATATATATTATAGATATAGATTTATATCATTATATAACCTGGCCAAAGAATATATGTATGAATTTTAAAAAAGACACGTAAATCGGATAAGTGGTGATAAACGCATTAATGGACAGACAGACAGACAGAAAGACATTGCATTTTATATATATTATAGAATATAGATATTCTATGCTACATAATATTGTTCCATATTTAACGGTTTAGGCTGTGTATGCAAGAGAACGCTCTAGCGACAAACTTTTTTTTCCGACTTCATTCACTATTATCGTCACTGCTCATTCCTTATGCTACCTATCGTAATAAAATATACCCTATAACCTGGCCAGAGAACATATGTATGTTTAAAAAAAAAAGTACGTAAATCGGATAAGTGGTTCTCATGTGATAAGCGTACTAACGGACAGACAGCATTTTATATATATTATAGATGTAATAAAATATATATCTATAACCTGGTCAGAGAACATATGTATGAATTTAAAAAATCACGTAAATTGGATAAGTGGTTCTCGAGGGATAAGCGCAGTAACAGACAGATAGACAGACAGAGAGACGTTGCATTTTATATATATTATAGATATAGAATATTATTATTATTATATAACCTGGCCAAAGAATATATGTATGAATTTAAAAAAAAGACAGGTAAATCGGATAAGTGATTCTCGCGTGATAAACGGACTAATGGACAGACAGACAGAGAGATATTGCATTTTATATATAATATAGATTATAGATTATAGATTACAGATATTCTCTGCTACATAATATTGTTCCATATTTAATGGTTTAGGCTGTGTATTGCAAGGAAACGCCCTAGCGGCAAACTTTTTTCTGACTTCATTCACTATTATCGTCACTGCTCATTCCTTACGCTACCTATCGTAATAAAATATAGCCTATAACCTGGCCAGAGAACATATGTATGTTTTAAAAAAAAAAAGTACGTAAATCGGATAAGTGGTTCTCTAGTGATAAGCGCACTAACGGACAGACAGGCAGAGAGACGTTGTATTTTATATATATTATAGATATATACATACATACATACATACATACATACATACATACATACATACATACATACATACATATATATATATATATATATATATATATATATATATATATATATATATATATATATATATATATATATATATATATTAGGTAATATTTTTCTTAGGTTTTGATTGTCATTTGAAACATTTACTATTGGTTACAACAACGTTTCGCACATTTTGTTGTGCTTTTTCAAGTTTTTCTTTACTTGGAGTTTCTTTTTGTGTGAACTGATATCCACGTTGATATCAGTTCACACAAAAAGAAACTCCAAGTAAAGAAAAACTTGAAAAAGCACAACAAAATTTGCGAAACGTTGTTGTAACCAATAGTAAATTTTGTTTTAAATGACGACCAAAACCCAAGAAAAATATTACCTATTGTAAAGAAATGGTTGAAGAAAAATAAAAGAAAATTATTATATATATATATATATATATATATATATATATATATATATATATATATATACATATATATATATATATATATATATATATATATATATATATATATATATATATACATACATACATACATACATACATACATATATATATATATATATAATATATATATATATATATATATATATATATATATATATATATATATATATATATATATATACATACATATATATATATATATATATATATATATATATATACATATATATATACATTATATATATATATATATATATATATATATATATATACATATATATATATATATTATATATATACATATATATATATATATATACATATATATATATATATATATATATATATATATATATATATATATATATATATATATATATCCACTACATGGAAGGGTCTACTAGCTAAACCAAGGAGTGACCAAAACATCGAAAAGGCAACAGTCAGCATAGCGCCGGGACCCGTAATTACCACCCAGCCAGCACACACCGATGCCCGGACGAACAATTCCGACCCCCCACCTACAATCTACTTAGACGCCGACCTATAAAAGACGGCGACCGCACTTCCCTTTCTCAAGTAGCTTCGAGCGGCAGCAGCAAGATCACAGTATCGAGTAGCAGCTGCAGCAAGAGCACTTGAAAATGCCAAATGAGATCTTGGCGAAACGTCGTGCAAATTCATTGTTAGACGAACGGATTGAATACTGTTTTTTGATGGGAAAAAATACCGTTCAAGCAACGCAATAGCTTGATAAATGTTACGAGGACTCTGCCCCTGGAAAATCACTCCTTATTTACTGGTATGCTGAATTTAAACGCGGTCGTACAGACACAAATGATGCTGAACGCTCTGGACGCCCAAAAGAGGTGGTTACACCGGAAAACAAAAAAAATCCACAAAATTATTTTGGATAACCATAAAGTGAAATTGCGTGAGACAGCTGACACCCTAAAGATATGAAAAAAACGTGTTGGTCATATTCTGCATGAACATTAGGGCTCTGTTCAAAATGGGTACCGCGTTTGCTCACAGTGGACTAAAAACAACGTGTTGATGATCCTGACCCGCAATAAAAAGGATTTTTTCATGCGATATGTGACAATGGATGAAACATGGATCCACCACTACACACCGAGATCAAATCGACAGTCAGTTGAGTGCACAGCAGCCAGTGAAAACCGCCCGAAGCGACTAAAGACACAACGGTCGGCCGGGAAGGTTTTGGCCTCTGTATTTTACGATGCGCATGGAATAATTTTTATTGACTATACTGAGAAGGGAAAAACCATCAATAACGAATATTATATAAAGTTATTGGTAGGTTTGAAGGCAGAAATCGCAAAGAAACGTCACCAAATGAACAAGAAAAAGGTGCTATTTCATCAAGACAATGCACCGTTGTCAAAAGACAATGGTTACGGTAGTAAAATTGCATGAATTGAAGTTCAATTTGCTATCTTATCCACCGTATTCTCCAAATTTGGCCCCAGCGATTATTATCTAGTCACAGACCTCAAAAACAATGCTCGCGGGAAAGAGATTTGGCCCCAATGAAGAAGTTATCACCGAAACTGAGGCAAAGACAAATCCTTCTACAAGAAAGGTATAGAAATGTTAGAAAAGCGTTGGAATGATTGTATTGCTCTTGAAGGAGACGATGTTGATGAATAAAGTCAAATTTTGCTAAAAAATTGTGTTTTAAGTAGCTAGACCGAAAATTTTTCAGCCTACGTATTATAATATATATATACATATATATATATATATATATATATATATTATATATATATATATAT
>CM032446.1:112828562-112868562 GCA_019049505.1 Pachyrhynchus sulphureomaculatus | reverse complement strand
CAAGGCCGCCGGTCAGTTCCAGGTCTCCAATCAGACGAACAGCTCTTCTCTGAACAGAATCCAACAAATGTAGTGTATGTTTGGGAGCGGAGCCCCAAATATGGGAGCATAGTTGGCCGAATTTGAGCTTTGTAAAGAATTAACAGTTGTTGTGGAGTGTAAATATATATATATATATATATATATATATATATATATATATATATATATATATATATATATATATATATACATATATATATATACATATATATATGTACATATATATATATATATATATATACATATATATATATATGGATATATATATATATATATATATATATATATATATATATATATATATATATATACACTCCTGGACAAAATTAACGCAATAATATATTAAATCATACAAATCTTTATAATGAATTAATTTTAATAATTTTTTATGAACATTGGGTACACTAAAAGTTAGAAAAAACTTATTCGGATACTTTAAAAGTGAATTAGCTACCAAATTTCTCTATAAGATTCGAATTAAAATTATTCTTAAACCTAATAACAAAATCGTTGAAATTATGTAATAATGAAAAAAATAAACTGAGACACTAGTAGCAAAATTAATGGTGTAACTGGGACACTAGTAGCGTGTGTTGCCTCCTCTACTTCGGATGACAGCGTTTATGCGCCTAGGCATGCTTCTAATTAAATTTTGGATAAAATCTTGAGGAATTTGCTCCCATTCTGGGATAACTGCATTTTCAAGTTCCCTCAGGTTTCTAGGTGCAGGTATATGACGTTTCACATTTTTCTTAAGGTGATCCCATACATGTTCTATCGGATTCAGATCCGGGCTTTTTGGTGGCCATTGCATAATCGGTATATCAACTTGATTAAGATAATCGAGTACCTCCCTAGCCACGTGAGGTCGAGCGTTGTCTTGCATAAACAGGAAATTGGGCCCCACAAAATGACCGAAAGGCATCACATGTTATATTACAATATTCTCAAGATAGTAGTCAGCATTCATTGATCTCGTACGGACAGGAACGAACTCTGTGCGAGCATCAAAGCAGAGGCCACCCCAGAACATAACAGAGCCACTGCCGAATGGAATCCTTGCAGAAATATTGCAAGGGGCAAACCTCTCTCCTGGTATTCGCCATACTCGCTCACGACCATCTGGATGTTTTAGACTAACCCTAGTTTCATCTGTGAAGCAAACTTGTTTCCAATCATCCACAGACCAGTTTTCGTGATTTCCAGCAAAACGTAACCTGGCAACTCTCTTCTCTCTAGTAAGCAAGGGCGCAGTGGCTGGTCTCCTATTGTTTAATCCAGCTTCATTTAACCGTCTTCTAACTGTTTTAGAAGAAATTGTGACATTGCGAACAGCTTCGAGTTCGTTTCTTATTATAGAACTAGTGACAGGCCTGTTTCTTAAAGCATATTGTCTTATAAAACGTTCATCTAGGTCGCCAGTGCATCGTTTTTGCCCTTGCCCTAGCCTTCTAGAATAAATTCCTACTTCATTCAAGCGTCTTACCATACGACTTATTGTGGAACGATGTTTGCCTAACAAATTGGCAACATAACTCTGACAATATCCCTCATCCAATAAAACTGAGGCTCGCACTAACTCGTGTTCAGTTAAATTTCTTGTTCGATTCATTTTTCTAATTCTTCGGCGTCAAAAATAAAACAGTGTACCACAAAAACCTATTACTTTGAAAAAGGGAACAATTTATAAGCTTACTTTTAAAGAAAATCTATCGCATTATTACAGAAAATTGTTTATCTTCTAGAAAATTCTTTAAAACTGTAAATCTAAACGAATTGTTTTGATTTCTGTCATGAACAACGAAACAAAATATGCATAGCCTACTATTCAAATACTCGATAAACTTTAAAACTGACATAAGAAAAAGATAAATTAATTTTCAGATTGTTGCGTTAATTTTGTCCAGTAGTTTATATATATATATATATATATATATATATATATATATATATATATATATATATATATATATATATATATATATATATATATATATATATATATATACATATATATATATATATATATATATATATATATATATATATATATATATATATATATATATACATATATATAAATCACTTTACCATTTTTTAGTGTTCCCTACGGAACACTTATGGGATCACTTCGATGCCCGTCTGTCACACCCAATTTTCTCCGAAACTATTTGACATATAAAGTTGTAAAGTTGTAAATGTAGGCCCAATCAGAACCGTGTAGGGAAAAAATTCTAAGGTCATCGAGTGGAGTGTCAAATGAAAGCTTGTGAAAACACGAGTTTAAAAATATATATGATGTAATACTTGCGCACACTTTTCTTTGTATTATTTTAAAAAAATCGCTGTCTCCCCATCCTATCTCTAAAAGTACTAATCAAAAAATTTTGAAAAAATTCTGGAATATTCTTCATAAAGTGTAGATTGATCGAAAATGATCACGAGTGCATTACATTTGATAATTTATCTGGTATATGAGGGCTGAAATCGGAAATTTTTTACCAGATCATCGAGTGGGGTGTCAAATAAAAGCTTGTGAAAACACGAGGTCAAAAATATAGTTGATGTAATACTTGCGCACACCTTTCTTTGTATTATTTTAAAAAGAATGGCCCCTGTCCACCGATCCTATCTCTAAAATTACTGATCAAAAAACTTTTGCAAAAATTCTGGAATAGCCTCCATAAAGTGTAGGTTGAGCGAAAATTACCACAAGTGCATTACGTTTGATAATTTATCTGATATATAAAAAAAAAACTAGTTGTCTCCCAAAATGGTAAAGGTTTATTTCATTGAAAATTGTGAATTGAACCAGGACTAATAGCTACTGCTTTAAGCATTAGGTACGGAGACTAAATAATTTTATTTTATTTGTTTATAATTAAACAGATTTTTAGGTAGTAAATATTTGTTTTAAACTTTTACCACTAGCTTCTGGACTGAACTAGATTGATTTATTGACTATTAGGTGGCTAAGATGGTATAACTATTATATATTATTGGCTCAGAAAAAACGTGAAAATACATATTGGATCTTAAGATATATGCATGTCAAGAACTTTTTGTCTTATTCTGGTTAGTCTCATTAGCCTGCTGAGTGAGTATTTGACTAAACATGTTTGTAATTAATTCTGTTATTGAAAAATCATTTGGAGTTAATTTTGTGAAGTCACTGATCATCACTGAAAATTTTTATTTTAAAGGCAATCACAGTACGGAACACTAATTGCGCAAGTTCGGCTTGCATTTAACTGGTTATTTAAATTATGTGTTACTATATTAGTTCACAAAGTTTTGTTTAAATTTAAATCTGTCTATGAAAATAGTTGCACGCGTAAAAATTAGTGAATTAGCGTTTATTTCCTTAAATAGCCCATCATCATCATCATCACAAACCCACTACACCTACTGCTGGGTAAAGGCGTCCCCTCTATGTTTCCACTGACGCCTGTCTTGTGTCTTCAATTGCCAGTGTTTACCAGTTTTCTTTATTATATCGTCCACCAATCTTTTTGGTGGATGGCCCGATCGGCGTTTTAGAATTCTAAGGCGCTATTCCAGGATTTTCTTTATCCACCTGTTATCAGTAGTTCTTGTCACGTGTCCCTTCCTGTTCCATTTTTACCCTGCTATGGTCTAAAATACAACAGCGACCTTCGTTCTTCGTCTTATTTCGCTGTTTCTAACTTGGTCACAAAGTGAGAGACCCAGCATACGTCTCTCCATGACCCGTAGGGTTATTCGGAGTTTTTCGGCAGATTTTTCAGTAAATGTCATCGTTTCAATGTCATAGGTCAAAACGTTGAATACCTTCCCTTTAAGAGATATTAGGATATTGCTTCTGAACGCTTGGCCCAAATTTCCGAAAGCTGTCCATCCCAACGATATACGTCTCTCAACTTGATGGTTTCATTCCTTTTTCCTCACGTAAATGCAACTCTCTACGGTCTCCATAAGCAGATCTCCACGAGCTCGTTCCGTTAAATTTGGGATAATCTTGCATTTACTGATGTTCATTTTACGACCTATATTTCCGGATTTACGTAAAAGATCATCTATCATAAAACGAATCATATCGGCACTGTCTGCTATCAAAACAATATCGTCAGCAAATCTAAGGTTATTTAGGTACTCGCCATCAATATTAATTCACATCGATTCCCATTGTAGTTTCTTGAAAATGTTTTCCAGGGCAAGGATGAACAATTTTGCTGACATAGTATCACCTTGCCGGACGCCTATAGTAATTGAGAATTTTTCAGATTTGCTTTCTAATTTAATGCAAGAGGCTTTGGAGTATATACTATTTATTAGAGTTGTATGGCGAGAGTCAGCTCTGCAGTCTGTAAGTGCTTTAAATGTTGCCCATGTCTCTAGAGCATTAAAAGCTTTCTAAAAGTCTATAAATTATACCATTATATGGGGTTTCTGATATTCGGTGGGGTAGCAGGTAGACACTCCCCCACGAACCCGGTGGAGGACCGGCCCGCTTCAGAAATGACGAACCTGCCCATGCGAGCACATGGTCTTTCCCTCACTCCCGATCCGAGAGAAACCATGCCCACTTAACGCTATCAAACCAAACTCAAATCTTAAATCCCTACCCTATCCCAAAAACACTCATCAACACGCAGGGCAAGTGAAGCATTTTAAATTGCCAAAACCTCCAAACGAAACTATATCAAACCTTAAAACAAAAACAATACCCCAGGTGAGTAGAGCTATAAGCTCAGAATCTCACAATGTCCAAAGATTATAGGGGGAGCAAAATATGTAACCAAAACCAAACGAAAAATTGAAACCAATTTCTACTACCTATAACATACAAAAAATGAGAAATGAAATATACCTTCAAGATCTGGAACACAAGCTGGGCTTTATAAAATGGGACGTGATTGAACGCTGCGAGAAGACTACTCATGAACAGATGTCTAGAAGAAGGAAAACACCCACAATTTCGAACAATGCAGAGGTAGTGCAGATATTTAGAAAAAGAGGATGTAACAAATATAGAGAACATAGACCCATCAGCTTGTTATCCCATCTTTACAAATTATTTACAAGGATACTAACTAACCAGCTAACAAAGAAAGTCGATTTCTACCAACACGTAGAACAGGTCAGATTCCGAAAGATATACAGCACCATCGACCATCTCCATACGGTGAAAGAAATAAATGAAAAGGCAATTGAATACAACATGTGTCGAAATATGGACAATACTCAAATCACTCCGAAGTGCCAGAATAGACTCCAGATATATTGAAGTTATTGAAAATATGTATCAAAATGCTACCTTCCGCGTAAAAATTAATGAACAACTAAAAACCAATAAAATTCGAGTAAAACGAGAAATCCGACAGGGCGACATGATCTCGCCCAAAACTGTTCACCTTGGCTATGGAAGATGTTTTTAGCGAACTCTCGTGGGAAGGTAAGGGCATAAATATTGATGGAACTTACTTGAACCATATGCATTTTGCGAACGACATAATTTTAATCTTCTCGGACATCAAGGAAGTAGAACCGATGCTAATAGAACTAAACTCAGCATCACGGAAGGTTGGTCTTAAGATGAATTTTAATAAGACAAAGAATGAGCAAAGACAGTCCCCAGATTAAGACAAATGGTACCACAACACAGAAGACGTAAATGAATATACATACCTGGGACATAATATTACAATCGGAAAAGAAAACCAAACATTAGAAATTTCCCGCAGAATTGGACTATCTGGAGCTGCCTTTGGGAGATTAAACTATATATTAAAGGATGGAAAAATTCCCATAAATCTAAAAAGACAAGTGTTATTTTGCCTGTAACCCCCTACGGACTCGAAACTATAGGTCTGCACAGAAAAGTGCAAATAGGTTCAGAATAACGTAAAGAGCCATGGAGAGATCAACGCTGGGCGTTTCTCTCAGAGATAAGATCAGAAACCAAGAGATAAGACGCAGGAAGATACAAAAGATATTATCGAAGGAATTACAAAATTGAAATGAAGGGAGGACATATTGCAAGGGATAATGGTAATAAGTGGATATTAAGAATAACCTTCGCGGCCTAGACAAACAACACAAGAACGAGGAAGACCGCCAACGAGATGGATAGACGACGTGCGCAGAATAGGTGGAAAATATTGGTGCCGGAGGGCTCAGAATGAAGAAGCTTGGGAGAAGCATATGTCCAGGAGTGAACAAGAAGTCGCTGATGATGTGTGATGTGATATTCGGTGCATTTTTTAAATTTAAATAGTTACTGCCAATAAAAATTCCCTCTTCTTTTACATTCAAAAGTATGCGAGTCTAAGTCTACATAGGTTATTCAAAAACAAAAAAGAAACTATTTTCCTATTAAGACCACAAATAGCCCGATACAATAAAAAAACTCTTGAAGAGCCTAAGGGATTGCTTGTTCTTGTCGAACAAAGAATTAATACTTTATTTTAAGTATTTCTAAAACATTATGCTAGTTTATAAATCTCCTTTTTTTATACTAGAATAAAAAAAAGTAGTATGTGAGTTATAATCGTCGAGCCGATTATAACGTTTTTAAAAAACAATTCTTTTGCTTTTCAAAAACTTTTATTTTTGTTCGTTACGGAAAACTTGATTAAACTCGATACAACAGACACACACTCGTCCTGCACTGATGTGCGACTTATATTTATAAACTTTTTATGCCTATTATGCAGAACGGTGTTTTTAGATAAAGGAAATCTACATCAGTATATTTTATGCCCTTTAAGCTTATTATCAGAATGTAACTCGTGTTAATATTTGTTTATGGTTCAATATTTTGCTTTTTCTGAAACATCCGAGAGTATCGGACTATTCTCTGAAAAAGTTTTCTTAAGGCTAACTAAAAAATTGTGCATATCACAAATACTTTATATTCTATTTCTTTTTGTGAACTATGTTTAACAAAATTTTTAAAAACAAAATCAGTATTACTGACTTAAATAATATATAGTGAGGTAAAAAAAGCGATAATCTCAAGATAAAATTATTTCGACGGTAAAGGAATAATTTAATATCGTGATTGGAATTTCCTAGCAGAGGCTATCACCGCAATAAATATAATTTGCTCTCTGATTTGTTTATATTATTTACTATTATCTTAAATATATTTATCACTAGACGAAGTCTCGGCGATAAATGCGCCAAGACATCGTCTAGTAATCAACGCTTTAAAAAAGATGGATGAGATTCCATCGAAACGTCAGTGAAACTAAATAAATAAATAAATAATATATATATATATATAATATATAAATATATATATATATATATATATATATATATATATATATATATAAATATATATATATATATATATATATATATATATATAAATATATATATATATATATATATATATATATATATATATATATATATATATATATATGGGGCGTTTCGCGTCAATGGGGTCACCCCCATACCCAAAAATAGAATTAAGAAAAAAAAATTCAAGGGTGTCCATTTCTTCGCGCTGCTTTCAAATGTAACGTGGCCCTTTTGAAAAAAAAAATAGGTTGGCGGCTCAATATGGCGGCTAGAAACAAAAAAATCAGGATCAAATACAAACAAATGATGATTTCTAAGCGGAATTAAGTTAACTGAACTTCAAAAGTGAGATAAAATGTAATATTGATATAATAACTAGAGTAACCAACATAATTTTATATAATAACAATATGGCGGATCCAATATGGCGCCTCAAACCGAAAATTACACGAAAAATGAGCAATTATGGAGATTTCGCAGTGAGATAGCACTTTTTCTTACCGAAGCACTATCGCCGGCTCATCCTATAATAGAAAATAATCATCTATCGTAATCTAACTAAGCATAACCTATTCCAAAGAAAGGCAACTTAACCTAACAAAACTTAATACATGATACCTTACACAACAGAAAGGAAAATTATTGTAATATTGTTGGTTACTCTAATTATTACATCAATATTTCATTTTGTCTTAGTTTTGAAGTTCAGTTAATTAAATTCCGCTTAGAAATTATTACTTGTTTGTATTTTATGTTGATTTTTTGTTTGTAGCGCCATATTGAGCCACCATCTTGTTTTTTTTCAAAAGGGCTACGTTTCAACGAAGAAATTGACACCCTTGAATTTTTTCGTTAATTCTATTTTTGGGTAGGGGTGATCCAGTCGACGCGAAACGTACCATATATATATATATATATATATATATATATATATATATATATATATATATATATATATATATATATATATATATATATATATATATATATATATATATATATATATAATATATATATATATATATATATATATATATATATATATATATATATATATATATATATATATATATATATAATATATAATATATATATATATATATATATATATATATATATATATATATATATATATATATATATAATATATAATATATATAATATATATATATATATATATATATATATATATAATATATATATATATATATATATATATATATATATATATATATATATATATATATCTCTCTCTATCGAGGAGTAACAAACTGAACCTCATATGGATGTGAAGTATCAGCGAGACGTGTATTTCTAACATGCACCGCTCTAGGAGGAATTAAACGGGCCACATCCTCCGAACACTTTCCATGAAAATACTTGTAGAATAGGCTCAAGTCGCCAACCGTTCTTCGATGTTCCAGTGAATCAAGGCCGCTGGTCAGTTCTGGGTCTCCAAACACACGAACAGCTCTTCTCTGAACAGAATCCAACAAATGCAGTGTATGTTTGGGAGCGGAGCCCCAAACATGGGAGCAGTATTCCATAGTTGGTCGAATTTGAGCTTTGTAAAGAATTAACTGTTGTTGTGGAGTGTAAAGCTTTCTGGTTCGAAATAATATTTCCAACTTTTGAGCAGCTCTGCTTGCTATGCCTGCAACATGCTCATGCCAGGACATATTTGCCCCCAAATTAACGCCCAACAAGTTGGGTGACGATGTTAGAGGAATGGAGTGCCCCGCCGTAACTATGTCGGGTTCAGCAACGTTAACTTTCTTAAAAAAAAAAACTGCCGCCTGGGTTTTTGTAGAGTTAAATTCCACTTGGTTACTGTCACCCTCCGACCTCCTGCTGTCTGCGGATATTCGCCTGGGCAGCCGATGTCCGAGCGTTCAAGGTGAATGAAGAGACAAGCGTACTGTCATCTGCAAAGCTGTAGATTGGATTCCCGGTCTTCTCCAGCAGATCGTCTATGTAAATGAGAAAGATAGTAGGAGACAGTATGGAGCCCGGGGCACACCGGCGTTGATAGTGAAGGTGTTAGAAAGAAATCCGTCGACCGCCACTCGTAAAGAACGCTCTCTGAGGAAACATGAGAGCCACAAACAGAACCTTTCAGACATACCATAAGAGCGTAACTTAGCCAACAGTCCATCGTGCTAAACACGGTCGAATGCCTTGGATATGTCAAGAGCAACCGCTCGAGATTCTCCAAAGTGTTCAATTGCGTCGCTCCAAACATGTGTTACATAAGTCAGAAGATCTCCTGTTGATCTATGTTTACGAAAACCATATTGGTGATCGCTAATAATATTGAATCGTTCAAGATATTTTAGAAGATGCTCATTGATAACCTTTTCCATGACTTTCGATATTATTGAAAGCAGTGCGACTGGTCGGTAGTTATTTGGCAAGGTCTTCTTGCCTTTTTTAGGTATCGGCTGAACCGTGGCACATTTCCAGCAGGACGGAAATATTGCCTTTCTGTAGGATAGGTTAAAAAGTCTACAGAAAACTGGTGTTAGTTCCCTTGCACAGTTTTTGAGAACTATGGCAGGTATTCCGTCAGCGCAACGCCAGAAGCCTTTTTGGTGTCTAGCTTCATTAAAATACGCGTTATGATGCGCTGTCTGAAGATAACATCGGGCATCTTTGACTGCAATATGGGAATAGTAGGTGGTGTTTTTCCTTGGAAATCGACAGTAGAATGTGAAGCAAAGAGTTCAGCCAACAAGTTCGCTCTCTCACCAGGTGTGGTTGCAATGGAATTATCTGGCCGTGTGAGTGGTGGTATGATGGTAGGGTTTTCATTATCAGTCAACTCATCTTCTGGATCAGATTCACTTTGCATATTTTCATCCTTAAATCTCGCTTTACGGAAGCAATTTTTAACTGTTTCCTTGGTTACTTGTTCCCAAGCGATTTTTACAAAGTAAACTGCATCCAATGGAGTAATTTTCTTAATTAACTCAAAAGCTGTACCAGCAGTTTCAATGTTTACTATCAGGTGTTTTAGTATTAGACTTCGGTAATAAATTTTAACATTTTTTATGATTCCCTGGTCAAGTGGTTGACAAGCTGATGTACAGTTATAGGGCAGAAATAAGATTTTTATATTATTTAAGCGGACGTCTTTTGAATGAGATCTTGTATTGTCTAAAAATAACAAAATGTTTCTTTTTTCTTTTGTCATTTTCCAATCAATAATTGTTTTTTATCGGGTTAAGAAAACATTTTTTTTGTGTCCACGTCCGTTCAAGATAATGTCCGTCTAAGAGGGAGTTAACACAATGTCAATTATATGAGAGTCGGTCGGGACTATGAGAAACTGTCCCTTCAAGGGAGGTGTCCGACTTTTCCGAGTAAACCGACAAAAAAACAATAAAAAATAAACGCCTTGTCTCATTTTTCAGTGGCGAGTATCGATGTTATGTTTCCCAATCGCGCTGCGCACCAACGTCGCTGCCTGCCTTCACTGAGGGACTGCCGAGGATTTACCGATCTCAATTTTTCGGTACACGCGGGGATTTAATATTAGTCTGACGCCTATGCGAAAAAGAGACACAGTGGGCGACATATTCACTGTAGAAACAGCTCCAAAAAGAAAAATTCTCACGCTTAAATAAAAAATTGAGATGGTTAAAGTTCACGATAAGGAAAATTTAAGTGTAAAGGACTTATCCAAGCGTTTTGATAGTGGAAAAACACACGCTGCCGACATAATTAAATTTTTTTTAAAATTCCCGAACTTCCCGGTGGTAATGAGCAGAAGCTCCGTCTTGTGCGGTTCGCAGAAAAAATATGGACCAATAATTCGAAAATTTAATATTCCACACCATACATTAAGCGACCGATGGTTTTGGTTTTAAACTTCCCGGACCCAAATTAACTGTTGAATAATAATGCACGTTATGGGCGTTAACTGCTCCATTACTGCGAAAAGTAGCTTCATCAGAAAACATTATTTTGGATAAAAAATTTGGATCGGCCTCTATTGCTTCATTCATGGTGGTACCACACGTTCAAAATCACGGTCTTGAAGTTCTTAGTGTAGGTCCATATGAAACGGATGATACTTGTATTTTCTCGTGGTGCGATTAGCCGTAGATTGGGATGTGTCAGATAAGTCAGCTAGTTGACGGCTGCTGACCTAGGCATTATCTTCAACATGAAGTAAAATCTCCATTTTTTTTTCCTCATTGGTGGCATTCTGGTTTACTACTTTCCGTTTCGTATACTCAACGCTACCACTACCATCAAACCGTTCCATTAAGCACTAAAAAGATTTTTTAGATGGTAAACGTCTATTAGGGTACTTCGCTCCGTAAAGCCTTACTGCCAAAAGACAATTTTTTCCCTCCTCGCCTAGTATATAAACCATATCAATTAATTCATTTTTAGGAAAATCCATAACTATTACCTTTATACGTCACTTACTACAACAAATTAAACTATTTGTATTTGCTTAATAGACATGTCAAAATTTGACAATGTCTACATTTTTGTTTTGTCTTGGCAACTACGATGTTATAGCGTAAGTGTATTAAAAACAAGGGTAAAAATTGAAAAATTCAAGCTGAATCGAAAACTATTAGAAAAATAAGTATATGACATACTTAATAAAAGGTGAAGAGTTTTGTAAACTCTATCAGAAAAAATAATAATATACAGGGTATGCCATTTAAAAAATTTGAGTTTTTTCAATTTAAAATAGTCAAAATGCATAAATTTATTTTGAACACTCTTAGCATCTAACTCAAATTTCTTTACATATATCTTTTTTTCATCTCTATAGAACGTCGTACCAATTATGAGTATTCCGCCTTCAGAAACAATGGCGCTACTGGCAATTTTTTACAAAATTGAAAACTAGAAATTTTTTTTAAAAAATTGAAATATTAGAAAAACTGCCAGGTTTAGGTATATAACATTATTAATAAAAAAGTTATAAAATTTTACGCAGAATTTAACAATAAATTAGAAAATAGGATGTTTCATTTAAAAAAACATATGTTATATCGACCACCCTTTTTTGAAGTACCCTGTATACTCAAAAATAATTTTAAACTGTCACCTTAACTTTCCCTAAAACTATTATATTTAACATTTTTTTTTTTCGTCATACCCGGAACAAATGAGATAATGAACTTTACTCTATCGTTGACTCACCCTGTACATACATATACATACACACACACACACACACACACACACACACACATATATATATATATATATATATATATATATATATATATATATATATATATATATATATATATATATATATATATATATATATATATATATATATATATATATGTATACATATATCTATATATATATATATATATATATATATATATATATATATATATATATATATATATATATATATATATATATATATGTATACATATATCTATATATATATATATATATATATATATATATATATAGATATAGATATAGATATAGATATAGATATAGATGTAGATGTAGATGTAGATGTAGATGTAGATGTAGATGTAGATGTAGATGTAGATGTAGATGTAGATGTAGATGTAGATATAGATAATAGATATAGATATAGATATAGACATAGACATAGATATAGATATAGATATAGATATATATATAGATATAGATATAGATATAGATATAGATACAGATATAGATTATATATATATATAATATATATATATATATATATATATATATATATATATATATATACAGGGTTACAGGGAAAGTCGTCCTAGATAATTAAGGACGTTATAGTTTAGGTCGTTTCTGACCGATTTGACTCTATGACATGATGTCCTAAACTTAACCGTTTTTCGAGATATTGAAGTTTAAAGATTTTCTAAAAAAAAAACAAACATTTTTTTTTTTGCTTTTATATCGATTTTTTTTTTTTATTAGAGGTTCTCGAGTGCGATTTTTTTGGTTATTTTTTAGTTAGTCTGTATGTCAAGTATCAAAAATCATCAAAAAAATTTGAACTAGTTACTAACAGTTTCAAATGGCGGCTTGTTATTGTTTCTAAATTACGAATTTTTACCAAGTGTTTCCTACTTTAAATCAATAAAGAGAAAAAAAAATGTATGGAAGTTATTCTGCAAATTATTTTAAAAACTTTTACGTCTTTTTAGCTATCTAAAACGGTATAATATCTACTGGATCTATTGAAAATTCTAAGAAAATGAGATTTCAATAGGCCCAAATGTAGAGTAACATAATAATAGAATTTAGATACTACCAATTACCGGTTTACTACCTGCACCTTCAAACAATAAAAAGGGTTGGATAAGCATTTTTTCCGGTCGGGGTACTCTCTGTGCGAGCGACATTTTCTGTTCACTAAACATTATTGAATGATTTTTAGTCTGCTCATGAGATTCGTCCGTGGTAGGTGTGCTATACCTTGCTATACGACGTCTCTTTGAGGTGGACCCAACCACATCTACAAATGTTGTCGCACAACAGCTTGGTATTTCGCAGTGGAAGGTATGGTTTGTAATGCATACTGTTGGGCAACACCCTTACCACTATACGCCCGTGCAAGTCATTGAAGAAGGGGATCCGTTGCGACGATTAGAAAAGAGGAAGACAACCCAAACAAAAAAAGAACGAAAGGATCACAAACAAGATTCAGCTTAAATGTGTGGATGGGTATAATTTCAAATTATTTAGTTGGGCCATTCTTCCTGCCAGATAATTTGAATGGCGAGAAATACGACAACAACGAAACGATTTACCTAATTTGATGGAAGACCTACCTATTGGTTTGAGACAAAACATGTACTTTCAACACGATGGCTGCCCAACTCACTACAGAGGAAGTGTTCGTGCATGGCTCAATGACAATTATCCCAACAAATGGATTGGAAGAGGCGGACCCATACCTTGGCCGGCGAGAAGCCCAGACCTAACACCGATGGATTTTTATGTGTGGGGTCACATGAAAAGTCTCGTATACGACCAGATGACTCCTATCGAAAACGTGGATGTCCTAAGACAAAAAATAATTGATGCGGCTGACGAAATGAGGCGGCACCTCACAACCAGCGTTGTGAAAAGTAATTTAAGAAAAAGAATGAGAATTTGTGTTAGAAATAGGGGCGACCATATAGAACATGAATTATAATTAATAAAAAATATTAAATTGCAAGGTTTTTTGTTTTATTTGTGTATTTTTCGTATTTTCACCTAGAACTAAAAATTTACCTTTTGCTACCCGAGCCCGCTTTAGGTGTCATTCTGTCTACAGTTTTCCTATTAAACTCCTAGTATTATACCTTTTTTGATATATATATATATATATATATATATATATATATATATATATATATATATATATATATATATATATATATATATATATATATATATATATATATATATATATATATATACCATATATATATATATATATATATATATATATATATATATATATATATATATATATATATATATATATATATATATATATATATATATATATATATATATATATATATATATATATATATATATATATATATATATATATATATATGTATATATATATATATATATATATATATATATATATATATATATGTATATATATATATATATATATATATATATATATATATATATAAGTCCTTCGGATTCCTCAGCAACATTTCCAAAAAACGATTTTGAAATGTCCTTTTTGATGCGTTTTTGGTCTGGAGTCAACAAACGGGGCACCCAGCTTTCGCATTTTTAATCTTTATTCAGGATATTATGTACCCGTGGATATAAGATGCCTACCATCTCAGCAAGTTCACGAATATGACGATCTTCCATCACGATACCATGAATTTTATCGACCATTTCTTCAAAAGAAACCTCAACCGGGCGTCCTGAATATACAGGATCTGCAGTGCTCATACGGCCACGTTTAAATTTATTTATCTAGTAATAAATGGTCTTGGGTGCTGGTGCGGAATTTGCATGTTCCCTTCAGTTCAATTTCTATCTCGGCCGTAGGCCACTTTTTTAAACAAAATTGTTTTATTATGCACGATACTTGGCTGTATACATTTCTACGAAATGTGTAACACCGATCACTTACGATAATTGCCAACAACAAACTACGAGTTGCATCTATTTGAATCTTTGAACACACAAAATTACAATTTTGAGCTTTTCTCGTGCGTTTTTAGTGTGGAGTCAACATCGTGCACTGAGTTTTTTCATTTTTGGAACTTCATGAAGGATATTATGTACTCGTTCATATAAAAGGCCTACTATCTCAGCAATCTCACGAAGCTTAATGCGACAATCTTCCATCACAATCCCATGAATTTTATTGACCATTTCTTCAAAAGGAACGTCCTGAACGTGCAGTATCTGCAGTGCTCGTACGGTCACGTTTAAATTCGTTTATCCGGTAATAAATGGTCTTGAGGACTGGTGCAGAGTTCCCATGAACGTCCTTCAGTTCAGTTTATATCAACTGCAGTCCACTTTTTTTAAATAAAAATGTTTTAGCACTGCACGATACTCGGCTTCATCCATTTCTACGAAACGTGTAACACCGATCACTTACGATAGCAGACAATAAACAACTGCGAGTTGCATCTATTTGAAACGTTGAACATAAGAGTTACATGAATCACGCTTATCAACACCCATGCGGCTTAACAAAATTTCTTCTCATTTCGTATAAATTTACCAGTCGACCCTCCGATATCAATTTTTTACTTTAGCAATAAAAACAAATTAAACTTTAAAATTAATTTAAAAAAAAATAAGGGAAACAGTAGCTATTACATAAGTATTTATAACTCGATTTACTTACAGTTTCTTAAGAATAAAATCCACTTCACTTTTAATATACTTTTCAATATTCTCATCTTGATATTTACCAATTAAAAGACATCTCCACTCTCGCAAACCAGTTCTCTTCAACTTTCTTCACAATTCCCTAAAATATTTTTATTACGTTTACCTCATACATAATATAAGCAACAAAGTAAGTACAGTGCAGTCTCCATATAACGAACTTTCGTACATTCGGATTTTTTTTAGACTGCTACACACTGAATATAGTAATTTGTAACAAAATACTTTTTAATCCATTTGTAACCAAATATGTACCTGAAAAAAGTTTCAGTAAATTTGGATTTTCTCAAAGCGTCAACAAAAGTGTATTACCAAAGCCACGCATCGTGGCGCTGACATGTTTTGAATAATTATATAATTCTTTCGGTACGACTACAGGAGTTTAAAAAACATTTTAAATCATTGTAGTTGAAACTAAAGATTAATTCAATGGATAACGTACGGATTAAAACTTACAGACAAAACAAAAGACCTTAACGTACAATTGCTACTTGTTTCTTTACAACTAGTACAATCGTTTTATCTAAGGTAAGACAACGCATATAGGCGCTGTTTTTGTCAATTATCTTGATTTTTGAGATGTATGCAAAATTATATTCAATACTTCTAAGTTTCGTGTGTAAGTTTTTTATCTTTCAACATTGTTAAAGTTAGTATTGTTCAAAAAAGGGTGTAACTAATAACACAGAATATACTCGTATAGCCAACGCTACAGAAAGATATCTCTTACGGACGATGACGAATAGGCACGATTCACCCAATAAAATAATGTAAAACAATACTAGAACGCGTTAGCAGTCCCATATTTTAATAAAATTCATCGACTGCCTGCTTTTCGCTAGCAATCTTGCCGATGTGTTTGGCAGTAACCGGATATAATATACCCGGGCTTATAATTTGAATTATAAAGACTACAAAATTAAATATCAAATACATTTTGAGAAAATATATGTAATTTTTATACTTACTATATTACATAAATAAATAAATAAATAAATATGGTCTTTATTTCCAATTATGAAAGAAAAAAAATACATCATAAACTAAATAAAAAAAAATGCTACATTAAATTGGAAAATGCCTAAGGTTAGCTGGGAATGTAAGACCACGAAGGTACAAACGTTCCCCCTGTTCTTTACCTTAAGCATCCTAATACCAAAGTTTATAGAATTTATCTATTAAACTGTGCTAGTATCTCAATAAAACTGTGTAATGTTGTAAGTGTTAGGAAAAAAAAAGACGAAAAAAAGAATGGCTTTTGACACAACTAGAGCAAACAAAAAAAAAACCTTGATACAAATTAAATTGTTTAACAGACAGGCGAGTCACCCAAATACATCCGAGATAAATAATAGAATTTATACAGAGCACAGATACACTCAAGAGCTAGTGATATTCTTTTTTGAAGGAAAATTCACATAAATAAGTACTAATCTTTATATATTTAACAAAAAACCTCCTATACGTCGCCTTGAATGACCTAGGATCCAATAGTTTTATATTTTCTGGAATTGAGTTTATAAATCTTAGCTATTTGAAAAGAGAAGGACGATCTAAATTTTTCAGTTTTGTGAGCCGGAGGCGAAATGCGTCACCTGAAACGGACATACAAATTATGAACATCTGATCTAAAGGTAATTTTTTTATGTAGGTAGGAGGGAACACCCGTTAAGACAATTTTGTGGAATAAACAAGCCGCATGCAAACAACGTCTATCATTCATATTTAACCATCCCAGTTCAAACAATTTGTGTGATATGTGATTCCTTTTACGAATACCAAATATCAGGTGTAAACATGAATTTTGAAGATACGTCGTCTATCGGATGAGTCTATTGAAAATCCATATACAGTATCATAAAAATTTAATCTGGACAATACCAGATACTCACACAATATAGTTTTCAATTTTTGATTTACATAGTCCCTAGAATTGTAAATCATCTTCAAATTAAAGTACGCCCGACGTATAACTATGTTCACATGCGATCTGTACCTCAAATTGTAGTCCATAGTAAGGCCTAAATTTCTACATTTGTCATCAATTAGTAACACTTCCCCGTTGATTTTAATATTAATATGTGGTAAGCAACTGCTTCTGAGCTTCCGAATACCAAAAACCATGACTGTACTTTTTTTTGTATTAATTGATAGAGAGTGGTCACTGGCAGCAGAAACTAGCCCCACCAAATCATCATTGATTTCTCCAACACACCTGTGAATCTCGTTAGGACGACATATGTGATAAAGCTGCGTATTGTTGGCATACAAGTGTACCTTGCAATACCTCACCCGATGTATTAGTTGTGAAGTGTAAAGTGAAAATAATAGAGGTCCCAAAATGGAACCTTGTGGGACACCACAGGTAATTGGTAAAGGTCTCGACTCAATACCGGCGACTCGCACTGATTGACTTCGATTACTTAAAAAACTTTGCAATAATTTCAAACTGTTGTTACTGAGACCAACGTATGTTAGTATAGAACAAAGAAGGCTGTGACTTATTATATCAAAAGCCCTAGAAAAATCAATGAGGGTCAAAACCGCTAAGCACCCTCCATCGATGCCCCTGAGTATGTTATCAATTACTTCCAAAAGGACTGTCTCACAGCTATGACCTGGTCTAAATCCCGATTGAAATTTGGGCAAAATGGAGAATTTATCAGTGTGGCCACGGAGTTGTGACTCCATAAACCCTTCCAAAATCTTAGAGAGGACGGGAAGAACACTTATGGGTCTTAAGTCTTTGTACTCACTTGGGCATGCAACTTTAGGCAAAGGTGTACCAATCGCATGTTTCCAATAATCAGGAAACTCACCCGCCAGCAGACAGCAATTCCCTATATGCGTAATAAAGGGTAATATATATGGAATGGCAAGAAGCAAAAGCTTTATACTTAACCCGTCAACGTCCACCGCATTAGTCTTTATGGAATACAACAGTTTAATCACATCCTCTTCAGCCACTATATGAAAATCAAAATTTTCTACCCCAGGTTTTTTATTGTTTTGATACCAATTAATCTGTTCAGGGTTTGGACTCAGCTTAGCGATCCCATTAATAAAATAGTCATTTATACTATCCGGATCGGAAAGTGATCAAGGAATATCCATTTCTCCTTTCCTACAATTCACATATCAAGTTCCCTCCAAATTTTATTAACTCCACCGGTATTAAGTTTTTGTGAAAAGTAGGCTTTTTCTCTCTACGACATGCCAAGGTAGTATAATTTCTAAGAGATTTGTAATAATTGTAATGAGCCACATTTTTAGTCCTACGCCACTGAGAGTGTGCATTATTTCTCAAAGATATTAAAAAAGAATATTATCTGTTAACCATGGTGCAAATTTCTTAGTTATACGTTTACGTTTTAGAAGAGCGTGAACGTTAAAAACATCTATTACAGTATTATTAAAAAACTGAACCTTGTCCTTTATATTTTCCAACAAAAAATATTATCGAACGAAGCCGCATGTAAAGTGGCCACAAAGGTATCAAGGTCAAAATTTTTGAAGTCTCTAATAATTTTAAAAAGGGGTATTTTCGGAGGATTTGAAATGTTTAAAACACATTTAATAATATCATGATCAGATATATTATAAACTATTATCTATGATTGATGGTGCTTATTCATCAATATTTTTTAACACATACTGAGAGGACTATTTTATAGCGAATATTTTTTCGCGTACCTTAATGCAGTTTGAAATTATAATGTCAATTAGATTTCTGGAGATTAGTTAACCTAAAATTTAAAGAAAACGGTCGGGGTGTACAGAGCTTTTTTAAAAATATTTTACGCTATTATCCAATGATATATTTTAATTTTTAATAATAAAAAAAAACGGTGATAACAGATAAGAAAATACAGCAATTTTTTGGGGAAAAATATGTACAACTTTGAAAATAATTAAAGATAATGAATGAATGATGAATACAAGAATAAGTATAATAATAACTGTGATTTAAGAGTTACACAGCTTTCATTAAAAACCAAAATTTTTTATTTCTAAATTCTAACATTACTTGCGAAATGTTAAAATATTTATTTTCTTTTATAAAGAAAGTTTCCTTTTTTAATGCACATGAATAATTATGACTCCCTAAAAACAAAGCCAAAACATTTTTCCTTTACAGCGTACATTGTTCTGCTGATGAAGTTCTTTAATACGCCTTGTCAAGGTTAAAAAAAAAATAAAGACGCAATGATGTATTTTTGCCTTTGTAACAGCTGTTAATATCACAGATTTACTGAATATTACACATTGAGAATTTTTGCTTAATAAATTACCATTTTCACATTAAAATGTCAAATGTAAAAACATCTGCTCGAGGGTTTGTTTAGTTGAGAGCAGGACAAAAATATTTTGTATATACTAAAAAAATGACAATGTAAGGTCTAATGAAGTGTTGTTATAGAAATTGAAAAGCTTCACAGTATTCCACTACCCAAGCAAGTATCATGGAAAAAACATTTCAAAAGTGAACAAGACAGTTGTAGAGTTCATTAGATTTTAATTAATTCAAAATTGTTTATTAGTTTTTATTGCGCCATAATAATCGCAAAATGTGAAGGTTACTAAATTTTGTACGTTCAAAGGTGTAGCTTGAACAAATATGGAAGATTCAAAATATTTTGGTCACTTATTTTTATCAATGTTTTACAAAAACTCTCTATCAACATAAAAAATCATCGAAACTTGATTTGTTTATTTCTTACAGTATACCAACGATTTATTTTGGCTCATAACAGATACCACGTCTTGATTTTAATATCTTGGACACATTAATACTACGCCACATTGATCCCCACTATGCTAAATACTTTATTTTTGCATACGTGATTTTGTCAAATGTCAGTTTATTGTTCCAAAATTTTATAACGTTATATTTTAGCTAGTTCGCGTATAGAAAATTTTGGAGCTTTACAAAAAATACGGTTTGTACTGCATGATTTTCGCTTATAACTTTTAGCGACCTAATGATTATTTTATTAAAAATATTTCAAAAACGTTAAATTTTCCAAACCATAGAAATATTGGAAACAGAATTTCTTTTTTATAATATACAACTACCTG
Source organism: Pachyrhynchus sulphureomaculatus (assembly GCA_019049505.1). Classification (NCBI taxonomy): domain Eukaryota; kingdom Metazoa; phylum Arthropoda; class Insecta; order Coleoptera; family Curculionidae; genus Pachyrhynchus; species Pachyrhynchus sulphureomaculatus. Next base: position 112,847,268 of record CM032446.1, on the reverse strand, counting down.
GAGCCTACCATGTGATAAAAGGCTATACAACAGTTATTAGCACTACACGAAACACTTTATTTTTGTCCTCGACGTGCGTTTTGATAACTATGTCAGAATCATCAGGAATGATGATTGACAGTTAGTCATCCCCGTGATGTTGTTAACATGGTTAGTAGAGTGCAAAAACAAGGTGTTGTGTGGTATCATTGTGACAGCGATTCCAAACTTCCTACGTAGTGCATGGTAAGGCCATAAAATATTACAAAAAAAGGTATAAACCAAGTACTAATCCTTGAACATCATTACCATTACTACGGAGTGTTTGTCCACAACTTGTATTAATCATATAATACATTATTTATTATATTTTTATATCTTAACTTGTACAGACGCTTCATATTTTGGTATAGATAACGCATTCAGAAAATATTGCTTCGGGTAAGCTTTCAAGTCTTTCTCTACACAATGTCACCCTGCAGACGTAACATAGCACTTTCCAGACTTAAACTATCGGACAATTGAAAAGAATATAATGTTTAGATTCCTTGGCACCAAGAATCCTGCAAAAAGCCCATTCCCACGACAAATATAAAGACATCTTTCTAAATCCCTTTTCCACCCCATAAACATAATCTTTAAATTCATCTATTCAAAACACCTTAAAAAGGACGTATAATATACCAAGCAAGCCCTCTAATGTTCTCCCCTACCCTTTCAACACTTCATATGGTTTTACTATATATAACACACTTACAATTTGTCCATTACCTTAGCCAAAAAGAAATACCACCATCTATAGAAACTATACAATAGGTAACGATCTGGATTCTTTTCATCTCTTTTTTTTATCGGTCACTTTCCCGGCTGAATAGGGATTACTCTTTCTGGATGGATATGGGCGAGGATGTCGTAATATCTGCCAACGATGTCCAAATTCCGAAACATACATTTGTATTTCCCGGCACTTTTTAGACAACGCGGTAGTGCTACCACGGGCATTATTACATTTGTACAGCATCTACTACCTGTGTATGTGGCCAAGCCAAATATACCTAAATAAATTAATAAAACTGGCCTGCCGGGATTAAAACCCGGCAGGACAACCATAGAGCTAGGGCCACTACTCCTTTACCCTATTAAAATTGAAAGTAATAAAAAATAACTTAATTCTTGGATTCCTAGAGTCCGAGAACAATGAAAAGGTCATATAACACAATATAACTTCCTCCCCCACCCCTTTAACCCAATATATGATTTACTATAAAAAATTATGCACAAAACTTGTTAATTATCTTAACAAGAAAAAGACAGAAAGATTACCATATTGTTATTTAAACCATACAATCCCCTTCCCCTACAGTGTTATGACTGAGGCTTCATTACCTCTTTAGATTTTATATGTGTACCAAATTTTAAATTTATCGAATAAGATACTCGAGAGGTATTGTCCCGACAGACCGACACACCGACAAAAAGATAAACCGATGGAAATTAATGACAATATTTTTCGTGATCTAGGAACCCGAAAACGTAAAGAAAAGCAAAAATCTCAGATGGTAAATTTTTCACAAATTCAATACTTTCCTTTAGTAAGGAAAGTAAAAAACAAGAAAAATTAGAATATCATTATTACAACCATAACAAATTTATGGGCACCAATCCCTTTTCCCTTCAACCCTTCTATAGGTATTAAAGGTATGCCGAATTAAAAAAAATATCTCATTTCGTTCAAGAGCTATCGTGCCAACAGACCGACAGACAGACGAACCGACGGAAGTAGATGATTATGTTTTTCGTGATCTAGGAATCCTAAAACGTGAAAAAAAGCAAAAATCTAGGAAGGTGATTTTTTCACGAATATAATTTTTTTTTAATCTCAAAATACCCTGAAAAAGGCCTATAACACAATAAATACGAAGCGAACCTACTAGCTCTTCCCCAACCCTTTAGCCTCATATATGTTTCATTATAAATAGTTATGCTCATGTCCATTATACCAACCAAAATATGCACACGCAGTGCTTTAATTGTCAGCTTCTCGGGCACTCCTCCGTTAGGTGTTGAACCCCTGCCAAGTGTGTAAAATGCGGACAAAGATACTTTTTCTCCGCATGTCTCAAATCAAAGGAAGCCATGGCTTGCTGTGGTAACTGCCAGGGAGATTACTCATCCAATTATCGTGAATGTACAAAGTATCCCAAGCCACAGACCAACGTTTCGGCTCCCAAATCTACAGTCCTGGAGCAACCAGGACAATTTTAATTTCATCACTCCTCTCTCATAGAACCTTGAAGTCGTTCAACAGGTGAACGCTCTTGAATATGTGCTATTTAGCACATATTCAAGAGCATGGTAGACATGCAGCGCCAATACCCCGCCCTCATGCCCCGCGTCTACACTTCCGCGATTCCTTGAAATCCTAACTTGAAACGCAAACACCATTATCCCCAAAAAACAAGAGCTCCAATATTCTCTCCAGAAGGACTGATACCGCCTAGTTCAAGAAATCTCCATCAGCCACCCAAACTGAAGCCGACATCATAACCGTTTCCATGGCTAATAACACCACTATTCACCTCTCTTCTGTCTATTGCAAAATGGGAACAACCATGCAATTGATCTTGTAGACTATCATAGGCTTTTCATCTCCCACAACCAAAAGTCGTTTCTAGGCGGCGATTTCAACGCCAAAAGCGTTTACTGGGGAAACCTAGTAACAAACGGTAATGGTTCTGTTCTCGAATCTATCCAGAACCAGCTGGTTTTCAACTTGATCACACCAGACTCCACTTTCCTGGACCACGGAAGACCTGACTTTCTTGATCTTTTCCTGATCAGAAACGTCAACCTCCACCACAACATCACTGCCTTCTACGAGCTCCCCTCCGACCACCTATCAGTCATTCTTACTCTGGGCGACTCGGCCGACCGGCTTAACGATACTGTTTGTCACCAGCGTCACTCACTGGGAGAACTTCCAAAGGCTCCTAGTTGACACCGCTCCAATTTCCACTAGTGCAACCACAAGAGACCTGAACAATGCAGTCAATAAATTAACAGCTGATATCCAGACCGCCCTAACCCAGGTCACTGTCACCAGGATCGAGCCCACCACATTCAATGGAGACCTTCTCCCCTACATCAAAGAGCAGATACGGGAGAAAAACCGTCTGTTGAGAAGAGCCATCTGCACTGGCGACCCCTACCTCAGAAGGCTCGCAAACCGTGCCACAGCTCAAGTTAGCGACCCCCTGTTCCAATATCACAACAGCAGATGGAGTTCTAAGTTTGAATCCATCAACACACAAGATAACTCCCTGTGGAAAATGGCCCGAGCACTTTCCAATGACGCCACTCGTTCAATCCCCATAGTTTCCCACGCTGGAACCATTGCTGTAACTCCTCAAGAAAAAGGTGATCTTTTAGCAGAAATGCTAGAGCCCCAATCTTAACCGAGACCAGAGGGTAGCCTTCACCATCCAGGTTTTCCTGTCCAACCTCCCCCCAACACATATTTTACTACCCCCTCTGCCACCCAGACCATCATCACCTTATGCTCAAAGCCTCAGGGCACGACAAAATCAGTGTCGAAGTCCTGAAAAAACTCCTAAAGAGAGAGAGAGAACTAACATAATAAACGGTATCCTGAGATTTCTACTTCCCTTCTTTCTAGAAAAAAGCTAAGATCATCCTAATCAGGAAACCAGGCACCACACACCCTCTCAGAGGCTAGCAATTATCGGGCAATTAGCCTACTTCCTTGCTTAGGCAAAGTGGCCGAGAAAGTTATCCTCGATATCATCTGAGCCAAAACTTCAGAGCTCAGAGTCAATCCAAATGAACAGTTAGGGTTTCGTCCCTCCCATGGCACCGTCCATAACACCACAGCTCTCTCCCAACGCATCGTCGATAGCTTTAATCGTAAACATCAGGTTGGAGCTATCTTCCTTGACGTCTCCACGGCCTTTGACTGAGTCTGGCACGAAGGACTCATCCCCAAGTTCATCTGTCACGGCTATCCCACAAATATCACGCGGCTGGCCCTTTCCTTCCTCTCGGACCGTACATTCCAGGTTCGAGTTGACCAGAGCATTTCCGAAGTCAAGCCCATTCGAGCCGGATTCCCCAAGACTCCATCCTCTCCCCCATTTATTCAACTTCTTCACCGCCGATTACACCGCCACCACCAAGTCAACCAGGATCATCACCAACCGCCTCCAACGCGACCTCAACACACTAGTGTCCTGGTTCGAACATTGAAGAATCCAGATCAACCCAGCGAAGACCCAAGCCATCATATCCTCCAAGCCTCACACTCCGAGGCACTAGACTCAGCATTAAGTACCTAAGCCTCCACTACGATAAGCGGCTGGTATGGAAGGACTAGGTCGCCACCTCCACCAAGAAAGCAAAGTAGTCAAATCAAGTAAATTGTCAACTTCAACCAAATGTCAGGTACACATAGATCCTCCAGACCATCTAAAACAAAGCCCTCCGCATCGTTGCCAAAGCCAAATGGTTAGTATGCAACACCCAGCTTCATAGAGACCCCTAGATGCCCACAATCCCCGAATTCATGAGCAACTCTCAGCTCAAATTCCTAGACAAAGTCACACACCATCCAACCCCACAGTCATGGTCGCTACCGACCTCGACGCTATCTTCCCAGATCAAGCAAGGCACTACCCCCCGATTAGCTTAAGTTAGTATTAATTATCTTTAAGTTTAATTTTAAGTTTTATGTTCATGAAATATCTTAAGTTCAAATATCGCTTAACAGATTATATAAATTCCTCACCTAGGCTAAGTTAGTTAGGTCCCTGGCATGTATATATATTTTAAGATACAATTTGTATACTCTGTTCTTAATCACACCATTGTATAATAGTAGTAGTCTCAGTGCTAGCTAATTATTCAATAAATGATATGGACACTGACCGCTGTCACGCCCTTCCCGGGAACAAAAAAAACAATGAAAAAATCTCTTAGTTTTCGGATTCCTCGACTACAGAAATCTTGAAGGTTTCTATACAAATATGACACGATATATACAAAACAACCCCTCAAATCGCCTCACTCATCCCATCATGTTTTACTATAAATATTTATGCTTAAAGTTTGTTTATCATCTCAAAAAACAGGGAAAATTACAATATTATTATTAAAATCATACAAAATTTAACGCCCCCACCTTTTTCACCCCCTTCGCGTAAAGCGATATCGCTCAAAAATTAAATGTTTCATTCCGTCGTCAGGTATTATTTATGTGCCCGATTTCAATTTGATATCTCGTTTCGTTCGAGAGTTATTGTGCCAACAGTTCAAGAGACCGCCGGAAATGTTAGGAAATGCAAAATATTGGAGTAAAAGTATTTTTCATAACGTTAAACTTTCCTCGAGGATGCTCTACAAAACAGTGAAAAGCTGACAAAAAGTCGTTTAGTAGATTTAGATAACAGTCTTAATAGACAGACAAAAAAATATATGCTTACCGAGAAAAAGATTATCTACCTCTTCATTTCTATCTGTTATCCGAAATAAAAGTATCTACCTATTCAAAGAAATTTTACTTCTTAATTTCAAAACTACTAAAAATCTTCTTTCTTATGTAAATAATAACTGGTTTTTAAATTCTAAATCATATAATTTTGGCTGGGCCATAAACAATAAAACATTTACTAAATATCATCTTTTATACTACCTACTTTGCTACATCTATATAGGCATATTTTTCCTTATTATTATTATATATAAAACCATCTGGTACAGCACTTCTGAGAAATTCAACGATTAAAACATATCGCAAAGCCGGCAGTAATCAGCCGGCTTCGTTTGGCGGCGACGTTTTGCTGCCACGTGTTTGTCTTTCTGTACCGTTAGCTATACATTATGTGCCAATAGGGAATTAATTATTTAAAATTTTTCAGAGCTCTAGTTTTCATTAAAAGGATTTTTTACTAATAAAAAATCTCAATTTTTAATGTAAGTTATATTTATGAAATATTTGAATCCAAAAATCAAAAATTGGCGTTATTTTCCATTTTTTTTTAATGAAAAAAATGTTATTGCACATTTTAACTTAATTTTTGTTGCTTTTAGTTCTGCTATCGCAATAATATGTTTTACATTTGACTTGTATGTTTTTCTAATTATTGACGTCTTTCCTATGCTCAAAATCTTTTAAGATCTTTTAATATCTTACTACCTATAATTCAAATTATCGAATTGTTATACTGTGATTGTTATTCTTTAATGTGAAAAGTAAAATTCAGTTTTTATTGTGACACTTATATTTGTGGGGGAAATACTGGATAAATAACTTTACCGATTTTTTTTATTGGATTTGTCATATGGAGACTCTCATCTATCTATAAAAATTCACCTTTAGTATTTGTTCCGTTTCGTCCCTCTTGACATAATAATTCTTCTTTTCTCGGTGGCTTTCAAACATTTTCCTTGCTGCAGTAAACAGTAGCCTCTCCCTATTCTTAGATAAAGTATTCATAAGTTCTTGTAGTAATTCAGTTTTATTTCCATTTATCTCTGGCGCATCTACTGTTATTACAAAGGGTTTAATATCACTTTGACCGCAACTGAACACAGATACATGTAGTCCACTAGTATAGTATTTTTTAGCATCAATATTCTGAGATTCTAGTGGATTATACTGAGAAGTCAGCTGTATTATCAGCCACTCTAAAAAACAGTAAGGGATTTTTCAATGTTTTTGCACCTTGCATACAATTCCGTGTATTTATCTAGAAACTTATAGCTTCGAACCAATTTTTTCTACATAACATTGATCTTGATAGGCCTAGGCCGCAAAATAAATTTTATATGTTGCTTGTGTACAATACTATGGCAAGACTAGTGTGAATGAACAAAATATTTTGTATACATTATCTCCGAAAGTGTTTTATAATTCATCTTGCAAAATATACGAGGGCCGGGTTTTAAGTTTTTACAAACGGCCAATAGATGGCGCTATTGAGATGTAACATTACCATTATAAAATTTGACATTTCTTATTGTTAAAACAGTGACAGCTCAGAAATTGTAGTTTGTTTACAGTAAGCGTTAAAAAAACAGTTTTGCGAACAAATGGACATTTCACGTGAAGGTTTTCGTTGGATAACTTTTTGCGATTTTAGTAACGGCCTAACTCAACAACAATGCCTCAAATCGCTTCGTTCAACTTTTGGTAATCCATCAGAAAAGACCATTTACAACTGGTTTGCAGAATTTCGTCATGGTCATGCTTCCATCAGCGATAAATTTCGTGAAGGTCGGCTAAAATCGGTTGTTCCAAAAACATCGATGATATGCGCAACATGACTGAAGAGGATCGGCATGCGACATACCGTAAGATAGAGCCATCGAAGACTGCAGTACATTCGATTTTGCATGAATAATTAGCTGTGAAAAAGAACTCTTCCCGATGGATTCGGCATAATTTGACCGAGGCTCAAAACCAGGCTCGTGTCAATTGGTGTAAGAAAATGCTCAAAAAAATTCGACCGCAAAATCCGTATACAACAACGAAACAAGAGACGAAACTTGGATATATTGTACGAGCCGGAAACTAAGCAACAATGAACTGTTCGGGTGTTCCAAGATGAACCGAATCCGACAAAAGTGGTTAGCGAAGCACTTCCAAGAAAATGATCGCTTGTTTCTTTGGTCATACTGGACATATTGCAACCATTGCTTTAGAGCAGAGGTTCCCAAACTTTTTTTTCTCGTAGACCACTTTCAAAATTTTACTGGTTTCGGTGGACTCCCTGCTGCTACATTTCTACCATATTCCCAAAACTCGTCAAAAAATGTGAAGATTAGATCTAACGATGGAAATTTGCGTCGTGGCTGAGTTCCAACCCTAAATTCGGAGTGGTAAAAATAAAAAGAAAAATAATATATTTTCTTGTGTTCTATTTATTAAAATAATATGATTACAGACTTAATAGAATTAAAATTAAACATTAATAACGTACCGTAACTTCAACAATGCAAATCAACAATTAAAAAAAAAAAGTCATAATTTTAATGGGAGGGATGTACTTGATGGTTTGACAGCAAATTATCAATATTTGGCTTCAGTTTTGTAAGGAATAACCGCAAATCTCCCCGTTCTGTGATGTTCAATCTGCTCCTTTTTTTGTTAATAGGTTTGTAACGACACTAAAACTTTTTTCGACAAAGTATGACGAGGGAAACGCTATCAAAAGTTTTCTCGCAATTTCCCACAGCCCAGGATATTTTTCGGATATTTCTGCCTGCAGCCAAAATGTTTGATAGCCTTTTTTAAATTTCACCTTCAGCTCCTCATTGGTGCTAAGCTCGAGAAGCTCCTCTTGTAATACCACATTCGCCACTTCCGTTTCATCAAATGGATTTATGATCCATGGTGGTATTTCCATCTTCAAATCTATTTTTGAAGTCATCATGCAGGGCATTTAAATGTTGAACATATGTCTGAATATCCTCATCAAGACATTCTGCCTGTGACAAGTTTGGAAACTAGGAGAATTCGCGCCGACTAATATTTTGCTTCATAAATTTCAATTTTCCAAGAAAAGCCGAAATTACACCCTTTGTTTTTATTAAATTTAGGCTGTCCCCTTGTAACTGCAACTTAATGTCATTAAATTTTTTGAACACATCTGTCAAATACGCGATGTCTGCTTTCAATTTGATCAGGTTTTTTCTTTTAAATCTGGATCTTAACTTTCCAGAAACTCTAAAACTGATTTAAAAACTGAGTAAAATCTTGTTAAACATGCACCTTTCGACAACCAGCGTACTTCAGTATGTAAGAGCAATCGTTGGAAGTCTTCATCATTTTCGTCGCACAATTGTGCAAATAAACGGGTATTCAACACATTGCTTCTTATTTTGTTAACTGCTTTAATCACAAATTGAAGCGATTGGTGCAATCTATCACTCAAATTTTTCGCTACTAGGTGTTGCCGGTGGATGACATAGTGAATTGCAGCTACTCCTGGTATAATTCTTTTAAGATGGCTTATAAACCCACGATATCGCCCGAAAATGGCAGGAGCTCTCTGCTGCCACCGAAATAATGTTTATAAATGGAATCGATTTTTCCTTAAAAAAATCACTCAGGACATTAAATATTGATTCGCCTTTAGTGTCCGTCTCCAAAGTTTTCGCGAATAGCAGCTCTTCATGGATTTCTTCGTCCATAACAACTCGAACATATGCCAATAATAATGCTTCATTACCAGGTAAAGTTGACTCGTCCAGTTGAATAGAAAAATGAGTTGTTTGCAGATAATTACACAAGAAGCTTTCAATATCAGAGCTCATTTCATCAATACGTCTTTGTACAGTGTTGTTACTCAAAAGAATTCTTTTGAGTACGTCAAATAGAGGTTTGTGCAGAACAGTTTTTAAAACCTCTTCAACAGCGGGTAAAATTAACTGTTCTTCGATGGTGTGGGGTCTTCCAGATTTCGCTATAAGCAGTGAGATATTGTAAGATGCCCGCAAGCCATCATCGTTACTTTGAGACGTTGAAGCAAACATACTGTGCACGGTGGGTCTCTTTTCATATTTTTCCTTCAATGTTTGAAAATATTTTAAATCTTTACCTATTTTATCAGGATGTCACCTTCTTAGATGATCTTCGAGCTTCGATGGTTTCATAGTCATTGCTCAAAACTTTGTTGCATAAAAGGCATATGGACAATCGTTTGTCTGCCTTTGATGGAAGAAAACCAAATTTCAAATAATCAACACTGTACTGTCTACATTTCTTCTTAGATTCAGCCATGTTTCGTATCAGTTACCTACCTGTAAAGAAAAAAATGTTTGTTTTAGTAATCATAAGGCGACTTTAATAGGATATGGCTATTTTAACAGAATAAAATAGGATGAATTAATTATTGCAATGAAAAAACCAAAATGCCGGCGGCAAAACTAATTTTAATTATTAAAAGCAATAAACTGCTAAGACCCATATAGAGGTTTTCACAAAACGCTGAACCTATTGTAATGTAATATAAAATATTTTTTGATTAATTATTTTGATACATTTCTGTAAATTTTGAGAGAAAATACTTTTAAAGAATATTTTGACATCAAAACTTCGCGATTTTAATGATTTATTTATTACTTTGATGTACGTTACGAGTGGTACATAAAGACACGTACAATTTATGAAAATATTTTTAGTCATTTAGCATTAGCAACTACGAGGGCACTGAAATATGTACAAACATGCAGGTCAATCATATATCTCTCCTTTAGTGAATCACCACAGTCGGGTAAATAAATAATTTTATAATAAAAAGTACTAAAAGTTCAATCTTTCTCGGCTTTCTGTTCTTTTATAAAAGTATCGAATAATGGCCCTGTTCAGTATTTAATTTTTATTACGTACCTACTACACGCAAACATAAATATAATATTATTACATTATAAAATAAAAGTATGAATAACAAATAGGCAGGTACTTACTTTTTCCGGCACTGGCAAACATTGACATCGATTCACTCACTTTTCTTTTCAAAATTCCGGAAACAAATGAGTAACGTTTGACCTTGCATTCGTATTTATATTGATTAAGAATCAAACAAATTCATGCAAGATTACAAGCACAGCACAAGTCGTATTTCGTCCCTTTGCACGTCTGAAACGGGTTGCGTTGCGGGCGGGCTTGCGGCGCTTTGCAAGTCTCGACGCGCGTTGTACTGAATATCGAATATGCAAGTTTTTACAAGTAACAGTCGCTGACCTTCTTAAAATACACTACTCAAAAAAATTAAGGGAGGTTTTAAAACAAGGAAATTAATGCTAAATAAACAGGCTATCTGATCCATATGCTGGCCTAACTGAAAAAAATTTTTTTCAAGCCCGTGGACCAAAAAAAAAAGCAAAATATTTGCAATATTATTTTTTCGCGTTATCTGTTAGGATAGCATGAGAACCGTAGTTCCTAAAAAATTTTAGCCAAAAAATCTGAAAATTAGAATCTCAAAGCTTCAAAATGCTTTTTTTTTAAAGTCTCAATACAACCATTTTTCACCGAAATACAGCCTGTCAAAAATCACCGAAAAATGTGGAATTTTTTTTGCTCCCTTAATCTTTTTAAGTAGTGTGTATTATCTGCCTGCATTGATAGGTAAAGCCAAGCCAACATTTTTGTTCTTTACTATCAAAACCAGATAAATTTTCGTGGACCCCCACTTACAACTTGTGAACCCCCATTTTTTTTTCACGCCAACATAGACCCCCGTCGAGTCTCCCGTGGACCCCTGGGGGTCCACCTGAACCGTTAATGCTGAATGGTATATAAGAATTTGCCAGAAGTCATCGATAAAATCAGGAAAAACAAGCGAAAACGTCGCATCATTCATCATGACATGCTCTCACACAGCACGTCAAACAATTGACTATTTGACGACGAAAAACATCGGATTAATGTCTCATTGACCGTATTCACCTGATTTATCGCCTAACAACTTCTTTTTGTTCCCGAAAGTCAAAAAAAAATTGCGTGAACAGCGATTTTCATCACCTCAAGAAGCTGTTGAATCCTTCCAAAATCAAGTTTTTGAGGTACCAACTTCAGAGTGGAAAAAAAATGTTTCTAGAATTGGTTCGGACGCATGCAAAATTGTATAGATCTCAAAGGTGAACATTTTGAGAAACCATAAAACGATTTGTACCAAAAAACTTTTTTCCTTTCATTGTTTTTTAAAAACTTAAAAGGTAGCCCTCGTAGTACCCTTTTCCGATCTTAACAAGTAAATAACTATATCGTTGCAATAAAACACATACATTAAAAAAAAATTAACCAAATATATTGCTATGGAAATGTTGAAACCAAGTTTAAAAAATAGAAAACGCACCGTTAGAATTTGGGATGTTAACTATCCGTCATTAAAAAAAACCCTTATTTGAATTGGTTGCCTTAATAAACTATTTCTGTATTTTTTCTTTTTAGGCAGAAATTCTAGGAAATATGATGGTTACCTCTCAGGAAATGATCCCTATATGATAACTCCAACTGGACACATTTCCGAAGTCTTTTTATCAAAATTATACTAGAAACACTTTAGAGCGTACGCTGTAAGATATATTTACAGATACCTGAATAAAAAATATGTATGAAAAACCTTGATAAGGTCCATCTTATTTTTCCTCCTTCTACCATAAATGTATGTAGGTCCATGAAAATAAATTGCGGACACACAAATATCATAAATTATTTCCAAATGTTAAATACGTGCAAGATGTTGAATAAAATTGTACCAATAGATTCTCAGAAAAAAACCTTCAACTTTCTGTAAAATAATCGGATCTACATTATTCATTAAATTCATAAAAAATGACTTCATGGCAACTAACTACAAAATAAAAATAAATAAGGCAAGATAATTAATCTTTTTTATGGGAACGACACACGCACTGTTGGGAAATCCCTAAAGCTCTACAGGAGTGACGCGTGTTGTGAAAAAGCGATTCACATTGGTCTTAAATAGCAGTAAATTGAACTCGGTAAGAAGTATACTCCTAGACAATTATTTCCAAAGGGATAATCATCTCTATATAAAAGAGTTCTTAAAAATGGTGGTAACAGGAGCGACGTAACTATCCAGTGGTAATTTCATGAGTGAATACCATTTTTATGTTTGAGATGCCTTTTTGGACATCATTTAATTTTTTATTTTTTGATTCTAAGAAAACATGTAAGTGAATTTTAAAACATCACAATGCCTCATTACACCTAACTTCCAATGGGACGGCAGCATGGCAATGGGGAGACTGTTAAACCTACGGAATGTAACTTTAATCAAACAAATTTCTTTTTTGGACATTATAGTGGACATATATGGTACACATGGAACGCCTATAACGGCACAAATCAAATTTTATCCACAACAAAACCAAAGAGTCATTAAAACACTTCCTGACTATAACCCGTGTTTGCGAACCTACAAGGAGCTAATATATTAAGAAGCTTTACAGAACAACGGTTATACATCAAGGGCGATAAAAAGAACTACAGATCGAACAGGTAAGCTTTCAGAATGTCTAAAGTCAAACCAATAAAAAGCAAAATCAATACTTAGGAAACCTTAAGATTACCACAGGAATTCTTGGTAAAACGTCGGTCTACAATGCACGATATTTTAGACAGGTAAAAAAAGTCAAGTTCATTTGTCGTTTTCAAGAGTCATCACTATTAATACCAACCTTTAGGCATTTCTGCAACCTGCCTGACTAAATTTTCAATATTATGTTCTAGTGAGGATGAGCATTTAGTGCCTATTACATCTTTTAAAAGCTTCAAATGTGCGGCAGCTTCTTCGTCGCATTCTTCTTTCATTAATATTCGTTCGTACCGCATTGCCGTTTTTTCCCTTAGACTAGGAACATGAGACTCTACTAAATAGGAAATTTGTTGTAGTTCGTCAGTAGTAGAACCTGCTTTTATTTTTTGACTTCCTAGAGAAAAAAAAGACAAAAATAAATCTAACACATTCTTCTGTAGTTTTACAATTGTAAGTCATACTAACATGTAAATACCTAAATTCGATTGTACGACGTGTAATTTATGTATTCCGGGGGAAATACATTTGCAACCTCCAAAAATGTTAATTTTTTTTTCCATAAAATGTTAGTATAACCTCTCAAAAATATGATAGCAAAATTTTAAAGCGAAATCCCAATTATTTGTATGGTTATATCCTGTGAACCTATTCATGTATACTATACAGTCAGTTTAGTAGGGAACAATTTTTGAAAGTTGAAAATGAAATCATATCCAAAAAGAAGTACAACGAGTACATCAAGATCATCGAATCCACGAAAGAGGAAGTTCTATGGCAATTAATATACAAAAGAAAAACGTGAAACCGGAGGATAAAGTGCAGAGCAAAAAAACTCTCTAATGTTAGCAATGATGATATTCAGTGGAATCTTTTGCACACCTATCGGTTTATTGAATTTTTTACCGTATTCACTGCACTATCATATCTTGTTATTTATAGTGAAACGTAAAATTTGAAGAAACTGGCAATTGGGGCCTCGATTTCAAACTTATTTTACTGTGCCAATGTGCTCACGGAAAGATCAACTCAGGACCGTTAATTAATCCTAGTTATGAAATTAATTGTAGGGTTGTGTTTAGTATGCGTCTTTTAGGCATTAGAGTTATTTTTACTTCTTTCCTGATGGCACGAATGAGTAAATCGAATAATTTATGTAACTGCCTCTCTCTCGGGCGTTTGAATTATGGTGTTTATTTAGTTACCTTAAAATAGTTTTTTCTGTAAAGAATGAATACATTTCTTATTGACAAACATGAAGTTATGAAAATACTTAAACTTAGTTCTATTAAAACTACATGACAAAATATAAATATATATATATCATCTCAGCCATCACTCGTCCATTGGCGGACATAGGCCTCCTCTTCCTCCCCCCATTTTTCACGGTCACGATCACGGAAATAATCTTTCCATCTTGTTCGTGGTCTTCCTCGAGCTCGTTTTGATGTCCATGGTGTCCATTCTTGAATCTTTTTGTTCAATCTGTTATCAGGTTGTCGCATTGTGTGTCCTGCCCACTTCCACTTCTGGGTCGCCACCCGCTCTTTCACGTCTGTAACCTTTGTTTGTTGTCTTATGCATTCATTTCTTATTTTGTCTTTGAGTTTTACGTGTAGCATTTGTCGTTCCATTTCTCTTTGGGTTATGCTTAATCTCTCCATTATAGCCCTTGTAGGTGTCCATGTTTGTGATACATAAGTCAAAATAGGCAAAACACATTGATCGTAAACTCTTTTGCGTAGTTTCAGAGGGATTCTTTTGTTTGTCAATATTTGTCTCTGTCTGCCAAAAGCCGCCCAAGATAATTTTTTTTTTGTTTTTTTTATGGGTCTAGCACACGTGCTGCAGGGAGGTCCCTAAAGCGCTACAGGAGCGACACGTGTGCGGAATCTAACTCTTCTTTCTATTTCTACGGTCTGGTTTGATTTGTCGCATTTTACCAGTTGTCCCAAATATATATATATATATATATATATATATATATATATATATATATATATATATATATATATATATATATATATATATATATATATATTCATCCACATATTCTAGTGTTCTGTTATCTATCCATATGTTTTGTGGCTCTACATTTGTCATGGCTTTTGTTTATATTGAGTAGCAGTCCGACTTTCTCTGACTTCGTCTTTAATACATTCAACATTTCCTGTATGTCGTCTATGTTGTCCGAGATTACAAACCACGTCATCAGCATATTGTGGCTGGCCAAGGCTCGGTAGCGTAGTACTTTGCTACTGTGCAGAAGGTCGAGGGTTCAATTTCAATCCCGCAGGTCGGTATACTTATTTATTAATTTATTTAAGTATATTTGGCCTGGCCACGTACATAGGTAGTAGTCGTTTGCAGAAATGCAAATAACGTCCGTGCCAGCACTACCGCGTTGTTTAAAAGGTGCCGTGAAATACAAAAATGTATGTTTCGGCACTTGAACAATGTGATTGTGAGATTTCTTCCAGAGCAGCATTGAATAGTTTTGGGCTCATTGGGTCGCCTTGTCTTACTCTTCTATTTATTGGTACAGTTATGACTTTGTTATGTATTTCAAGTGCCATTAACCGCTTTATCATAAATTTCTTTAATAATATGGGTGTATCTGGAATCGACTCTGCTGTTATTTAATGCCCTCACTACCGCTCAAGTTTCTATGCTGTCAAATGCCTTCAGGTAATCTATGAATATTATGTACAAAAGTAGGTTGTATTCTGTAACTTTTTCTATCAAAGTTTTGAAGGTAAGCAGGTGATCACAAGTACTGAAATCCTTTCGAAAGCTGGCTTGTTCTATAGGTTGGTTTAGTTCTAGTTTATCATTTAATCTGCTAACGATTTTTCTGGAGAATATTTTGTACATTTGTGACAATAGGGATATTGGTCTATAATTGTCCAATTCACATTTTTTAAAAAGTAGGATTGTATTGGACTTGGTCCAAACTTCTGGTATCTTCCCTTCTTCCAGACATTTATTGAATAAAATTTTTAATAGTTATATGACTTTCACGTTTCATTTTATAAGCTCCAGCAGTACTCCATCAGGTCCTGGTGCTTTATTTTTTCTTCATGTGTTTTATTGTTGCTTTTATTTCATTTTCGGTTATTTCTGGCATTTCTTCTGAATTAATATTTACTACGGTTCTTTGCACTTCTTCTTTAGTGATGTCTGGCGGTTGGTTTTTCTGTTCGTAGAGTTTTGATTAATAGTTTTTCACAATTTTTGCCATTTCTTCCAAGTCGCTTACTTTTTGTCCTTCATTGTTCTTTAGGCTGATAGTTGTTATTTTGCCTAGATCTCTAATTATAGCTTTCATGTTTTTATGTTGGTCTATTATTTGTTCGATTTGTTCTTCAAGTTTTTTTCTTTTATCTTCTTTGATGGATTTTTGTTTGTTTGTGTGTATTGAATGGTGTTCCTTTTTCCTTCCTTGAGCAGGTTCCTTCTCTCCTCGAAGAGCTTTTGTGTCCTAGGACTCCATGTTCTTTCCTTGTTATTTTTTCTCCTTTTTCTATCAACGTTTTTGTTAGAATTTTATTGATTTCTTCTGCACTTTTGGTGTCGATGTTTTCAAACTTTTTCAGTTCCTTATTTACTTCTTCTTTATATTCCAACTTCTTTTCTTTCAAGATGTTTCTGTCTATGTTGGGCAGTTGTTTTGTTAGAAATTTTTGTCTTTCAAATCTCGTATTTATTTCTATTCTTGTTCGCAGGATCCTATAGTCGCTTCCAGTTGTTAATCACTGTAACCTCTTTCACTAATTGTTTACGGGTTGACAAGATATAGTCTATTTCGTTTCTGGTTTCCTCATTGGGGCTCATCCACGTCCATTTTATTTGTGGCTTTTTAAAGAAAAAGGTATTCATTGCATATAATTGTTTCTGCTCTAAGAAGTTGAGTAGTGTCTGGCCGCGTTAGTTTCTTGTTCCTAGTCCGTGTTTTCCAATTTTGTTTTCACTTGGGTCTGTTTGTTTGCCTAGTTTGGCGTTAAAGTCTCCAACAACTAACATATGCTGGGTTTGGTTTTGACTCAAAGCTGTTGAAATTTCTTCATAGAAAGAGTCCACCTCTTCGTTATCGTGCGATGATGTTGGAGCATATATCTGGATAATTTTCAGTTTACATTGTTTTGTTATTTGTAGTACAATGTATGCTGTTCTTTTTGATAGTCTTTTATACATTGTGACTCTTTCGGACAGTCCTTTGCGAATTATAAAGCCTACACCTCCGATATTACCTTCTGTTTCTTCGGCCCCTTTATAATACAGCATATTTCCTGAATGCAGTTTGATGCTCTTTTCTCCTTTTCTACTTTGTCATTTGTATTCAAGGTTCTAACATTATATGTCATGATTGCCATGGTCATCTTCTTACAGCAGCCTTTCCCAAAGCAGAGATTCTTAGCACCCTCTGTTTTTCCACCCACCATATATATATATATATATATATATATATATATATATATATATATATATATATATATATATATATATATATATATATATATACAGTCCCACCTCGATAATCCGGATCTCCATTAAACCGGATTCTTTAATAATCCGGACAAACATTTCTATTGCATTGTGTACTTTATAATCCGGATTTGATAGTACTAGGTAATCCGGACCTGCGTTTTTAGAAATCTACTTAATTTAAACTACATGGGAAAACTGAAATCGATAGTGCGGGGATTCCCCTAACTTCCAGTCTAATACATCTAGGATTTACACAAACTGTAGGTGCCTTTGATTTGTCTACAACGCATCGCGTATCGCGTCTAAAGGTTAAGGACTTTGTAGTTGTTTTTTTATTGTCACAAGTACAACATACCTACGTTCTATTTTACTTTATGTGGTTCATATAAGTATGTAAACGTTTTTTTTTTTTGTTTTTTTTTTATGGGTCTAGCACACATGCTGCAGGGAAGTCCCTAAAGCGCTCCAGGAACGGCATGAGTGCGGAAAAAGCGATTCACGTTGTTCTTGAATCGCTGTAAATTGTACTCGGCGGCAAACACGTATATGTACCTATATATTAAAATGCCTTCTAAAAGAAAACATATTACACTAACAACAAAACAAAAGTCCGATATATTAGAAAAACTAGTTCTTGGTGAAAGCGGAAAAGCGTTGGCAAATGAATACGGAGTAGGAACATCCACAATTTCGGATATAAAAAAAAAGCAAGGGAAAATCAAAAGGTATGTATATATGATTTATTTTAAAGATAATTTTGGACACTCACTATGGACGTGTAACTTCTTTTAGATTTATTTCCAAATGTGATTCCGATCCTGGCGTCAGAAAAACCTTACGAAAAGCCGAATATCCAGAAATGGAAACTCGTTTGTATACATGGTTTTGTACGCAACGATCAAGGCACGTCCCAATTTCCTACGAAATTTTATCAGGCAAAGCAAAAGTTTTACACTGAAACCTACGGGAATGATAATTTTAGAGCTAGCAGAGGCTGGATTTCTAACTTCAGAAAAAGACATGGTCTGCGTGCTTTAAAAGTTTAAGGCGAAAAACTATCCCATAATGAAAGTGCCGTCGATCCTTTCCTAACTTTATTCGCAGATAAGATAAAAGAATTAAACCTTGGACCTACTCAAATATACAATGCAGATGAATCA
>CM032446.1:112813562-112823562 GCA_019049505.1 Pachyrhynchus sulphureomaculatus | reverse complement strand
TATGGAAAACTAACTGCACAAGTTCAACTTGCACTTTATCGGTTATTTTAGATCTAAGCAAACCACAGAGTGGACCTGTGGAATATGCCTATAGAAACAAGGTTTCTTGTTATTGTGGGTTCTTTTTTGAGAACAATCTTTACGCTCTGTCATCAATTTGTGTGTCAATTTTCAAATGGAAACATTTTTAAAAAAACTGATAAACTCGACCTCTTAGAAGAAAAAAATCTTTGAATTTTTGTTAATTCATTTTTTGAATTTCTGTGTTCTGTATTTGTACTTCTTACAGGAAGTATAAATGATTTCTTCAAAAACTTTTAATTTTTTATGACTTCATCTATTATCTGTGGTGCCTTAAAGATTTTTGAATTGTAGCTAATATACATGTTCAGACGCTTAATGGCTTTTTAGAAACTTTTGGTCTAAAGGTGTTTGTCAGAAATCTTACCAGAATAACTACTCATTCTGCAACCATGCTCGAAATTTATATAATTTATTTTCAAATGATGAGAAATATTAGGTGTCTACCAGTGTATTGTAGAAATAGATAGAGCTTATTATGAGTGCTAACAAGAAATTGAAAAATAGATTACTGACTTAATTTAATTTTGTGTAATTTGTGCCGACAGGACAATTTATTACGTGTGCACACTCTATTTCAATGTTGGGCAAGCATAAGTAAAAACTTTTCTTGCTAAATACCAAAGAAGTTACATCTCAGAATAAGTTATGAAGAAGCTGGCAGGATTATTAGAGAAACGTCAACATCACTTTTCCAATCACCACAGGAGCAAAGACATTGATTGCCTGAATAAATATCTTTACCTTCTTTATCGGAAAATATTGTAAACTTTATCTTCCTTTGACTTGTATTCCATAAACAGAAATAATTTTTAATGAAGAAAATATTTTGAA
Organism: Pachyrhynchus sulphureomaculatus; assembly: GCA_019049505.1. Lineage (NCBI taxonomy): Eukaryota > Metazoa > Arthropoda > Insecta > Coleoptera > Curculionidae > Pachyrhynchus > Pachyrhynchus sulphureomaculatus. The sequence goes on along the minus strand of CM032446.1, from coordinate 112,822,647 downwards.
CCAGGTTCTTTTACCAGTTGCAAATGAAATTCAGCTAAAATCATCAAGAAGCCTAAACCACCAGCCAGAAAGATTTCAAAATCGGAATTTCTGGTACTGAAATCCCTCAAGCCAGAGCAGAATTTGACCATTTTGAAAGTAGATAAAGGCAAGACTATTATTGTTATGATTCAGCAGAATATCATTTTAAAATTCAAGAAATCCTATCTGATGACTCATACTGACCACTAAAGATAGATCCAACACCTTCAATAGATCATTCAGTGAAACAGCAATTAAGATATCATTACTTGCAGAAGACACTAGCAAGGACTGAAAAATTCCACGCTTCTATTGGCTTCCTAAAGATCGCAAGCCAAATAACCCTCTTTACCCAATTGTTAGTTCCACTGGCTCTCCAACCTTTGTCCTTTCCGAGTACCTGTCTTTTGTCTTAAAACCTTTCAGTGGCAAAACAAACAGTTTTTATCTTAAACTCTTCTCATCTTATACAAGTCAAGAAAATCAAATTCGACCCTAATGATATTTTAGTCAACTTGAATATTGAATCTCTCTTCATAAAGCTCCCATTCCTGATACTTTAACTTCTGCTATTTTTTTAACATAAAATAACTTACATCTGATGAAACACAGGAACAGGGAAAAGAGAATTTAATGACTATTCCACAAATTAAAACAATACAATTTATTTATATATATATATATATATATATATATATATATATATATATATATATATATATATATATATCTATATACATATAGATATATATATATATATATATATATATATATATATATATATATATATATATATATATATATATCTATATACATATTTCACGAGAATGGATGAAATTTTAAAGGGACACCAATATATGAATGTATAATATAAAAATGCACCTAAGACAGCTTAATAGCACAGAAAGAACTTACTTTTCCTGGATAATTATGTTAATATTAGTATTCATATTCACTTGTATTGACCCCAGTCATATGTATGCTGAATTAGGTAACTTTATTTTGTTACTAATACAGTAAATCCAAGAATCCTACTTGATGTGTGTTTGAATTAAAAAATTAACATTATCATATATACATACAATTCATATTAGGGAAAGTAATAGTTTGGGAGTCAGTTTTGAGAATGCACTCATATCAACCTAATGTTTACATATGCCAAATTTAATATTTTACTTTATTACTAACATAGTAACTTTAAAGGGTATCCTGAATAAGCTATTATATTAAAAGATATTATTGTTACAGTAATACATAACGTAAAAATATTTATTGGGATATTTTTTAAAACCTTTTAAAAATAACAGTCAGATTATTTTTAAATAGTAATAAATATTAACAAAAAGGAGAAATATACATAAATATAAATGTGTGAAAAATACCGTTCAAATTCGGCGATAACACAAATTATATTTGTATATGTCCTATGTAATACCAGAATAAAACTCAATATCCTACACCAAACTTAGGAAATTGAAAATCGTCGTAAAATATAAAGATTTGAAAAGCTATTTGAAAACACATGTACCCAGAAAAAAAAAAGGTTTTGAAATACTGTAGACTACATTACTTACTTTGAAAGGACAGCCCCGAACGCGAATTATGATTGTTTACAGAAATAGAATCTAATTCTCTAACGATTTCATCGATTTCTAAAAATTCTTTCTCCATTTTAAAATTATATTTATGTTATATTTATTTTTTGAAACGCCCAACGAACTATTTTTTTGAATTTGTTTACAATAAACTTAGAACCTCTTCTTCTTAAATTTTTAGGTTATATTTCTCTTCAATCACATAGCTGGGCTGATTCAGATTTGTTACCAGCGTTGCCTAAAAAAAATCAGTGTGGTATTTTCATAATACAATTAAAATTATACAACATATTAATACTTACCCCCTACCCCTGAAATGATATCGATTAAAAACTATAGATTTCGTCCCTATTTTAAGTATGGTTATATCACTTCAGTCGAGAACTATGGTGCCAACAGACCGACAGATAGGCCGACAGTTAGAGAGACAAACCGATAAAAGTGGGAAAATATGTTTTATGTGATCTAATAAGTCTAGAACGTAAGGAAAAGCATGAATCGTGAGGGATAATTCTTCAACGAGTACTATACTTTCTATGACAAGTAAAAAACAATAATTTACCTAATGTGTCAGAGGTAAGTAGGTTTCAGTCAATTTACCTGCTTACATTTTTAAAACCCCTATAATCAACTTAACAGTTTTTAGGTTACTTTGTAACCAGATTTCTATTCCTTCTTCTTCTGATAAAATTGCAAATAATGCAAAGCAAGAACACCGAAATAGAAGTATATTTTGACATATACGTAACAATTGTTTTAAACCCACTACCCCATTCCTTTCACATCATATATCTTTTTTTACTATAAATTATTAGCCAAAATTTTATAAAATATCCAACCAAAACAAGGAAAAATTCTCATAGTAAGATTGAACCTCTAAAATATTTGATAATCATTACCCCTTTAACATTAAAAATAACGAAAAAATAATGTAATATTTCGATTCCTCAAAGAATCCTAAAAAAGACCTGTAGCAGCCAATAAATCACCATTCCCATGTTTTCCTTAAAAGTATACAATATTTAACCATTCCACATATTTTACCTCACTTTCCATTAAAATTGAAAGTAATGAAAAAAAAACTTAATTTTCAGACTACGACTCCAAAAAGGCTACAAAGAACCTATAACACCATTTATACTATGTAACGTCATTAACCACCTGCCCCCCCACCCTTAAATATTTTACGATAAGAAGCATGCTTAATATTTGTTTTATAATATTAAACCATCCTCGTCCCTTTGAGCCACATTTTTGGATTCCTGTACTTCAAAAACCCTAAAAAGGACATATAACACGGTATATACAAAGCAATCCCTCTAATCTGCTCCCCCATCCCTTTCACTTCTTATATGTTTTACTATAGAACCTGGAAAAATTACCATATTACAATTAAAACCATATAAAATTTAGTGACCCCCACCACTTTCAATCCCTTGGCTTTAAGTGATATCGTTCAAAAACTATAGGCTTCATCCTGTCTTTACATATTATCTGTATACCAAGTTTTAAATTGATATCTTTTCATTCGAGAGTTATCGTGAAAATGTACCTACAGGCCGACAGACAAACCGACAGAAACGAGTGAGTATATTTTTCGTGATTTAGGAACCCCAAAACGTATAAAAAACAAAAATCTGGGAATATGATTTTTTACTAATACAATTCTTTACTTCGAATAAAGAAAAAGTAAGTAGAAACCGTAACTCCCGGTATTGTGGCTATTTTGTTTTGACGTGTAAAGTCGAACATAGCCTTAATTTCTTCCACTAAAACAAATTTAAACGTAGCTTTGTTGCTAAGACTTGAGTGCCATGTGCTGTCTTAGAAATTGATGCCAAGTTTTAAAAGAGCAGCTGTTATTTGACATTACCGGAAAAGTGAAAATTTGTTTACAATTAATTATTTTTTTTGTGCTTCTGTTTTTAGAAAAGCGAAAAAAAAAAAATGTTTTGTTACAGTAGAATGTTTATGACTAGCATAATTTATAAAATGAATGTCTCCATTGGTGTCTGAAAATGTTATATTCTTGAAAACCGTATCCTTTTATAAAAAAACATTTTTCCTTATTAGTATGTTCAACCTACTTTTGATTCTAGGTTTAAGTTTTTTCTATTACGGTTAGAAACTGCTTTTCTCTTATAGGAATAAAATATTATCACTGTAAACCAAAAAATACAAACTAGCTAACAGTAAATTTGTATAATTCAATAGTTAACTGTGTATCCATTCCACTTTCTCTTAATATTTGGCATTTTCAATTTAAATAAGTCGAAAACATTTTAGAAGTTTACCATTAGGCGTTTACTATATAAGTGCAAGTTTTCCAAAAAAAAAAACATTTACTATATTTAGTTAGTAGGTAGCAACTTATATATGTTTGGATGTATATTCTTTTGCATTTACCAATTCCCAGTAAGAGAGATCTGTTACAGAAGGAACTAGTTATAATTCTGTTCTCAACTAAAAAAACATAAGTGATGTTACTGGACATCTATATTGTTAAACTCTGTTAAAAATAATCCTTATTTAATATTTCTTAACTATACTGTAAGGAAAAAGATTTATTAAATATGCATACAATGCTATATATAAGTATACTAGATATAAAACAGACTTGAATATAACAATGATTCTTGTTAGACTTAATAGAAGCTTTTAAAAAACTACAAAAAATCAGATATATTAAAACAATAGTAAAAATAAATATTGAATTAAAATTATCTGTTGGAAGGGATTTTCTTTAGTTTCTCTTTGCAGTTATAATGGACACACTTTTGTGGGTACTTTTATACTTTCACTCTAATAATTTTTATCTTTTATACAAGGTTACAGGGAAAGTCGTTCTAGATAATTAAGGACATTATAGTTTAGGTCGTTTCTGACAGATTTGACTCTTATGACATGATGTACTAAACTTAACCGTTTTCGAGATATTGAAGTTTAAAGATTTTTTTAAAAAAAATATGTTTTTTTTGCTTTTATATCGATTTTTTTTTATTAGAGGTTCTCGAGTGCGATTTTTTTGGTTATTTTTAGTTAGTCTGTATGTCAAGTATCAAAAATCATCAAAAAAATTTGAACTAGTTACTAAAAGTTTCAAATGGCAGCTTGTTAATGTTTCTAAATTACGAATTTTTACCAAGTGTTTTCCTACCTTAAATCAATAAAGAAAAAAAAAAATGTATGGAAGTTATTCTGCAAATTATTTTAAAAAATTTTACGTCTTTTTAGCTATCAAAAAAGGTATAATACTAGGAGTTTAATAGGAAAACTGTACACAGAATGACACCTAAAGCGGGCTCGGGTAGCAAAAGGTAAATTTTTAGTTCTAGGTGAAAATATGAAAAATACACAAATAAAACAAAAAACCTTGCAATTTAATATTTTTTATTAATTATAATTCATGTTCTATATGGTCGCCCCTATTTCTAACACAAATTCTCATTCTTTTTCTTAAATTACTTTTCACAAGGCTGGTTGTGAGGTGCCGCCTCATTTCGTCAGCCGCATCAATTATTTTTTGTCTTAGGACATCCACGTTTTCGATAGGAGTCATCTGGTCATACGGGACTTTTCATGTGACCCCACACATAAAATCCGTCATTGAGCCATGCACGAACACTTCCTCTGTAGTGAGCTGGCAGCCATACTGTTGAAAGTACATGTTTTGTCTCAAACCAATAGGTAGGTCTTCCATCAAATTAGGTAAATCCTTCCGCAAAAAATTGTCATATTCCTCGCCATTCAAATTATCTGGCAGGAAGAATGGCCCAACCAAATAATTTGAAATTATACCCATCCACACATTTAAGCTGAATCTTGTTTGTGATCCTTTCGTTCTTTTTTTGTTTGGGTTTCCTTCCTCTTTAGAAGCCCAATAGTGGGCATTGTGATAGTTTGTAAGACCGTCTTTGTCGAATTTCGACTCGTCAGTCCATAGTATTTTCTTAAAAAAAGATGCATCTTCGACATCGGTATTGAGCATAAATCTGCAGAATTCTAATCGTCGCAACGGATCCCCTTCTTCAATGACTTGCACGGGCGTATAGTGGTAAGGGTGTTGCCCAACAGTATGCATTACAAACCATACCTTCCACTGCGAAATACCAAGCTGTTGTGCGACAACATTTGTAGATGTGGTTGGGTCCACCTAAAAGAGACGTCGTATTTCGTTTTCTTCGTCTTCGTCAAAGATACGTGGTCGTCCCATGTCAGTCCGCCGTCTTTGTACGGAACCAGTTTCTCGTAGTCTTCGATAAGTTCCATCAAATACGCTAACATCAGGTACACGACGAGTAGGATATCACAGTATGTATTCATCACGTGCACGCGACGACACTCCTTCGCAACATCCGTAACACATCAGGATGTCAGCATATTCCTCGTTGGTATACGTTGCCATATTCACAAGCAGAGATCAAAATCCAGTTACGAGCCAATTCACACAGTCAGAAGATGAAACACAGATATTTTTGAAAAGCACGGTATAGCACATCTACCACGGACGAATCGCATGAGCAGACTAAAAATCATTCAATAATGTTTAGTGAACAGAAAATGTCACTCACACAGAGAGTACCCCCGACCGGAAAAAATGCTTACCCAACCCTTTTTATTGTTTGAAGGTGCAGGTAGTAAACCAGTAATTGGTAGTATCTAAATTCTATTATTATGTTACTCTACATTTGGGCCTATTGAAATCTCATTTTCTTAGAATTTTCAATAGATCCAGTAGATATTATACCGTTTTAGATAGCTAAACAGACGTAAAAGTTTTTAAAATAATTTGCAGAATAACTTCCATACATTTTTTTTTCTCTTTATTGATTTAAAGTAGGAAACACTTGGTAAAAATTCGTAATTTAGAAACATTAACAAGCCGCCATTTGAAACTGTTAGTAACTAGTGCAAATTTTTTGATGATTTTTGATACTTGACATACAGACTAACTAAAAATAACCAAAAAATCGCACTCGAGAACCTCTAATAAAAAAAATCGATATAAAAGCAAAAAAAACATCTTTTTTTTAGAAAAATCTTTAAACTTCAATATCTCGAAACTGGTTAAGTTTAGGACATCATGTCATAGAGTCAAATCGGTCAGAAACGACCTGAACTATAACGTTCTTAATTATCTAGGACGACTTTCCCTGTAACCCTGTATATACACAATTGTGCAGGTAATTTATTGTAAAATAACTTTCTTTAATGAATTACAGTATTCTGTATTATTGATAAATATATTGGTTTATATAGGTCAGTACTCTGGTAGTTTTCATAAGGGCTCTTCTTAACGTCTCTTTTCTTTTATCATATACACTACTGTCAGAAAGTATTTGCCCACCTAGAAATTTCAATGTAACTGCCAAAATTTGATACCTAATTAAACCCTTTTATTATATTAGATAAATTTAATTGTTCTTAACAAATGTCCGTCATAAAATTGTTTAGATAAGCCTTTTTGGTAAAATCACAAATTAAAAACCAATTAGAACAAATTTCCAAGTTTTGCATGATAATCGTTTTAAGGCGATTTCTGAGAATTCCAGTTAAAGTAAGAACTCATTTCAAGTTTCTAGGGATTATGGAAATTCCTAGTGACATGTTATGATCAAAAGTATGCTGTAAATACCATGCCAAAAATGAAAGAAGTTTCCATTGAAAATCAAGCTCTGATAATTGCGAGACATCAAAAGGGCAACTTGTTGACAGATCACGAGTGATATGCGAATGCCAAGGAGAACAGTGGACTAAATCGCAAAAAAAATTTCTGTAGGACATGGAATTCTGAAGCAAAAACGTTCAGAAAGGCCTCGAAAAACAACTCCCGCTGAAGACAGAGCTATAACAATGTCCAGCAGATGTAATCACCGCCTAACCGCACCAGAAATCACAGCTCAAGTAAACCTGGAACGGCCCATCCATATCAGCATCACAACCGTGAAGAACAGGTTAGGAGAAGATGGACTACACAGGAGAGTTGCAGTGAGGAAACCACTTCTTAGGTGAGTGAACAAACGTAAACCATTAGAATGGGCCCAAGAACATAAAAATTGGACATCAGAACAATGGAATTACGTCTTTTGGAGCGACGAATCTAAATTCTAAATTTTCGGTTCAAATCTACGAGTTTAGGTGCGGCGCACAGTGGGGAAAAAAAAAAACGAAAAATCGTGTTTCAAAATTGTTTAGAGCCTTCAATTTTGGTTCGATTTGGACGATTTTTTTTTTTCAAATTGAAGCTTATTAAATTCCGAACAAAGTTGTCGGAGCCGATTTTTCAATTAAACTTTTGTTTCAAAATAGCGGACGTCTTCAAAATGGCGGTTTCTGATTATATAGAGACTGAGACACAGAAAACGCTTACAGTTTCAAACCAAGTTGTGCTAAAATGCGTGTATGTATGTTTTTTTTATGTCGCAGATAATATATCTAATATCACAGTTACAAGATTAATAATAATGAACCCAAAATGGCTGCCATGAACAATAAAAGTATTATAAATATGAATAAACGTACCATTATTATTTTATATCCATAACATTTGCATAAATAATTTCTTTAAGGTTGTTAATTATAAATATGTTTCAACAATTGACTTAAAATGACAAATCAAGTATGGCGGATGCCAAAATTGAATCGAGCAAGAAAGTTTCTCTGTGGCATTTAGACTATGGCAGTCAGATCATTCAAGTTATTCAAGTTTAGTTGCGGGATTTAAATTTTCATGCAGTTATTGCTAGAATATTGCTGCTGTAAATTTTAAGTATCGTAGACAATTTTCTAGCAGATACAAAAAACAGCGATACACAGCTAGAAAATGGCTACAACAGCTAAGACGTTTTGTTAAAATAGGGACAGCTAAATATTTTGCTGCACTAGCCACATTGTTTGCTGTTGTAGCAAAAAAGTGGCTGCTATTGCTAAACAGTGGCACAACTTGGTTTGAAACTGTAAGCGTTTTCTGTGTCTCAGTCGCTATATAATCAGAAACCAACGTCCGCCATTTTAAAACAAAAGTTTAATTGAAAAATCGGCTCGGACAACTTTCTTCGGAATTTAATAAGCTTCAATTTTAAAAAAAAAAAAAATCGTCCAAATCGAACCAAAATTGAAGGCTCTAGACAATTTTGAAACACACGTTATTTTTTTTTTTTTTTTTTTTTTTTTTTTTTTTTTCCCCACTGTGCGGCGGTCAGTTGGGGAGAGGATGTTGGAAGCCTGTCAGTTGTCTACAGTAAAACATGGTGGAGGTTCAGTAATGGTTTGGGGTTGTTTTGGCAACGGTAAAGTTGGAAAAATCTTTAGGATAGAAGGAATCATGCACAAAGAACAGTATCAAGAAATTTGGCTAACTCAGACGCTTCCTTCTGGGAAGAGATATTTTTCAGGGGAAATTTTTCAGCATGACAACGACCCTAAAAACATTCTGCTAAATAAATTAGAGAACCTTTGGACAGATGGAA
>CM032446.1:112783562-112808562 GCA_019049505.1 Pachyrhynchus sulphureomaculatus | reverse complement strand
AATTACTAAAAAAGTTTCAGAATTTTTAACAGCCTCTCAGAAACTAACATTCCCGCCTATTTAGGTTTTTTTTTTCCTTATTTTTACTACTACTACGGCATATCGGGTGTATAAAATCGAAGAAAAAGTATTGTACAAGTCAAAGGGTTTACAGAGATAAATAATTCAAAATATATTTTACATCCAAAAAGTCAGCACAACATACCTTTTTTTTTGGATATTTTTGAATTCTACTGCCAATTCTAAATTTCTCATACGTAAATTTCCTATACTTAAATAAAATCGTTTTGCGAAATGTTGACAATTGAAAAATATTGTTCCTTCATTTCAATACGGTATATTATCGAAAAAGCAAATATAAGTAGGGAACGGTTTCTATATGCTTCTCTTAGTTTGTGGTTCTCTTTTCAAAAATTTCCATTTTTGGTTTAATCAAAGGTATTTCTGGTTAAACCGAATTTCCGACCTAGTATAGTTACATCTTACGGATACATTTTTAATTTTTACTGGAATAAAGCTCTAGCAATTCTAAACCGAAACAGTAAGGTTATCTGTACCATACGTTAATCACAGAGCTTGAAAATTCAGTGTCATGCGCCCTCAAAATGTATAAATATTTAAGAAAAGTATGCAACTGCCCGCTTGTCTTATAATAATACCAATCAATAAGTAAATACAACGATAATAATAATGTCTTTATTGTCGTTCATCCATGTATAAGGCGATAATATATGAAAGAACAAGGAAATGAAGCACAGGAAAAGCGTTAGTGCTATTCACGAGAGTAAAATATCATTGTTGCAAAATGTAAAACGACTGCACGTTTAGAAAAAATCAGCTTTAATATGTTTTTAGTTTACAGTTTTTTCATATTTAAAAGCGGCAATGATACGCTTAATTAATAATACGAGTTTGTTTACAGGTAGTAATTGAGAGTCGGAACATTTTACGATTAAATTAAGAGTTGTAATTTTTTAGTTAAGAACGAAATCCAAAACAGGAAAAGGTTTATGTATTTTAAGTCACTAAAAACTACTATTGTGCATATTCAAAGTATTCTTGTATTAGTAATATTACTTTAAAACCTAAAAAAAGCTTATTAAATTAGTATCTTGTACTTTCATTTATGAATTTCCAAGTTTGTGATGCCGAACGTATCGGTGGCACTGAATTTAGTAAATATATTTTTTTAATATATCAAAGTATATATATATATATACATATATATATATATATATATATATATATATATACGAGGCTGGTTTGAAAAGTCCGTGCAAGGTCCGATAGATGGTACCACCGGCGCGTATCGAGGTCATGTTTAGTTAGTAGCATCTCTTGAATTAACGCACACCAAGTTTCAGCCATATTGGTCTATTTCTTTGTGTTTGGCATTCGTGTGAATCAAGGAAGTCGAGTGATTTTCAAGAAATGGACGAAAAAGAATTTCGTGTGGTGATTAAACATTACTTTATGAAAGGCAAAACGCCTCAGGAGACTAAAGAGAAGCTTGATAAACATTATGGTGAATCTGCACCTTCGATTAGAACAGTTTATAAGTGGTTTCAAAATTTTCGGACTGGCCATATGGGCACAAGTGACGCTGAACGTTCTGGACGGCCTGTGGAGGTTACGACTCCAGAAATCATTGATCAAATCCATGATATGGTGATGGATGACAGAAGAGTTAAGGTGTGTGAGATTGCTAGTGCTGTGGGCATCTCGACTGAACGGGTACATAATATTTTGCATAAACATTTGGACATGAGAAAGCTATCCGCAAGATGGGTGCCGCGATTACTCACGCTTGATCAAAAACGGAATCGTGTGAAGTGTTGCAAGGATGGTTTGCAGCTGTTCCAGAAGAATCCAGAGGACTTTAAGCGTCGTTTCGTCACTGTGGATGAAACATGGATACATTACTATACTCCTGAGACCAAACTACAATCTAAACAATGGGTTACCAAGGGGGAATCTGCACCAAAAAAGGCGAAGACCGTTCCTTCGGCCGGAAAGGTTATGGCGACTGTCTTTTGGGATTCGCAAGGGATAATCCTCATCGATTATCTGGAAAAGGGTAAAACTATTACAGGTAAATATTATTCATCGTTATTGGACCGTTTGAAAACCGAACTGCAAGAAAAACGCCCGCGATTGGCCCACAAGAAAGTCCTTTTCCATCACGACAACGCACCAGTACACACCTCAGCAGTTGTGGTCGCAAAATTAATGGAAATAGGATTCCAACTCGTTTCACATCCCCTCTATTCTCCAGACTTGGCTCCCTCGGACTACTATTTGTTCCCCAATTTGAAGAAATGGCTGGCGGGACAAAGATTTTATTCAAACGAGGAGGTGATTGCAGACACTAATGGATATTTTGCAGACTTGGACAAATCCTATTATTCGGAAGGGATCAACAAACTAGAACATCGTTGGACGAAGTGTATAGGCCTAAAAGGAGACTATGTCGAAAAATAAAAAAGGTTTACCCCAAACACATAAGTAGTTTTTTATTTTTGCACGGACTTTTTAAACCAGCCTCGTGTATATATATATATATATATATATATATATATATATATATATATATATATATAATATATATATATATGTGTATATAAAAATTTTTCTCTAACTTAATATTGCCTTTCTATTATAAGGTAACATTTAAACCAAAATTTGATTCAAAACTTTTGACCGTCCTATATAAAAAATAAAGAAACCTTCTTAGGGTAGTGCCTAATCAGCTTCCAGTTCCTTCTACAGATTGTCGCGGTATGATTTTCAAATTTTGTTATTCTAGGAACTCTAAAAATGATATATGACATAATATATTGACTACCCGCTCCCACTATCTATCGCTTATATCTTGTATACCTACTAATATGAGGTCTTATACTTCATTGCTGAGTACAACTGTGTTCATCTGCAAAGTATTTAGGGAGCTATACGCCAATGCCAGCGCCTACTCTACCCTTCAGGAGCTATTTTTGAACTGTTGTTATGAAATAGTCTTTGAAGCTGCCGTCATACTAGCTTGATGTCCTCAAAATGCAAGATTTCTTTGATCTTCGAGTACAGGTCAGGTGCGTATAGAAGGTGCTCTACCAGAGTTATTTGTTTCCTGGCCACAAAAACCCAAGCGGCAGTTTTTTCTAAAAAAGTTAACGTTGCTGAACCCGACATAGTTATTTCGGGGCACTCCATTCCCCTAGCATCGTCGCTCAATTTGTTGGGGGTTAGTTTGGGAGTAAATATGTCTTGGCATGAACATGTTGCAGGCATAGCAAGGAGAGCTTCTCAAAAGTTGGGAATATTATTTAGAACCAGAAAGCTTTACACCCCACAACAACTGTTAATTCTTTACAAAGCCCAAATTCGACCAACTATGGAATACTGCTCCCACGTTTGGGGCTCCGCTCCCAAACATACACTGCATTTGTTGGATTCTGTTGCTGTGTACACAGGTGCATTTCGTGATGCAAAAAACCATGAGTTGTTGGTTTTCGTCACGGCATTGTGTCCATACACTTATATTAACATTTTCCGTATTTCACTTCCACTCTGGCCCAGATTCACAAGAATTTTAGAGTTGGTTTACTGCTCTATTTCCAGCACAGACATTTTGATGGCAGCGCGCACACAAGCACAAGCAAGAATACTCTCCACTCAGCACTAATCCGCCACGCATCATCGTGAGACACTAAAGGACCAACGTTACGAAATTTGACACTGCTGCTTGCATGGTGCTGCCCTAGGCTCGACACGGTGAGAGTTCGCGAACTCATATATATATATATATATATATATATATATATATATATATATATATATATATATATATATATATATATATATTCATCATATATATATATATATATATATATATATAATATATATATATATATATATATATATATATATATATATATATATATATATAATATATATATATATATATATATATATATATATATATATATATATATATATATATATATATGTAGTAATTACTGCTCCAATTAGCTTTTTTTTATTAAACATAATTAAAAATTTGTCGACTCCGAGAACCCTAAACAGGGCGTAAAACTTAATATATACTCTAGGTTATACCTTTTAACCCCCTCACCCACTCATATATGTTTGGCCGTAATTCATATAATCGTATAATTTGTTCATTCTCCAATTGAAAACCGGAAATACTTCCTGTATTACTGTATGGTCCAAAACTAATTTAAATACTGCAGTAAACTCTCAATATGACTCCGCTAGAAATTTAGAACTGTTATAAAGAGGATGCATGTTAAAACAAATACTTTCGAGATACCACATCAATCATAAGTATAGAACGATTACATTACGAGTATTTTTTTTGAAAAAAATTTAAAAAAAAACACGTTTTTATTTGATTTTCGGTAATATCAGTCCTCAAAACTGTTCCTTCCAATTACGACTTGCACACTTAGCAAATCTCGGCTTTCTTCATACCAAGTACGAACGAAATTACCAAGGCTCCGCTTATTTACATCTAAACGCAATCCAAGAGTGTCAGTGGACCCAAGGAAGGGCGGGTTGATCAGATTCTTAAAATTTAAAATACTCAACGGTTCACCGGCATTCACCATATTATTAAAAGTTTAATTTAATGAAGTAAAATTATCATACACAGTTTTAGCAAATAGAGAAGAAAATAAATAACACTATATAAGAAACAGCTGATTATTTTCTAAATTTATACTTTAATAACTTATATATGACCTGCTATTAAAATTAACAAATATAAGTGACAAGTACGCATTTCCAATAAGTTTTACTAGCAAGACATTCCGATTTTTATCGGCACTACATGGACAGTAATTTTTTTGCATAAGACTCCGTTGAAAATTTGTCCAGTGTTTTCTACTTGTCCTTACCGCACTCATCGCAGTTTCTAATGGATCATCATAACTTACCGGAACGCCGGAAAACTTAATTGTACCGAGGATTTCGACATAATGAGGTTTGTGATATCGAAATTGTACTGTATATGTATAAGAACGATTTCTCATTTCGGTAGTTTTTGCGACAACATATCGACAGATGTGTCAATGGAAATTGAAAAATTAGATTTTTTTGTGATCTAGTGACCCTGCAATACTAAAAAATGCGAAAATCTCTAAAGGTGTTCACATACAATAATTAATTTCGGATTTTCATGAATATGGAGTAGGTATTAGTCAGTAATGATGTTTCAATTAAGACGTCATTGGAACGGGGAAGCACGTCGAACAAATGAGCCGATCTGATAGGTCACAACGGAATTAGTATTTACTTATAAGCACAGTGCAGGGGAGCCAATAAAAGATCTATATATTTGTAATAAAATACAGTTTCTATGATTTAGTAAATTCATAACATATATTCCAGCAAGAAGCTATAAAAGAGTGTTTGAATATTTGTAAATCACCCGAACTTTTTAGGATAAACTTCAGCATCCTGGTAGCATTACAACAGACTCTATCAGTGTGAAAAACGTAATAAATCTTTTGGTTAAACGTGACTCAAGATCCTTAAAATATTACCAAAATACAAGTTAATGATATCCAACTTAATGGGAAAATTCCACAAGTTACAGAGCTTATAGATATAGTTCTGCTGGATTTCTCAACTTTAATTCAACCGACACGGGAAAAGTCCAGAATAATTATACCTATATGATATCCAACTTCTTTACGAATATGATAGTAAAACATGTATTAACACCTGAGAATAAATTGTTCTCTAGAATATTCAAATCAGTTTGTAGGGCTCTAAGGAATAAAAAGCGTTAATATCACGAATTTCTCTGAATATTTGTAGATCGGCGCGAAAATCCAAAGCTCTGAGAGATTATTTATATCGTGGATGAAAATTAAAAGGATTGCTAACGTATATAGTCGCACTTCTCGTAGTGTTGAATTTATATATTATTTTTGTTAACATATTACAAATGAAAGCGATTTGCTATAGAATCTGATTTCTCATGTGGAATAAATGTTGTAACAGCTTGATAGTAATTTCTGGATATAACTGATTATTGTAACTGCGGCTGATACAGAGTAACTACTAAACTTAAAAATGTTGGAGTCTTACTCCACAACGTACTACAAGATTATTTATCATCTACATATTAAAAAACATTTCTGCTTGGATTGTTAATAGTATTAGCATAAAGATATTTGGGAAAATTGATACAAAAAGATGTTATTTTAAAATATTAATCATTCTGTCATGAATTTAAGGTTACACTAATACAATTTTGTGAGTTTTAAGATTGTTGTTCTGAGTTTTTATTATCTGTTAAAAATTAAGTCATACTTTATATATAGTATTTAATAAATCCCTGACAGAGGGTGAGTTTCCAAGTGAAGAGAGCTATATTATACTCATCTTCAAGTCGGGAGGTAGAGACCTTATCTCAAATTATAGAGGTATTGCCAAGCAATCTACAATTCCTAAATTCCTGGATTATTTGATTTATGATCAACTAAGTTGGTCCTGTAAAGGAATTCTTGTTGGGAAGCAACATGACTTTGCCAGGGGAAGTCCAGCTTCTACAAATTTAGTACTCTTTGAGACTGCTGTGTTGAATGCCATAGAAATGGGAAGTCAAGTAGATTGTATTTACATAGACTTCTCAAAGGCATTCGACACGATTAATCATAGATTGCTATTGGCTAAGATCCAGGCCATTGGATTTGATAATGTTAATTGGTTTCAAATCATGCCTACTGGGCGCACTCAAAGGGTGAATGTTGGTGGATGTATCTCTAAGCCTATTGGTGTCTGGCCGGGAGTCTCCCAGGGTGGGCATTGTGCGTCCCTCTTATTTAAAATCCTGTGAATGATGTAGATCAATATATAAACTTTTTCCAGTGTCTAATGTTTGCGAATGACTTGAAGCTGTTTAAAATGATTTTAAAATGAACAAGATGATATACTTCTTCAGAGATACCTAAATTCTTTTGTACAATGGTCGAAAGTGTCGTTATTCTGGACACGAGTTACTTTTCGAGGACACTATGCTCATGTTGTCTCCAAGTCCTTGTAGATGTTGAGCTTTATCTTTAGATTCTCACCTGGGTTTTCATATATCACCCTGAGGACTTTATACTTTTCATTTATCAGATCACATCTGGAATATGTCTCTACAGTATGGTCACCCTTTTATAGGGTTCGTATTAACAACACTGAGTCTATTCAAATGAAGTTCTTGCGCCTTTGCCATACTAGATTTGGGGATCAAATTGAGGTTATACACCTAACCATATTGAAAGACAGAAGCATCTTCAGTGATTCGGGCTTCCTATGTAAAATTTTAAATCGACTGTTCGACTTTCCATCTTTGCTCTCTCAAATCCAGTTCAGAGTGTCTACTGATAGACTCAGAAAAAATTATCTCTTTGGCATTGACGTTCATGGAACAAGCTGCCCACAGTGCATTGATAAAGAGTTTTAAATTTCTGGAATGAACATCGTTCTCGATCCATATGGAAGCTCATTTTATTCAATTTTAGAGAGTTCTTTTAATTCATTTTGTATATGTTTTCGAATGTATTTAATTAAGACCATTTTCTTACTATCTTTTGTTTATTGTGATCAAGTACTTATCGTGATTTCAATGAGGATTTCCCGTTTACTGTTAAAATAAATAAATAAATAAAATTAGGGAAAAGTCTACTGATTGATAAATAAATGAATATTATGTTTTTTAGGAACCGTAGTGCTGTTCAAAAACATCTTAGGACTGTTCACGGAATTTACGAAATCCATCAGTGTGACAAATGCAATTTTAAAACATTCTATCTAATGACTTTAAAACGCCATAATGCTAGAGAGCATAAGGGAATGTTGAAAAGTAATTTTACTTCTGTCAAAAAGAAAAAAGACGAATTGACTGCAGAAGAGGAAGAAGAAATTAAAATGCTATTTAAAGATTAATTTGTATGGTTAATTTACTAGGTCAAGTATTTTAGGTTAAGGATCTTAACTTACAGGCTATGATAGGTACGTTAAGTAAGTTTTTATTATTAGGTGTACCGAATGGTTTAACGGGATTTTGGCAAAACTCTAATAATTAAAAAAAAACTAGTGTCTGAACTAAAATTCTAAAAGTATATCAGCATTTTCCAATTTTAAACTATTTTTTGCATTTTTAAAAATGTGAGATATCTCCACCTGTGCTTAAATAAGTTAGGAAAATTAATAACTGCGGCTTTCAGATCAACTTCGTAAATATCTCGTATGTGAAAAACAAATCGAAATAACTATGATCTCCGAGGAAATTCATGTTTTACGAAAAGTATAAATGGAGTGATGAGTTTGCAGTCAAAGGTGAAACGTCACAAAGGCACCGAAATTTGACACAGTCGTAACTCAAGAATTCTTTTTTAACCAAAATCGTGAATATGCATTATCAGTTTCTTTTTAATCGTATAGTTTCTTCAAGACCTCCGTAATTCTTCGACAGTGCATTTAATACATTTATGAAGAAAAGCCTTTTAGCGTTTTAAATATTCGTTAATTAATAGTAGATTTTAGACACAACCTTTTTCGTTTTACTAAAATTAGATTATTAGAGTAAATATTATACAGTGAACGTCAAATATGTTGCAGGAATTCACTTAAAAATAGGATTTTTTTCAATAATCGCTTATTTTGACTTATATGCTACTTTTTTTTATTAAAGAGGGTAGTCAAACAGAAAAAAAATGTCGATACATTCTAAAAGACATCTTTTGTTCGCAGTTGTGTTAAATGGATACTTATATTAAAAGAAAATGCACCATCGAAATAAAAAAGATGATGAATAATAACTGCCAAAATTGCACAAAGCCCGCATTTCAGCAGTTATTTATATATACGTGTGTTGACCTACCCCTAGGGACGGCGCTGCTTGGCGGTTATTTTTAATAAACTGTGACTGTCCATGCCAAGAATTTCTCTGCCCATCTGTAGCTTGGACGCTCCCGGGAAGAGGGCAGGTATGCTTTCAATATTGGACTCAGATCCGCCAAAGATACTAATTGTTGTATATTACCAATGTAGTGCGGCGATAAGTACTTTGTGTTCTGTTTTCTTCTTTATAGATCCTAGCTTGGCTGATGAGTCCTGACGACGAAACGCGTCTCGAGATAGTTCGACAGATGGAAGAACAGTAAATAACTGCTGAAATATGGACTATTTTGACAGTAAATATTGATTTTTATATACCTGAAGACGACTCGTAGGGATTGCAATGCCTGGCGCTGATTCTTGGCAACCTATCACATTGTCCTTACCAAGAATTCCTCTGCCCATATGCGGCTTGAAGCTTTCATTACGTTGGAGCTTGCTGATAAAAAGTGTTTTTTTTTTAGGAAAAAGATTTTTAATCGAATTTATGCAATATATTTGTTGTTAACTATAGGATAAACCGTACCCGAAAAGCGTAAGGACCCATATAAAACTAAAATTCTTATGCCCGTCGGATACGAAATATGACAACACGCTGCCAAAAACAAAATGATTGGTTTAAATTTGCACAAATTCTAGTGCATTTCAAAAATGTTTTTAAGTACAAATATTTTTTATTGAGAAAATTAGGTCTTTTAATTATTAAGAAATTTAGTAATGGTATATTAACTAAAAATGTATCGTTGTGTTAGAATAGAAATAATATAATAGAAGTTTTGTTTGGATACATAATTTTTGTTTGAAAGTTTGTATATATACGTATTGATCGTTTTAACGTAGTAATTTAGTTTGAAGTTGTACCTATATCATGAAAAGTAAATGAAAACACCGCAACATTAAAAATTTTAAGAGAGTATATTAAAATTTTGAATAAAAAAGTAGATAGTTAAAACTTGTAGCTTGCAACATGGAACTTTTATCGTCAAATAATCATTTTTTTTTTGTAACTTCTGTTACGATAATTTTTTTAAGACCAAGAACAGATAACGTGAGAAAAAGTTAAATCACTACCAGGACATTTGTTTTTTGAGCCATTGCAAGTTATACTCGATGGGCAGCAGTAATCTTGGATAATTCTTTCAAAGGGAAATGTGACATTATGAGTGACAAGCTAAGTTTCAAACAGATGAATTGTATTAGCGCGATGTGTCCTCCTTGCATGCACTACTTAGGGAAGAATAAAGCGGACTACATCAGGCTTTCATCACTTTCCTCGACTATCTCAAGAAGAAACTTAAATTACCTTTCTTTGATGTTCAAGATAATCAAGGTTTCTGGTAGGTTCCAAGTCTCCAGTTTGGTAAATATCTCTCTTCTGAGGAGAATTTAAGATTTCTTGATCTAGAGTTCCCAATAAAGCAGTATTACATCGATGGTCGAATTTGTGCTTTGTATAGCATTAAAAACTGTTTTCGAGTATAAAACTGTAGTACGACTTAATATTCTGAGTGTTCCAGAAGCTTTCTTTGCTATGATCATTCCAAGAGATATTCGGTTCATAAATAACGCCTACCAAGTTGAGCGTCGGTGCTGGTAGGATAGAGTATCCAGGCATAACTGTCGGGTTTTGCGGCGTTAATGTTTTGAGGAAAACTTTCTTCCTGAGTTTTTGTAGAGATAGATTATACTTGATTACTGCCAACATAAGAAAAAAATTTCTTCTTGTTTTAGTTCCTTAAGTGCTATTTGCGTCAGTTGATGTTCGAGACTCCAAGGTTAATTAAAGAAATGATCGTACTGGCACTAACAAAGGTTCAGTCGGTATTAAAAATTAAGACATTGAAATTTTAATTAATTTAATTATATTTGCATTGGTCCTGAAAATATTTATTGCATACATTCTCGTCTTTGCGATTTGTAACTTAACGACGAATTAAATTTCCTTTAAGCATTACCATCTAACAAGAATGAAGTTTGAAAACATGGATCTAGACTTCATCCTATACTATAAATATTATGGAGAGACTACAAGAGATTAAATTTTTTTGTACTTCTTGAAGTATGTAAAAGATAATTTTGAATTTCGGCTTTCATATGTTAAAAAAAAAATAGGCTTAAAATACTTCTATGTTATAGATAATATATAAAACAGTCTTCCTGAAAGCATTCAAAATTATTTATCTTTTCATTTTTAACAGTATCACTGCCACTAGAGATAACCACAAAAAATAAAATGTATACCATGGTATGTGCTCCTAAATACTCTAATTGGAGTGTAATTATCAATACATTTTTAATTATTGGTTGTTATAATGGGTTCTTATAATTCACCGTTTCTGTGTTATGACTACTAGGAAAAACTACATAATATCTAAGAATGTAACTTATAAATGGATTTATACTATACAATGATTATTGCTAATAAGCTCCGTTTAACGCATAAAAAATATTTGAAAGTGTGCTTCGTCAAAATTTAGTAAATATGTAATAAAAATGGACGGACTAAGTTGTAAATTGTTATGAGAAATCGTTACATTTTAATTTGAGGACACGTCAATAGACACCGCGGCTTTGTTTAGTAATTATACCACACAAAATCAAAAGAGTTAAGATTGATCGGTTATATTTTTTAAAAAATTTTAAATTATCTTGTAAGAAAACCATACTCCACCTTATTCAATTATAGCGTGTTACAGAAGGTACGTGCCACAAGGCTACATTTTTCTGAAATTCTTTTTCACGTTATTTTTTTTAAGGCGATTTGCATAGTTTTTTATTATATTTTAATTATTTCAAATTTTTTTTATTTTATGCAAAAATTTTTTAATAACTGTATTTGGTTTTTTAGTTTTTAGTGTTCCGAATGGAACACTTATATGATCACTTCGGTGTCTGTCCGTCCGCCGTCTGTCTGTCACACTCGATTTTTTCCGAAACTGTTTGACATAGAAAGTTGATATTTGGTACTAACATAGAAATTCACTGCCTCATCAGAGCCGTGTAGTTCCGAAAGTTAAATTTTGACTTAAGAGATTAGTTTTGGAGGTGAAATACGAAGGGAAAAAAATTACCAGGTCATCGAGTGGGGTGTCAAATGAAAGCTTGTAAAAATACAAGTTCAAAAATATTTATAATATAATAGTTGCGCACACTTTTCTTTGTATTATTTTTAAAAAATCGCTCTCTCCACCTTATCTTGAAAAGTACTGATCAAACAACTTTGAAAAAATTCTGAAATATTCTCCACAGGGTGTAGATTGAACGAAAATTATCACGAGTGCATGACCTTTTATAATTTATCTAGTATATTAAAAAACAAAAACAAAAATTTCAAGGTCAGTTTTCAGTAAAGATCGGAAAAAAACTTTGTTGAAAACTTATTTGGGGTGTGTTTTGTGAAGTCATTGATTATTTTATACCTCCGTAACAAAAATTTTTATTTTAAAAGCAATCGACGTACGAAACACTAATTGCGCAAATTCAACTTCACTTGACCGATTATTAAAAATATTTATTTAAGTTTATGTATTATATCTAATACAACCTAAAGTAGTTGTCAAGATATGGATTCCAACAACTTGCTTTATATTTTAGATATTATTATGATAACTAGTTTTTTGCTTGAAAATAAGTCCATAAATCTTCTTATTTTATTCTATTTGCGTTGCATTGTTCTCAGAATGTAAGTGTGGCGTACTCAGGGCGAATTTCTAACCATATAGTACTAAAGTAATATCAAAGTTGATTGGGAATTGTATAACAAATAACCATTTGAAGACGAACACCACAAATCTTGGATATCTCCATTATAAAACATACCATAATATCCAATACAAGTCAAATCGATTTTTCTTCTAACCCATTTTGCCATCTATAATTATTTCAAGGTAAAATTTTACACTGCCCTTGAAGGTAATACTAGAGCAGAATACAAGTATCTGCAACACACATTGTATCAAATTTTTCATTTTACGAAAACTGACATATGAAGGACTATCCCTCTAGGCCAGGACTTAATCGGGACATAGATAAAACTGACATATGTAGGAATATCCCTGTAGGCCAGGACTTAATCGGGACTCCGCTACAAAGTATACTATAGTTATTTATATGAAATACTAATTGCTATACTTACTTCTAATCATTGCAGTAAATGTACAGGGTGGTCCAAATTGGACACTTTTAAAGGTAAACCCCTTTATCTAAAGAAGATAGACGAAAACTGATGTCGGTGTCTGAGTCTCAATTTTTATGATAAACTCAATGGTAAAAACCGCACATCGATATCTAGTACCGTTTCAGATATACAGGGCGTTTTTCAAAAATCTGCATTTTGGAAAAATGTTTGTAATTCTTTTCCTGTTGAAAATTTTTGATTTCTGTAAAACATTCTCAGAGCACTTTTTCACGTGGATTTCAACAGTGTAAGTTACATTTTTTTACAAATAATATTTTAATAGTTATTAACACAAAAATATATTTTTTAAATGGGGTACCCTGTATATTTTTCCTTATCCAAATAGAGCTTTAAATTACCATTCTAAAAATATAGCACACTTTATATTTTGCTTAAATCTACTTCAAAATATAAAGGTTTTCAGTTTTTACGCGAGTTTTAAATGCATATTTTGTGAAGTAGGCTTTGGACGGAGCGGCAATATCAATTGTTTACCGATAGAGGTCAAATCGTAAAAAAAATCCCAGAAGTAACTCTAAGAGTCATAACTACAATGAAATTTACTAAATGCTATAGTACTTTAAACTATATATATATATATATATATATATATATATATATATATATATATATATATATATATATATATATATGTATATATATGTATATATATGTATATATATATGTATATATATATATATATATATATATATATATATATATATATATATATATATATATATATATATATATATATATATATATATTTCTAAGGTCAATGAAATTTACTAAATGCTATAGTACTTTAAATATATATATATATATATATATATATATATATATATATATATATATATATATATATTTCTAAGGTCAATTAACTGTAGTTCATCGACAAGAGGTTCTATTTGCTGCCTTGAAATTTCTAAATATCTCTGAGAGGTGAGTGTTCCTTCGTAAATAAATCGACCTATAACCTTGCGTCTAAAAATTCCTGCCCACACATTAAATCCAAATCTGCCTTGATTTCTTTGCTCCACAACTAAATGAGGATTTTCTTATGCCCACGTATAAGAATTGTAATGGTTAAAAATACCTGCATTGCTTACATAAGCTTCGTCTGTCCAAATGCAATTTAATGAAAAATTCGGAACATGGTTACAATTCTCCAGAAACCATTGGCAAAAATCCATACGCCGTTGAAAATCTCCGTCTCTAAGGAGATGAACTTTTCTTGTCCTACATGGCCTGAATTTGTGCTTCTTCAAAGTACGACTTACGTTAGTTCTTGGTAGTCCAGTCAGGTTGAAGTGTTGGGATTATTTCCGATAGTTCCTAAAACTACTATTTCTTCTAACTCCTTATCCCTGTTTGATGCATAGTTTTTGGGTCGTTTCTTTTCAAACTGGCCCCTATTCACTAGGTTATGTCGCAATCGAGCGAATATATCCTTGAAGGGTTGATGCCTTTCTGGATACCGTTCGTGGTAGAAATTACTTGCCGCTTCCGAATTTTCTCCGGTTTGTATGAAACACACTATCACGTCCCATTTTTCGTAATTTTCAAACTTCATTGCGATTTATTTGACAATTTAATAACTGATCCTGAGGTAAAATTTGTCAACTACGAGTAAATAATTAAATTAAACCATATGGCCGCTCCGTCCAAAGCCTACTTCACAAAACGTGCATTTAAAACTCGCGTAAAAACTGAAAACCTTTATATTTTGAAGTAGATTTAAGCAAAATATTAAGTGTGCTATATTTTTAGAATGGTAATTTAAAGCTCTATTCGGATAAGGAAAAATATACAGGGTATCCCATTTTAAAAATATATTTTTGCGTCAATAACTATTAAAATATTAGTTGTAAAAAAATGTAACTTACACTGTTGAAATTCACGTGAAAAAGTGCTTCGAGAATGTTTTTACTGAAATCAAAAATTCTCAATAGGAAAGAATTACAAATGCAGATTTTTGAAAAACACCCTGTATATCTGAAACGGTATTACATATCTATATGCAGTTTTCACCATTGAGTTTATCATAAAAATGAAGACACCGATACCAGTTTTCCCTCTTTAGATAAAGGGGCTTACCTTTAAAAGTGTCCAATTTGGACCACCCTGTACATAACTGATCATAAATTCTTACAAATCTTCTAATGAATATTTTGCTCGTCGTCAATCCTTTTGCGTTCAAAACATGAATAAAACATTAAAATACTTTAAATAATAATAGGTAATAATAAAACATTAAAATACGGCTTTAAGAACTGAGTAGGTTAATTTATTGATTACTAAAAATACTTAAGTTTAATTTATTTCATTTGTTGTATTTATCGAGCATTTTTTTTTTGACTGACGGTAACAAATGTACGGAAAAGTATAGATAAGTATTTATTAAGATATTCTTGTAATGCAGGCTAATTTAAAACTGATGGCTCGAATTTTTATTCAAAATATTCCTCTCTTTCCTAGACAAGACCTAGACCCACCCTGCGAAAAAAAAACAGGTAATCGAATCAGTAAACTGCGGTAGAAATATGGAATAATTTTAAACTTCTAAATTCGCAGTTACAAAAATAGGCTCCGGTCTATTTGCAATATCAATAAGATATTTATAACCTAAACTTGACGGGTAAACCATGTATGGCCTCTGAAGAAGTCGTGAAATATTTGATAGATATACTAAACCTTTTAAAATATAGTTAATCGAACTTTGTAAAATTAAAAGATGTCCAAGGGCCATTGCAAATAACGTAGGCATGTTGATATCAAATTTATAATTTTTAAATTTCAAAGTATTTTCCTTGGTTCCGCAGTCGTTGAGTATATATAGTAACTGTCAAAGTTAGAAGCACTTTAACAAGAACAGCTGTGTAAAGGGTTTTGAATTTTGTTTTACCCACCTATACGCCATATACATTATATAGAATGGTTCAATATATATTTCATATTTTTTGTGAGATTTCTCCCAAAGTCGCCATAGAAAAAATATATTTGTACCGTTTTCGTTCTCCAGTGATTATTTTTAACTAAATATTCAAGTTTCATTCAACGTATACAGAATATTCATTTTTTAGATAACACTTTAAGGGATATCTTTGTTACAGAGTATTTAATAGTTAGAAAAATATTATAGTTTTTAGAAATATTGTATTTTAATCTTACAAACAAATGTAATGATCACACAGTAGCGTAGCTGGGTTCAAAAGGGTGAGGAAGGCATATTGATACAAGGAAAAAAGTGAATACGAAAAGCCGAGCTGCTTATAGAAGGGGGATATTGGTGAACTGGGGACCCTTTGATAAAAGTATGACCCTCTTGCATTAGAACTCTAAAAGATTATACTTCTCCCGACACAGTAAACTAAATCTTTTAGACCCGAATATGGATATTTTTCAAATTTACTCTTCTATATTGTAAAACTATAAAAACTTATGCTCAGTGTAAAAAAGATGACCATGTAGGGGGAGGTTTTTCACGAAATGGAACCCCTTCCTACGGTGGAACTTTCAAAATTTACATCCAATTTAAAAGTTGATGACGGATAAACAAAAAAAAGAGGGATATGGGCCCCCTAGCCCTCCCCTGGCCTAATATCTTAACATGAATAAATATCTCTTTTTAGACTCCTGTTATCTTTATTAATTTTACTTACGATATATGATTTATTTAGTAATTTCTGATTGTTTTCAAATTTTAGGTGAATACTGAATTCTAAGTTTAAGTTACAAGCTAAACTTATATAAGTTACCTTTGTGATCTATTAATTTTGATTTCTTCGCTACCAGTAAATAAAGGTTGTTGAATATTATTGGTATCTCCAGCTTTTTGAAATATTCTTTTCCAGTGGTCATATTAGGTATGTTGTGGTATTTAGACTAAATATTTTCCATCTGTTCTGCCTGTTTAGCTATATTTTTTGATATTATTTTACTTATATTTAAAAGGGTCTTTGTCAGAGAGCTGTATATTAGACATATACCCATTTAAATGAGAATGGAGGAAAATCAAAAACAAATCTAATTGGCCAAACGTATAGACCCAGTATAGCGGTATATATTTGATCTAGACACCATAGCACTCGGTAGTCAGAAACCATAGAAAACCACAAGATGAAAATAAGATTATTTAAAGAAACTAACCGTGATATTTTCAGCAAATCAAGCATGGATATACATAAAATTTGTCAAGCTTTATTTAGAGTCTCGGCGTTTCGCAACAAGAAAAAACTTATGTCAAAGTCGAAACTGCGTTTTTTAAATTGGAAGGAAACGTTCATTTAAACGTTTCGAACTTTTGCTGCTAATCTAGAAAACACAATTTTACCAATGATCTAAAGTTTTGTGCGAAACCATGTTACCAAAAATAAAATCAAAAGCGTATAAGGGAAGTGATGACTTAACGCATCGATGCACATGTTTAGCATATAAGCTCATAATCTTAAAGATTGTTTTTATTATCTACTTCAAAATTATTATTGAAAGTCATTCGATGCTTGTAATGAAATGCCAAGATGTATAGTGTATATTTTGCAATATTTCATTAAATAATATATCTACTTTAAGTCATCACAACTCGCATAGCAACCCTATCTTATTTTAATTATTTTTCAGTTGTAAATTTTCCAAAATTGTAAAAATGAAATATTTAGCTCACCCCCGATTTTTTAACACTCCGAATAAATTAGTTTGCTTCTAACTTTAAGTATAAAATAAACCAGGCAGATATTAATTAAGGATTAAGTTAAAGAACAAGTATTTTGGGCTATAAATTAGTTAAACATGTTTTATTATTTTAGTTATGCTATTGGTATGATAGAATATAGACAACTAGTGTTAGAGGTAATTGAAGATTCCTATTGTAACGAATAGAATAAAGTAATCAACTTATCACAAATAAAAATTGATATTTTATGATTTTTGTTTGGATTTCAAAGTGGGCACTTTTAACTTACAATGTCTAGAATTTTTTTATTAATAAATTAAAAATCTTTTCTAAATAACTGTTGTTCCTTAAGACCAATAAACGACTAGTTCTTCCTATCTTATATTCTCATTAATTTGCTTGTTTAATAATAATTTATGTCTTGAATTTGCCTTCATACTGTGGTAAATAGTTAGATGGATTATAAGGACTCTTTTCAGCTTGTTGGAATGACAGTTTTTTTTCTTCGAAACAACCGGAGATCTAAAAAAACTGTTTATTATCAAGAAGTTTACTAAGGATCCAGATAACTTGATGGTTGAATACATCGGGTAAGTAACAAAAAATTCCATCATACCATTTTAGAAAAGTGTATATAATTCTGACCTAAAATTTTGGTTAATCCAAGGATCTATGCATATAATCTACATCGTGTGTAAACCAATTCTAGCTTTTTGTATTCTACCTGAAAATGTCCATTTTAAAAATATTTCATATAGGCCTCTCAGGTACCATATGTAACAATATTATTGTATTGGTAAATATTGAAAATTTTTGGTTTTTAAGAAAAAATACCTCTAATGGGCTAGGAAGTACTCAAAGCTGACTTTTTGATATACAGGGTTACAGGGAAAGTCGTCCTAGATAATTAAGGACGTTATAGTTTAGGTCGTTTCTGACCGATTTGACTCTATGACATGATGTCCTAAACTTAACCGTTTTCAAGATATTGAAGTTTAAAGATTTTCTAAAAAAAAACATGTTTTTTTTTGCTTTTATATCGATTTTTTTTTATTAGAGGTTCTTGAGTGCGATTTTTTGGTTATTTTTAGTTAGTCTGTATGTCAAGTATCAAAAATCATCAAAAAAATTTGAACTAGTTACTAACAGTTTCAAATGGCGGCTTGTTAATGTTTCTAAATTACGAATTTTTACCAAGTATTTCCTACTTTAAATCAATAAAGAGAAAAAAAAATGTATGGAAGTTATTCTGCAAATTATTTTAAAAACTTTTACGTCTTTTTAGCTATCTAAAACGGTATAATATCTACTGGATCTATTGAAAATTCTAAGAAAATGAGATTTCAATAGGCCCAAATGTAGAGTAACATAATAATAGAATTTAGATACTACCAATTACCGGTTTACTACCTGCACCTTCAAACAATAAAAAGGGTTGGGTAAGCTTTTTTTCCGGTCGGGGTACTCTCTGTGCGAGTGACATTTTCTGTTCACTAAACATTATTGAATGATTTTTAGTCTGCTCATGCGATTCGTCCGTGGTAGATGTGCTATACCGTGCTTTTCAAAAATATCTGTGTTTCATCTTCTGACTGTGTGAATTGGCTCGTAACTGGATTTTGATCTCTGCTTATGAATATGGCAACGTATACCAACGAGGAATATGCTGACATCCTAATGTGTTACGGATTTTGCGAAGGAGTGTCGTCGCGTGCACGTGATGAATACATACTGCGATATCCTACTCGTCGTGTACCTGATGTTAGCGTATTTGATGGAACTTATCGAAAACTACGAGAAACTGGTTCCGTACAAAGACGGCGGACTGACATGGGACGACCACGTATCTTTGACGAAGACGAAGAAAATGAAATACGACGTCTCTTTGAAGTGGACCCAACCACATCTACAAATGTTGTCGCACAACAGCTTGGTATTTCGCAGTGGAAGGTATGGTTTGTAATGCATACTGTTGGGCAACACCCTTACCACTATACGTCCGTGCAAGTCATTGAAGAAGGGGTTCCGTTGCGACGATTAGAATTCTGCAGATTTATGCTCAATACCAATATCGAAGATGCATCTTTTTTTAAGAAAATACTATGGACTGACGAGTCGAAATTCGACAAAGACGGTCTTACAAACTACCACAATGCCCACTATTGGGCTTCTAAAGAGGAAGGCAACCCAAACAAAAAAAGAACGAAAGGATCACAAACAAGATTCAGCTTAAATGTGTGGATGGGTATAATTTCA
Source organism: Pachyrhynchus sulphureomaculatus (assembly GCA_019049505.1). Taxonomy (NCBI): domain Eukaryota; kingdom Metazoa; phylum Arthropoda; class Insecta; order Coleoptera; family Curculionidae; genus Pachyrhynchus; species Pachyrhynchus sulphureomaculatus. The sequence goes on along the minus strand of CM032446.1, from coordinate 112,788,541 downwards.
AATTATTTGGTTGGGCCATTCTTCCTACCAGATAATTTGAATGGCGAGGAATACGACAATTTTTTGCGGAACGATTTACCTAATTTGATGGAAGACCTACCTATTGGTTTGAGACAAAACATGTACTTTCAATACGATGGCTGCCCAGCTCACTACAGAGGAAGTGTTCGTGCATGGCTCAATGACAATTATCCCAACAAATGGATTGGAAGAGGCGGACCCATACCTTGGCCGGCGAGAAACCCAGACCTAACACCGATGGATTTTTATGTGTGGGATCACATGAAAAGTCTCGTATACGATCAGATGACTCCTATCGAAAACGTGGATGTCCTAAGACAAAAAATAATTGATGCGGCTGACGAAATGAGGCGGCACCTCACAACCAGCGTTGTGAAAAGTAATTTAAGAAAAAGAATGAGAATTTGTGTTAGAAATAGGGGCGACCATAAATTATAATTAATAAAAAATATTAAATTGCAAGGTTTTTTGTTTTATTTGTGTATTTTTCGTATTTTCACCTAGAACTAAAACTTTACCTTTTGCTACCCGAGCCCGCTTTAGGTGTCATTCTGTGTACAGTTTTCCTATTAAACTCCTAGTATTATACCTTTTTTGATAGCTAAAAAGACGTAAAAGTTTTTAAAATAATTTGCAGAATAACTTCCATACATTTTTTTTTCTCTTTATTGATTTAAAGTAGGAAATACTTGGTAAAAATTCGTAATTTAGAAACATTAACAAGCCGCCATTTGAAACTGTTAGTAACTAGTTTAAATTTTTTTGATGATTTTTGATACTTGACATACAGACTAACTAAAAATAACCAAAAAATCGCACTCGAGAACCTCTAATAAAAAAAATCGATATAAAAGCAAAAAAAAACATGTTTTTTTTTTAGAAAATCTTTAAACATCAATATCTCGAAAACGGTTAAGTTTAGGATATCATGTCATAGAATCAAATCGGTCAGAAACGACCTAAACTATAACGTCCTTAATTATCTAGGACGACTTTCCCTGTAACCCTGTATACCTGAACTAATGCGAAACTATCGCTGGTTTACACTACTAGTTTCCCAAATGTATAAAAAATAAAGGGTTTGCATTATGCTGATTAGAACTACAACCCGATTTTAAGCGAGAGTCTAATCTCCAATAAATTATTTTAATTGCAAAATTGTCACATCGAAGTTTTTAATTCATTAGAAGAAAATACTTCATTTAAAACAAATAGTCCACAGCCCACGTAACAATACGTTTTTAATAAGAAAGACGAGGATAAGTTACTTTCCTGTAATTCAACGAGAAACGATATTTATTATTCATGGATTTAGGCGTTTTAAGATTTGTGGATTTGTTTATCACTCATTTCGGAAATATATTATTGCTGGGATATTTGTAACAACTATAAGCTATCAAATACAATACATTTACAACTAAATTTATTACGCTTATGGGCGTTTATAATTTTGGAAAAACACACCATTTTTCAACATTGTAAACAAAAGGGCCTCGGGAAAATGTTTTTAGCAATCAGAATTTGGCAGGATTAAGAACATCAGTCAAAACAGATAATTAATCCCTCTAGCTTCTGGTTGCGATAAACATCTTAACTGCGGTCTTTTGTTTACAGTGTTGTACAATGGTGGTCTCCCATAATTTCAATCGACTATATTATACTCAATTCATTTTGGGTAATAAAAGAAAAATAGTATTAATATTAATGCGAAATACACATCATGTAAAACTTGACAAAAGCCGCGTATTTTTTCGGCTTAACTTTATTTCCATTTTAATATTCATTTATATGGAAAAACGAGCCCATCGACCTTAAATTAAGACAATCTAAGACAGATGAGGCAAACGGCCATACATTTTTTCTTTACAACCAAGTGTACTACGTTTTGCAGAGCTATGTATTTCACAAATTGTGGTTTTGATTTCCGTGACTGGTAATCTGTGGCTACTCTTGACAAAAAACTAAAGAAAAAGTAAGGTATATTTAGAATTCCGCTAGAAATCAGAATTGATTGCATATACTCTGGTTTTTGGGTTCTTATGCAGTAAATTTTAAAATTGTCCCACGATTTAAAAGTACAAAAAAATCATTAAACATTTACATTAACTACGTTTTATTTTTTTTATTCTTTTTAGAAAAAAAGGCTTTTTATGGGTCTAACACACGTGCTGCAGGGAAGTTCCTAAAGCGCTCCAGGAGCGGCATGTGTGCGGAAAAAGCGATTCACGTTGTTCTTGAATCGCTGTAAATTGTACTCGGTGGGAAACACAGCGCTGGGCAAATTATTCCAAAGGGATGATGTTCCCCATATAAAAAGACTGCTTGAAAAGCGTTGTACGCGGAGTAACAAGCCGAACCTCATGGATGAGAAGCACCAGCGCGACGTGTATTTCTAACATGCACCGCTTTGGGAGGAATTAAGCGGGCTACATCCTTCGAACACTTTCCATGAAAATACTTGTAGAACAGACTCAAGTCGCCAACTGTTCTTCGATGTTCCAGCGAATCAAGGCCGCCGGTCAGTTCCGGGTCTCCAATCAGACGAACAGCTCTTCTCTGAACAGAATCCAACAAATGCAGTGTATGTTTGGGAGCAGAGCCCCAAATATGGGAGCAGTATTCCGTAGTTGGTCGAATTTGAGCTTTGTTAAGAGTTAGCAGTTGTTGTGGAGTGTAAAGCTTTCTGGTTCGAAATAATATACCCAACTTTTGAGAAGCTGTCCTTGCTATGCCTATGACATGTTCATGCCAGGTCATATTTGCTCCCAAACTAACGCCCAACAAATTGACCGACGATGCTAGGGGAATGGAGTGCCCCGACATAATTATGTCGGGTTCAGCAACGTTAACTTTTTTCGAAAAAACTGCCGTCTGGGTTTTTGTAGCGTTAAATTCCACTTGGTTACTGTCACCAAGATAGAATTTTTTCCAGGTCTTTGTTAAGTTGAACGGCCTCCTGTTGTCTGCGGATATTCGCCTGAGCAGCCGATGTCCGAGCGTTCAAAGTGAATGAAGAGACAAGCGTACTGTCGTCTGCAAAGCTGTAGATTGGATTCCCGGTCCAGCAGATCGTTAATGTAAATAAGAAAGATAGTAGGAGACAGTATGGAGCCTTGGGGCACACCGGCGTTGATTGTGAAGGTGTTAGAAAGAAATCCGTCGACCGCCACTTGTAAAGAACGCTCTCTGAGGAAACATGAGAGCCACGAAGAGAATTTGTCAGATATACCACAAGAGCGTAGCTTAGCCAACAGTCCATCGTGCCAAACCCGGTCGAATGCCTTGGATATGTCAAGAGCAACCGCTCGAGATTCTCCAAAGTGTTCAATTGCGTTGTTCCAAACATGTGTTACATAAGTCAGAAGATCTCCTGTTGATCTATGTTTACGAAAGCCATATTGGTGATCACTAATAATATTGAATCGTTCAAGATATTTTAGAAGATGCTGATTGATAACCTTTTCCATGACTTTCGATATTATTGAAAGCAGCGCGACAGGTCTTTTGTTATTTGGCAAGGTCTTCTTGCCTTTTTAATGTATCGGCTGAACCGTGGCACATTTCCAGCAGGACGGAAATATTCCCTTTCTGTAGGATAGGAAACTGGTGTTAGTTCCCTTGGACAGTTTTTGAGAACTGTGGCAGGTATTCCGTCAGCACCCGAAGCCTTTTTGATGTCTAGCTTCATTAAAATACGCTTTATGATACGCTGTCTGAAAAACAACATCGGGCTTCTTTGACTGCAATATGGGAATAGTAGGTGGTGTTTTTCCTTGAAAATCGACAGTAGAATGTGAAGCAAAGAGTTCAGCCAACAAGTTCGCTCTCTCAACAGGTGTGGTTGCAATGGAATTATCTGGCCGTGTGAGTGGTGGTATGGTGGATTTGGTGAAATTTTGACTAACTGCCTTAGCGACTGACCAAAAGGACCTGGAATTGTTGGAACAAGCGAGAAGTTTGTTTCTAATTCGTTGATTGCGCGCCTCCGTGGTTTCGTCGATAATTCTTTTGCATCTGTTCCGGGCACAAGCAAAGGATTTTTACGCCATTGTTGGTAGGCAATATGTATAGAAGCAACAGCTTCTTTGCATTTTCGGTCAAACCAAGGCTTGCCATTGGAGGGGCATTTCTTCGAAAAAGGGATGTAAGCCTCCATACCAGCCGAAATAACATCGGAGACCTCCCTGGCGCAGTCAGATGGCTTGTCGGATCGAAAACAAACGTCCATCCAGGGGAAAGTTCGAAAATATCCCATGAGATATTCCCATTTAGATTTTGTAGTGCCAAATCTTACGCGACCTAGGCGCCTCTCTGTCACTGGTTGGCAGGATACTCTATGTCGAAAGCAGTTTATGGTCGGATTGGTGATTAAAAAACAGATCAAGAAGACTGGCGAACTGCCCATCTCGATCAGGGATCCGTGTTGGTTCGTCAATAAGCCACAACTGATTGAGAATGATTCAGCTTCACGACCTTGTTCGTCGGTAGTATTTGAATATTTAAGACAGTTGATATTGTGGACATTAAAGTCGCCCAGGATGACAATTTCTGCACTTGGATAGTTAATTTGTAAATGATCGATGGTGTCTGCAAGAGAAGCGAAAAGTGTTCGAAAATTGGTATCACTTGGTGGTCGATACAGGATACAGATGAACCTTGTGGTTTGTTGAGTCGTTAGTTTTAACCACATAACTGTTGGGAGACCTGGATTTGATCTTGTCTATACCCTGTGTGACTCGTTTGGACGCGTTCCCGTTCATAAACTGGGTAAGGTGTCCTAGACCTCTTCTGATGTTGTTGATTTTGTTTTCTATTCTTATTTGCCATTTGAATTTTGGTTTTGTGCTGTTGCGATTTGTTTGTCGGAGTTTTTGATTATATAACTTCGTCGGTTGCGCTTGCGATTGATGGTGGTGGATCCAAACGGAGAGTGATTCTCTTCTCAGTGATTTCTTTGT
>CM032446.1:112686062-112778562 GCA_019049505.1 Pachyrhynchus sulphureomaculatus | reverse complement strand
AGGCTTCTGGCGCTGACGGAATACCTGCCATAGTTCTCAAAAACTGTGCGAGGGAACTAACACCAGTTTTCTGTAGACTTTTCAACCTATCCTGCAGAAGGGGAATATTTCCTTCCTGCTAGAAATGTGCCACAGTTCAACCGATACCTAAAAAAGGCAAGAAGACCTTGCCAAATAACTACCGACCAATCGCACTGCTTTCAATAATATCGAAAGTCATGGAAAAGGCTATCAATCAGCATCTTCTAAAATATCTTGAAAGATTCAACATTATTAGCGATCACCAATATGGCTTTCGTAAAAATAGATCAACAGGAGATCTTCTGACTTATGTAACACATGTTTGGAACAATGCAATTGAACACTTTGGAGAATCTCGAGCGCTTGCTCTTGACATATCCAAGGCATTCGACCGGGTTTGGCACGATGGGCTGTTGGCTAAGCTACGTTCTTATGGTATGTCTGAAAAGTTCTGTTTGTGGCTCTCATGTTTCCTCAGAGAGCGTTCTTTACGAGTGGCAGTAGACGAATTTCTTTCTAACGCCTTCACTATTAACGCCGGTGTACTCCAAGGCTCTATAATGTCTCCTACTCTCTTTCTCATTTATATTAACGATCTGCTGGAAAAGACCGAGAATCCAATCTACAGCTTTGCAGATGACAGTACACTTATCTCTTCATTCACTTTGAACGCTCAGACATCGGCTACTCAGACGAATGTCCGCAGACAGCAGGAAGTGATTCAACTTAACAAAGACCTGGAAGAAATTCTACCTTGGGGTGACAGTAGCCAAGTGGAATTTAACGCTACAAAAATCCAGGCGGCAGTTTTTTCTAAAAAAGTTAACTTTGCTGAACCCGACATAGTTATATCGGGGCACTCATTCCTCTAATATCGTCACTCAGTTTGTTGGGCGTTAATTTGGGAGCAAATAGGTCCTGGCATGAACATGTTGCAGGCATAGCAAGGAGAGCTTCTCAAAAGTTGGGAATATTATTTCGAACCAGAAAGCTTTACACTCCACAACAGCTGTTAATTCTTTACAAAGCTCAAATTCGACCAACTATAGAATACTGCTTCCATGTTTGGGGCTTCGCTCCCAAACATACATTGCATTTGTTGGATTCTGTTCAGAGAAGAGCTGTTCGTCTGATTGAAGACCTGGAACTGACCTGCGGCCTTGATTCGCTGGAACATCGAAGAACTGTTGGCGACTTGAGTCTGTTCTACAAGTATTTTCATGGAAAGTGTTCGAAGGATGTAGCCCGCTTAATTCCTTCCAAAGCGGTGCTTGTTAGAAATACACGTCACGCTGGTGCTTCACATCCGTATGAGGTTCAGCTTGTTACTCCGCGTACAATGCTTTTCAAGCAGTCTTTTATATGGAGAACATCATCCCTTTGGAACAATTTGCCCAGCGCTGTATTTCCCACGAGTACAATTTACAGCGATTTAACATGTATAGATGCTAACCTCAAATGCACAAAAAATTATAAAAATAATGAAAAAGAAACATATAATTTTCATCCAGAGGACTCCTCACCGTTGAACAATAACAGTATCCTCAACAAAGCAAAACATACAAATAATCTAAACAATCCGGAAGAGGCAATCAGTATAGCTCAAAGAAGAATGGTAGATTTTAGTCATAATCACAAAAGAATATACCAACAAATGGTCACAGAACCTCCTAAAAAGAAAGTATCACAAAAATACATGAGGAAAATTCGTATTATCCAAATTCAAGACCAACAATGTCAAAACAATCAATAGCAAATAATAAGAAGAAGACACAAGAAATAGAGGAAAACGACATCTTATCAGAAATCGCACCTGATAATGCCACGCATAAAATTATTGAACAAGAAAGAAATTTACCAGAAAGTCATATATTTCAAGCAAAATAGTTTTTAAGTCTCCTATAGAAACTAGAGATAAAATTTTCAATATACATCATGTAGAGTCAAATTTAGCATGAGGAGTTTAACAATGGAGGAAAATAAAGCTTCGAAAAAAATTATAAACGGTAACATTAAAGTAATTTAATGGAATCTAAGAGGCGTGAACGCAAATAAAGGCAATCTTATAGAACTAATTAACAAACAAGACCCAGATATCATATTATTAAATGAGTTGTGGCTAAAAAAGGAACAATCTTTTAATCTAAAATCCTTTGAATTTGTAAGACAAGACAGAGATGATGGTGTCATAGTTACATGCATGAAGAGAAATATAAAATTCTCAATAATAGAAAACATCATAACCAATAATTTACAAAATATAACCATAAAAACTGGAAATTTCAATATAATCAATGTTTATGCAAGTCCAGATAATAAGCTAACTATAAATGATATAACAGTAATATTTGAAAATTTACAAGGAGCAGCATTGCTCATGGGAGATATTAACGCTGTGCATACGATTTGGGGAAGTAGAACAACCAGTTCCGCAGGAAAGGCGATATTGAAATTCATAAATGATTATGATTTCATGCTATTAAGTGAAGGTACACCCACAAGGTTTCAAACGCTCTAAACATAGCATTAATAAACAACGATTTAGGGTATAATCTCCTCATGGAGCGTTTTAGAAGATTGTGGTTTCAGCGACCACCTTCCAACAATGTGCGAAATTAACCTCAAAAATAAAAATAACATCATTTTCAAAAGGTAGGAAAAAAGAAATATTAATCTAGCAGATTGGTCATTGTATAATTTCAAAATAGAAACAGAAATCAAAAAAAGTAATAAAAGGGTTAATTTGGAAACATTAAATAATTCAACAAGCAGCAAAGGAAGCCATCTCAATGAACAAAGCAAACACATATACAAAACCTAAAAATCCATGGTGGAACAAGGAGTGTTCTCCAATAATCAAAAAAAGAAAACAAAAAATCCAAGAGTTTAAAGAAATTCCAGATATAGAGAATTTCATCTTAGCTAAGCAGGAAATAGCTAAATCCAGAACAAAAAAAAAAAGAAATTCATCTCATTCTGTGCTAAATTAACTAGAAACAGCAGTAACAAAGAACTTTGGAAAAAAATCAAACCATTCGCAGGTATCAATACATATAAAAACGATTCGTACATCAGGGACGACACTAGATTGAACCTACTAAAAACTATTCAGTAATTAATATGGTACCCGAGTTTCAACTGGAAAACATTATCGCACATAGCGAACCTTTTAATATAAATAAATTAAATTTCAGCCTGAAAAATAAGAAAAATTCGGCACCGGGAATGGACCAAATATATTACATCATGTTACAAGGCTCACCAATAAGAGTTCAAGAAATTTTAATAGAAAAATTCAATAAGATACTTAAAGGCAACAACATACCGGAATTTTTTAAAAAATATATAATGTAGTATTCATCCCAAAATATCATATGACTCTAAATCCCATAGACAATTTTCGACCAATATAATGGCATCAACAATATTAAAGACAATGGAAATCATATTAAAGAACAGATTGGAGTGGATAACTGAAAATAAAAAATGTTATCATGGCATCAAGTGGGATTTAGAAAAAGACAAGGTATATACAATGCACAAGGATTGTTAATAACATACATTCAAAAAGCATTTTCGGAAGGAAATTCAGCACTATCAGTTTTTCTGGACATGAAAGGGGCATACGACAATGTTAATATATATCTACTATATTCTAAGCTCATCAAGCTAAATTTCCCAATAGACGTAGGAAATGTAATTTTTAAAATACTCAGCAACACACAATTATTCTTTATAAATCAAGGACAGAAAATAGGACCTGCGATAGTCAGTTCAGGACTCCCTCAAGGGTCGCCTTTAAGCTCATTGCTATTTAACATATATATAAAAGATATATGCAATGTATTACCTGGAGAAATTAAACTTATTACTTACGCTGATGACATGGTACTTACAACGTAAGGAAAAACAAAGAAACAATAAATAAAGTAATGTGCAAATCTTTGATAAAAATTGAAAAATGGTTGAAAAACAATTATTTAAATTTAGCACAGGAAAAATATAAAATTGTATGGTTCCATAAAAACAACAGAAAAGAGATATTACCAATAACCAATATTAACAATACCATTATAGAAATTAAGGATCAGTATAAATATTTAGGTCTTATAGTCCAAAGAAACTTAAAATGGGAACATCATGTTGAAGATATTAGGAAAAAAGCTCAAAAAGGAATAAATATATTGAAAGTAATCTCAAGAGTTTGGTGGAGTAGCGACCCGCAAACCTTACTAATAATCTATAATGGACTAATAAAATCACATTTAGGACTTCGGATCCATATTCATAAAACCAACTAGCAAAAAAAATAATCAATCTGTTGTACAGGATACAATATCAAGGTATCAGAATTGGCATGGGTTGCATGAAATCACCCCAATTAACGCTTTATTATCAGAGGCAACAGAATGAAACCTAGACACCAAAAGAAAATGGTTGACAGCAAAGTTTGTATGTAAATTTATAAATATAATCGATCATCCGCTCTTAATTCTAATAAAAAGTCTCAGTGTGTATTGTAGCAGAAAATCAGGATTTTGGAAGAATAAGGAAGCATCATATCTCATTCAAGCCTAAGAGATTTGAAGATGAGATATATATGTCTGACAAACATAATATACGAAATAGAGCAAGATGTGCAGATTACAAAAATTAAAACTATAGGAAAAGATATGAAAAAAGAAGACCCAGATTCAAAAATAAAATGTTTATCCTCTATAGAAAAACTCTAAGAACCACATATGATGGTATACACGGACGCCTCAAAAAAGAACAAGAAAGTTGGTATCGGTATACACATTTCAAACATTCCTTAATTATAGCCAAAAGTTACGAGACATATTTAATATTTGTTCAGCAGAAATTATTGCAATAAACCAAGCAATTTCAATAACGTTACAAAAAAAAACATACAAAAGACAATAATAATATCCGACTCGAACAGTGCGATACAAAAAATAAGTGGAAACAGCTCAGACCAAGATCAAATTTCCTTACTTACGAAACGATTAATTCTAGAAGCAAATGATAATAACAGTGAGATTGGACATACAGGAATTATAGGAAATGAAATGGCGGACAAATTAGCAAATATAGCCACAAATCTTAATATACCAAAAAACATTAAAGCTAACATAAAAAAAACTTTAGCGACATATAAAAGCAAAATAATGTGAAGATAAATGGATGAAAGAAATAAAGATAAAAAGTAACTGGTATGCGGAATTGTAGACACACTCCCCAAAGATGGTTCAAACAACACAAATATATAGACAGAAGACATATAACAACGACTATTAGAGTGCACACGGGTCATTGCTTAACAAAAAGCCACCTACATAAGATAGGCATTAAAGAAGATCCCTTATGTGAATGTGGGCAAAACGAAGATTTAGACCATATTTTCTTCCAATGCCATAAATACAAGAATCAGGATTATGACCTATGCGAAATTTTAAATAAATATGAAATTCCTTTACTCTTGAATATAAAATATTTGTTAAGTAATTTAAAAAATTTTGTCATCATAAACATTATTAGATTCATCAAAAAATTTGATCTAAGAATATAGGAAGGCGAGATTCCGCTTACTGTAAATTATATCCCTACCCAACCGACGCAGACTTTTGTGTTAGCTTCTCACTGCGCGGAAGCAAGAAAAGTTAAAACCTTTGTTGTAGAATATCTTTATAACCTACCCAAAAATGTTTTTACTTTAAAAAAAAAAAATAAGAATATTTATTTAAAAAAGTTAATCTCAGAGAAAAGAAGAAATAAAACAGAAAAAAAATTAAATTTAAGCATAAGAAAAAAAATGTATTTTCTTTCAGGAGAGTGATTATCGCCTAGAGCGAGACTAAGTTACTCTCCTTGGACAAAGGATCCAAACTCGAGATTGTGTAATGCATCACCGAAGGGTCGCCGGTGCTCTGCCTAAGCACGAGAAGGATCGGAGCTGGTGAATTGCCCGTCAAGGAGCAGAACCAAAAATTTAATACACAATACAACTCGTTGAAAATGGTGGAACCTACTACATTCCTTGAGACTACCCTTCGATGTTATTTTTTATGGGTACAAACGCAAAAGATAACATTAAAAACGAAGTTACTTACAAAGAGGGGACGTTAAACAATATTTGGGAAGCGAAACTCCTTAAAGTAAAAAAGACCCCCTTGCACTCGAACTCAAATCTAGTCCTCTTCCAACACAGTAAACTAAAAATCGCTGCCTAAATAGGGGTATTTTTCACCAAAAAAACTACCTACAATGGAATTCTAGCAACCACTAACAACATATGTATGCCAAATTTAAAAATTGATGACCTGGGCAGGGGGAAAAATTTTTCACAAAAGAGAACTCCCATGAAAAAAGTTCCGTTTTTAAGGGGGTACTGACTACATCAAAAAGGGGGGCGCATATGTCTTCTGGCTTTAGCACTGTTGTAGAACTATAAACATAGAAAATGAAGTTCCAGCCATGGAAAATGGTGTTGCTAAAAAGAAATGTATCAAGAGAAAAAAGAAGAACAAATGCTGACCTAACCCCGTTATTGCTTTGTTTCCATAGTTTTTCTGTTTAAAATTTATTGAATTTTTGTTAATTTCTACTTCTACAGTGCCCTTAGAAACGAGCTGTATTGTTGGTAACACGTTTTCATTTATGTTTGTCATTAATTATTAGTCTTTTGCCAATAAAAATTTCGCTCTCTACAGTTTTGTCTACTTTTGTTTTTGATTTTTAAGTAAGCAGCATTCCTAGTGTTCCCATAGAAATAATACACTGTAGTATTTAACTTCAATATAATTCAGATAGCAATAAATATTATGTTATTCTGTAAGTTATTAATTGCTCAACCTAATTTAATTACTCTTAATTTTGATCCCTTATTCCATAACCCAACAACTTATTATTTTAATTATTTTTCAATCAGAATTATACGAACTAATCTATCTTTGGTTGGTATTGTTAACTTGCTACAGTGGCCTTTTTGATAGTTTATGCAATTGATTTTTAAGGTAGAATTCAAACTTTTGGATTATTTAGGTTTGGTTTAGGATATTAGATTCCAATTTGTCCTGTACTTTGAGAAGGATAATAGTAACAAATAACATTAGTTTGGTTTTTGTAGGGGTAATTAATGGTTTTTTCACCACCACTTAATTTAAGATAATGAGTGTAAAACCACGATTAATTAAATGAGTTTTAGTAGAGCTTTCAAACATATTAAAACCCATTATATTCATTTACTTTCCTCCCATTTTATATAGTGGTTTAGTAACATTGCCAAAACAACCTTAAGCCTAACGTGGAGAAATTTTTGCTTTAAATAATTTTTTAATATCTGCAGTTTTTTGTTAATGAGAGGAAGTTCATGGAGGTGTTTCTTAAGTGGATTTAAGGTAGGTGATCGTTATTTCAGTGTGTATATACTTGCATTGAGTACAGTAACCATAAATATTAATTTCTAATTTTTTTAAGAATTTTTTTTATTATTCGAGTGGCACTGTATAAAATGTGCTATAGTAAGGCACTTCTGTAATATGTTGAATTGATTGTAAGTTTTGTTGTAGTTTGTCAAAACACATTTTCTTGTGAGTAGAGGCTAAAACTATCCCTAAATCGACTCCTAATGATAACCAAACTATTGGTATTTGTTTAGATTGTCCTATATACAGTAACCCAATATCCTGAACCAACCCTAATAAACTAGATAGGCTGAATCCTACCGAAATACTGTTCAGGTTCAAATCACAAATGGAATTTTTCAGTAACATGTTTTATGGAGGGAACAGTTTATAAGTGAATAGATATTTTGTTCCTAACAAGAGCCTTTAAAGAAAAATTAAATGTCATTAAATTCTCATATTTTCATCTTGTAGATACTTAGCTTTAAAATATAGTTGGGGTTATCAGAAAAGAAGCTTAAGAATAGAGGAATGTAATGTATATAAATGTATTTGAAAATTCGAGATTCAATGCAATTCTGTTATTTATTTATCTTAGAATTAGAATCAAAGTTCTGAACATTTTTATTCAAGATTTAATCAATTCCAATGGTTATCTTACAGTGGCATATGCTAGAGTTCATGGTATTTTATACATCTTAAATTTGTGTCAAATTATAAGAAAGTAATATTGAGCTTCCTTCTTTGTCCAAATTTCCAAAAATAAAATGGATTTATAGGAGCTAAAATGAAATATTGTAGGAGGATATGTGTTTTTACTTTTTTCTCTCTTAGTTATGTATTATTTAATTAGGATATTTTGGAGTTTTAGTATCATTGCAAATTACCAAATTTTGATTTTTTGTTTTATATTTTTATTCTTCAATATCAAAGCAATTTTTTGTTGCAAAATTTCTAATTTTTTGTTTAAAAAAAATTAAGAAATAAATTTAACATTGAAATTTTTTATCAATTAAAAAAATATTATTTGGGAACATATTTTCATAGGAGGTCTTGTATTTTGGTGTGTTTGCATAAATCTAAGCTAAGGAATGAACACCACAAAATCCAGCATTGACTCCCGCATATGTGCAATTTTGTTATATGGAACTTGTTAACAATTGGTTGACAAACTGGTGATTGCAGAACTAGGGCAGAAGTATTATTTAAAACCACTTATGTTTTAATCAGTTGTTCAGAATGGTGAAAAGCTTTACAGCAAAATCTTTTGGAAAAATCTAGAAAATAGTGTATTATTAAGGTGTAAAGACTCTGTTATTTGACTTGTAATAGTACTACTATACATTGCTTTATCTTTTTTGCAGATTAAGTTTACATTATCCTCTCATAATTGAAATATCATTTTTCTGTTATTTCTAGTTTTATATATATATAATTATATATATACAAGGCTGGTTTGAAAAGTCCGTGCAAAGTCCGAGAGATGGCACCACCGGCGCGTATTGAGGTCATGTTTAGTTAGTAGCATCTCTTGAATGAACGCACACCAAGTTTCAGCCATATTGGTCTATTTCTTTGTGTTTGGCATTCGTGTGAATCAAGGAAGTCGAGTGATTTTCAAGAAATGGACGAAAAAGAATTTCGTGTGGTGATTAAACATTACTTTATGAAAGGCAAAACGCCTCAGGAGACTAAAGAGAAGCTTGATAAACATTATGGTGACTCTGCACCTTCGATTAGAACAGTTTATAGGTGGTTTCAAAATTTTCGGACTGGCATATGGGCACAAGTGACGCTGAACGTTCTGGACGGCCTGTGGAGGTTACGACTCCAGAAATCATTGATCAAATCCATGATATGGTGATGGATGACAGAAGAGTTAAGGTGCGTGAGATTGCTATTGCTGTGGGCATCTCGACTGAACGGGTACATAATATTTTGCATAAACATTTGGACATGAAAAAGCTATCCGCAAGATGGGTGCCGCGATTGCTCACGCTTGACCAAAAACGGAATCGTGTGAAGTGTTGCAAGGATGGTTTGCAGCTGTTCTAGAAGAATCCGGAGGACTTTAAGCGTCGTTTCGTCACTGTGGATGAAACATGGATACATTACTATACTCCTGAGACCAAACAACAATCTAAACAATGGGTTACCAAGGGGGAATCTGCACCAAAAAAGGCGAAGACCGTTCCTTCGGCCGGAAAGGTTATGGCGACTGTCTTTTGGGATTCGCAAGGGATAATCCTCATCGACTATCTGGAAAAGGGTAAAACTACTACAGGTGAATATTATTCATCGTTATTGGACCGTTTGAAAACCGAGCTGCAAGAAAAACGCCCGCGATTGGCCCACAAGCAAGTCCTTTTCCATCACGACAACGCGCAACAGCACACACCTCAGCAGTTGTGGTCGCAAAATTAATAGAAATAGGATTCCAACTCGTTTCACATCCCCCCTATTCTCCAGACTTGGCTCCCTCGGACTACTATTTGTTCCCCAATTTGAAGAAATGGCTGGCGGGACAAAGATTTTATTCAAAAGAGGAGGTGATTGCAGACACTAATGGATATTTTGCAGACTTGGACAAATCCTATTATTCAGAAGGGATCAACAAACTAGAACATCATTGGACGAAGTGTATAAGCTAAAAGAAGACTATGTCGAAAAATAAAAAAGGTTTACCCCAAACACATAAGTAGTTATTATTTTTGCACGGACTTTTCAAACCAGCCTCGTATATATATATATATATATATATATATATATATATATATATATATATATATATATATATATATATATATATATATATATGTATATATATATATATATATATATATATATATATATATATATATATATATAATGTATATATATGTATGTATGTATGTGTGTGTCTGTGTGTGTTTTATTAGAGCTGAGAAGCAATTTTGGTATTTAATTACTTTGAATTGTAAAAAAAATCTTTTTGATATTTAATATTAAGTACTTTTTATGCAAAAGTAGTGAACAATTAAGTCATTATTAATTTTATTAAGTGTTTAAGATGTACTTTTCAGAAGCACATGATATAGAAAGTTTATATCATGTTGCTATTGCAACCAATCATGCCCAAGAAAAATAACATTAGATAATATAATTACATTAATGATTTGAGTGAGAAGTGAAATTAATGCAGGAGTGACACGTGTCTACTCATGTAGACATATTTACTTTCATGCAATAAGGAGTTTTCAGCTTCTAAGATACTTTTTTATGTTTAGTTTTTTACTGTATATCTTATATTTTTTTTTTGTTTGATTTATTTATCTTATTAAATTTCATTTATGTAGAAAGAAATATATATATCTTTTTAAAGTCTTTTTTGTTTTTTTTTTTTGTTTCATAATTTCGCATTCAGATTATTATTTCTCTCTAACTTGGTATAATCCCAAAGGACTTTGGACATAACTTTTAACTATTTTTTTTTTTTATGTCAAAGAATACTTTTTAGGTCTTTTCAAATTATTTGCCTTTCAAGGTCTCTCGTGAACGGTTTCTCATTGTTTCCAATATATGTACCGCTTACGGCCGACAGTGAAATGTTAGGTAATCTGAAAGACGCCGAATTTCCGAACGATTAACTAAAGTCCATTTCATCCCCTTTTATATGCTGAGGTTTCATTCAAATCGGTTGATTTGTTTAAGAGCAAAAAAGTATTATTTAAAAAGTTACCGAAAATTTCATTTTGCAATAACTCTGGTAAAAAAATTCTCATTTGGTCAAGACGTTATTGTGGCCAAATACAACCGTATTTTCAACATTTCGATAAAAAATGAGGATAGTCATTTTTTTCGTGTAAATTTCACGAATTCTGACCCGTATTCAAAAAGTTTTTGTTAGCTTTGTTCAGGTTAGTTGACATTAATTTACCTTCTGTGCATAGAGTATGTTTTTACCAATTTAACCTTTTATTTTTCTAAAATTTGGTCTGTAATCAACTCAAAAATTCTTCGGAAATATAAGGTGTCTTATAAACCAAGATTTTATTAAAACTTTGTACTACTAATGAGAAAAAAAGGTGTTTTCTCTACTGTTTTAACATTATTTTCAAACTCCTTGGCCCAGAGTGATAGATAACTTGATATTGAATACGTGAAAACTCCCTTCTGTCTTAAACCTTTATGTCATATGGTTATTTAAAAAAAAAAATGTTTAAAATTAGTTTTTTCCTAACCAAAAATATTTAAAATGTCAAATAAAACTGTTGTTTTTTTTGACTCAATATCTTCGACATAATATTTATTTTAAAATTCGAAGTAATGAAAAAATATGATATTTATATTCCTCAACCCCAAAAAAACCCGAAAAGGGGGCATAATATGATGTATTCAAAACTACCCCCTTCTAACCCTTAACACCGCCCGTTAGAGCCCTTATATGATTGGCTATAAGTAAAGTCTATCTAACTGGCAAGCTTAACTAATTCTGCTATTTTATTTTCAACAGAAGCCTGAACTAACTTGACCGTTTTAATTTTTTGTGCATTGATTTAAAGTACAGAAAAAAAGATCATGATTTTTTATAAAGCCAAATTAAGTTATTATTAGTAGTATTATTTTTAAACATATATGTAATAGCAAAAACAACTGATTATAAACACAAAATGTTTCTTTATCTTAGTCAGTTTTTTTTTCAAACGACGTGCGAAGCAAACAATAAACATGACCCATTATCACACCTAAAAAAATAAACCATTATGGGCGTTTGTAATTAAGAGACCCGCCATATTATGGTATAACATTGTAAACCAAAAAGAGAAGAGAAATTCGTAGCAAATAGCATTTTTTCGAGATTAACAACGCAAATCAAAACAAACAATCCCGCCAATTTGTAGTCCCCCAATAAGGCAGAATCTTGATGTTCAATCTCAAAACGAAAGAGAATTCCCAAGGCGAAATGCAAGAAAAGAGGAGGGGAATAGGGTTCCAGAGGCGGGTTTCAAGTAAATCTTTCTTGACATATTCAATAGAAAGGAATCATGGCACCTACGTACAGTAGAATTACTTAACTTCGTACAAAAGGCAGAAAACTAGGTCACCATCCCCACAACCAGGGTTCAGTAGGGAAGAAACGAGGGATTGTCTCTTCTGGCCAGAGTCCAGAACGAAATCAACTCCCTTATTTTCTTGCTCATCATCAAGCAGTCAGACTGGGAAAATGTCACAGGTTAGATTTAATCAAAATTATGAAGAGAGTCAGTCATCAACATATGAGGGTTATGGGGGGGGAGAAGTATGGGTTAAATCAGTCTCAATGGAGGGACATTGAAAAGTATATAGAGAAATACATAGAAGGTGTGAAAACAGTCCAAGGTTAGGTAAAGGCCCGTTAAGTCGAGACAAGAAAAACGTAGGATGGGGGGTACTTAACATATCCATCTAAGTAACTTCAATGGTTTTAGAAGAAGAGGAGGAAGTACGGTGTAATTAGAGTAATACACTGGAACATCAGAAGTTTACCGGCTAACAGACAAAATCTACAAATAATAATAAAGGATTGCAATCCGGAACATCATATCGCTTGAAGAGACTTGGCTAAATCCCAACATAGGTGCGAAGTTTAAAGGGTAATTCTGAAGTAAGGGAGGATAGAGATGATGGGAAAGGAGGCATTCTTATGCTAATTAGGAACAATATAGAGTTTGAGATTCATCACTCTCAACACTTCGCACTTGCCAGACAGCTTGCAAATTCAGGCTGTAAAATTAAAAAATCAAGATTTTTACATTGTCAACTGCTATGTTCCTCATACGTTAGACTGGATGAGAGACAATGGTTATGGATTGTAAAAAGCGGTTCCAAATCCGAAGATCATCGTAGGGGATTTTAATGCCAACCACACAGCATGGGGAAGTTCAAGACCCAATCATAATGGTGAAGTAATCTTCAGTCTCTTGGAAGAATCTGACCTAGTGATTCTAAATAGGGGTCACCCAACAAGAATTACCTCACCGGAGCAAGGTTTTCTTCGGCGGTGGATCTTTCCTTTTACAGTCAAGACTGCAGGCTGAAATAGAGTGGAATCTGTACAATGACTGTGGTAACAGTGATCATTTTCCTATCACTCGTTAGAGATAAAACACCAAATAAGGGGGGTATAGAAGAATAAATAAAAGGAACTTTAGAAAACATAAATTGGTGTGAGTATCAGGACAAAGTTTTAAGTCTATGTCCTCAAAGCGGCGTTCTCGAATTGATCAAATAGTAGAAATTATACAACAAGTTGCAGATGAGGTAATTCCAAGGAATTCAGGATTTCAAAAAAGAGATTACAGTACCCTGGTGGGACGAGGAATGCAAGGTAGCCATTAAGAATAGAAGAAGACTTATACGGGAATAATTCTGGTTCCTATGAACATCTCAGCGTTAAGAATTATCACTGGGTGTATGAAATCTACCCCAATTAATGCTTCAGCCATGTGAATGCAGCGAGATGTCGATAGATATGAGAAGATTTGATCAAGCAAGGAAGTTTATCATGAAGAACGTGGTAATAATCGGTAATCCGATAATCGACATCATAAAAGAATTAAGTATTAACATTTCTAAAAGGGTGAACAAGTATTGGGGAAAAAAAAGCTTTACCAGAACACAGTCACTGCATTTAGATCTGTTCAGGAAAGATTATCGTCAATTGAGAGGCAGGAAGTTCATCCATGCTTCTCCTTATGATTTTATTTCATTATCTCTAAAGTCACAATTCTGGATCTTGGCATGAAGAAGGACTGCTTCGGCAATAGTGAATTCCTTGAAAAGGCGAATAATAGGAAAGCAAAATACCATACATGGGTGTTTACGGACGCTTCAAAAGACTTAGCATCTAACTCTGTAGGAATTGGGGTGTATTGCCCTGCTGAGAACTTCAGTTTTTCACAAAAACTCCCAAGGGAGATGCAAATCTGTTCAGCTGAGATAGTCGCAATCAATAAAGCAATCTCCTTTTGTGTGGAGAAAAACATAGCAAAAGCAATCATCTTTTCTGATTCCAGGAGTGCTATCATGAAAATTAACAGACTAGAAGTTTCCAGGGAGGTAGACCACATTTCTTTTTTGACTAAACAGTTCTTGCTGGACGCAAAAAGGAATCAATTTGACATTAGAATTGCTTGTGGGTCCCAGGACATTCAGGGATCAGAGGCAACGAAAGGGCGGACGTGTTGGCGAACATAGGTAGGAACCTAAGGGTTCCAATGGACATCAAGTTTCATGGAGGGAGCTCATTCCAGAGGTTTTAAAGCAGGAAACATACAATGAGTGGAGTAAGAAGTGGAAAGAAGTCTCTCTGACAAAAGGCAGATGGTATAGTCAAATTCAGGGTGAATTTTTGGAAAGACCATGGTTCAAAAATATCGAATATAGAAATAGAAGAAATGTGACGACCATCATTAGAATGAGAACTGGACATTGCCTGACCCGGGAACATATGTTCAGATTGGAATATGTGACAATCAAAGATGTGAGTGCAATACTGGAATTGGCAACTTGGAGCACATATTATTCAGTTGTCCATTGATGGAGAAAGACCTATATGCAGACCTAACCAGAATGGGTTTTGCAAATCCTATTTCAGTTCAATCACTATTATCTAGCATAAATGACAAAGTAATCTCAGTCATAATGAATTTTCTGAATCATAACAAAATGAAATTTGTAAATAATCATTGTTTAGCTTCCTCCCGTTCCTTCCTGATCCTTAGACTTATCCGAGGCAACATAGTGGGGTGTGATAGCTCCTCAGTTTGCCCGGGAGCGTGAATAAGAGTTTAGTCCTGTGTTGTGATTGTCTTGTAACAAGTCTAAAGTCTCTAAAGTATATAAGAGAAGACTCACTTCATCAAAATGCAGTATAATAGTCAGGTCATACTCAAGAACAAAACGAGGAGCTGATGTCCTTAACTATAAACGCGAATAACCTAAAAACTTTTTTTTACATTTAGTACTTATAGTGCGGAAATAATTTGTAATTTTTAAGAAATATTGTTTTAAGTGGAGAGGGTAAAAAGGTGGAGATTGATCGATTTTGTAGAAGGTTGCAATATCATAATTGGGGCTGTTCTGTTTTTTGGTTGAGGAATTAAATTTTTGAGATAAATATTCATAAAAGTATTTATATTTGAGAAAGAGGGTGAAAGAGGTAGCTTTAAATACAGCATGTTAAAGGTCATTTTCGGAGTTTTTGGAGCCGATGAATCAAAAATTGTTATTTTGCAATTGTAGTTGCGATGTAATTAATAGAGTGACCTCAAAAAGCAAGGGAATTATTTGACTTTCCTTATTTTTGGTTGGAGAAAAACTAATTTTAAAGGTAATTATTTTTGTTCACGCATATAAGGTTTGGGAACGCGGTAAGAACTTCCACTATATCATGCTATATTATATGCCATTTTTTAGTGTTCTTGGAGTCGAGAAGTTCAAAAATTTTATTAAGGCGGTTGAAGCAACTGGAATGTAATTAAAAATTCACTCCAAAAATTTTTTTTTTTTTTCATTTGTATAGAATTTTTGCATGCAATTTTGATTGTCCTTGATACATTATAATAGTTTATAACTTAATAAAAAATGAATTGAGTATAGAAAAAGTTTAGTTAAATTGGTCGAAAATTACCTTACAACTATTTTAATTAAACAGTTCGTGTTTGCTCAATGTTTAGTTTTATCATAAAACTCCAGTGTAATAATATGTATAAGGAGAAATAAGTACTGTTTTCTTGGGATGTGTGATTACTCCTAAGAAAACAAGTTATTTAGTATTTCTTAAATAACCTATTTTTTCTGAGCAGTTCACAACAGTTTCATAATCTACTAAGGTCCAGATGCTACCTAGCAGAAGGTTTTTTTTTTTAAATTTTGGCTTGTAAAGAAGAGTTTTATGATTCTCAAGCCTGACTATGAAAGTTAGATATATTATATTATACACCTCCATCTTCCTTATCCATTTTTTTTAATAAGATTTATTAAAGACTTGAATCCGTTCAATTTTAATGGCTAATTTTTCTCTTCAAATTTATAAAGTTAAAAAAAAAAATTTCTTTGACTATTAGGGGAGGTAGGAAAAAAAAACTATTCAGTATTTTTTTTCATTACTTATTCCGTATAATTATTTTTTAAAACGCTTTTAAAAAACTTTGCCTTTAATATTATTTGAATTGTTGGCCTTTGAAAACAAGTAACAAATGTCGATTTGGGAATCTTTTAAAACAGATGATTCACGTGACTTTTCAATTGAAATTTCTTATTGCAGCAATTATCAAAATCGTAATTCGTACATCTAGGGCCTGAATTTAAAATGTTTTAATTTTTTAAAAATTCACCTGCATTATCTTCAATAATTCAAATAATAAAATGCTTTGTATATTGCTAATAGCCTCCTACAGCTTAATATATAGCATTTCCTAAAATATAAAATCCTGATTTTTGCCGTTTTAAGTGGGCAATATAAAAATTCTGACCTTTTGTTTATGATAGGTTGTAGAGATGGACTTAAGAATTTTATTCATTCATGCAAATAAATAAAATTATAAGTATTTTTGGAGATGTTTATTTATAGATGCATGTAAAAACAAATCGATAAGAAGTACAAATATACAGTTTGAATGAATGGGGTTTACAGGAGGGGACATATTGTATAAATAAAAATATATTTTAACTTAAACCTAATTCGGTTTCACTATTACTGTCATCAGCTGAGGTAATTATCAGTGGTTTTATATTATTTACATAAATATATGAATCTTCAACTTTAACAACGTGCTGAATGGAATTCTTCCAACTTTCACAAGGTATATCATTTATAACTTTTTTTTTACTAATTCAAACACTGACACGCTTAAAGTAGGAGAAACATTTTGTGCCCTTATTTTTGATTTAACTTGATGTCAAATATGTTCAATTGGATTAAACACACAATAATACGGAGGAAGCCGCAAATCAGTATGTCCCATTTTCTGAGCCATACTATCAAAAACATTTCTTTTTCAATTTACAGTCTTTCAAAACTTCCAAAAGATCACTTTTTTTTATAACTAAAGTCAAAATAAATGTCATTTTCTAACATATATTCCTGTATTTCCGATTTGGTGTTGGCTGCATTAGGAACTTTATTTATTAGGCGACTATGGTAACTTGCATTGTCCATAACTATAACACTCTGTTTCGGGAACATTTGACAAAAGGGAATTTTGAAACCAATTTTCAAAAAGTTCTGCTGTCATGTCTTCGTGATAGTCCAGATTAGAATGTTTTATGTTTTTTGCAGATAATCGTAGAAAATTTAAAACCCAGCCCTTTTCCGATGCAGCATGCAAAACGGTTATTCGTTTACCTTTATTTGAAGTCGTGACATTTTGTATTGCTGTCAACCCACCCTTTTTGCACAGTGTGATGGGTATCGAACCATGTTTCGTCAAGGTAAATTATTGGCCAATTCTCTGATCGATACTTTTTAATTTCTTGTAAATAATTGTATGTCGCCAGATTCATAATCTTTATGACTCTATCACTACTTGCCTTTGGTTGATTTTGCGGAACATGAATCCCATTCTTAAGAGAATTATGTGAAGGGATGATCGGCCACAATGTATATTGGTCCCGCCCTGCACCAGTCTTAATTTTATTTTGTCTAGTGTCGGCACCAACTGCTGTTCATACATAGAATGTATTTTTCTTCTGCTGACGTCTTTTTCACAATCGTCTACATGAGGCATTTGAAAATCCTTCCGTTTTTTCCTGTTCCTGAGTGATGGTTTTCCTACAATACCCTTAATCGTAGAAATTAGGGTTTTTGTTAGTTCACTGGTTTCTTGCAAAGCACTTTGTTTATTCAAATTTCTTTTTACCAAACTGTCGTAAACATTTTTCACTAATTGTTTAGCGTCAAGTGATAAATGTTTTCTCTTGCGATAGCCACTATTGCAATTTCCCCACGGACGCCACATAATTAAAATAGAACCGTTACGTTGTAAGTAAAACTAAAAATAAAAATAATAAAAAGTATATTTCGAATCTTAATGGGGACCTGTGGTCATTGGGCCTATAGTATCGAATACTTAAAGGGCTCCAAACCGTCATGCCAGGTAGTAAATATATAGGTAAAAATAGATCCAATATGATTGCAGGTGCAAGGTATACAAAGCAGGTAAAATAAAAATACGTTTATCGTAATATTTGGCAACTATGCACAAAACCTTAATAGGGTCGTTTATTGCCCCATTGAAAAAGCAAAAAGGCAGGATCTTATATCTTGGGATTTACTTTACTTTATCTGGCTTTAGTTGAAAAATCGTGTGTCAATATTTTTTTATTTTTTTTATGGTGAATACTAAAAAATGCGTGTTCTGTTTGTTGAAGAGCCAATTTCTTTCGGACGAGTTAAAAATATGTGGCAATATAGATAGATATAGATTAAGCCAGCGTGATTGGATAATCGATCCCCTGTGATCTAAATTTCTTTGAAAAAAAGAGTAAATAATAATGCAAGGATTCATTTTATTGTGGTGTTCATTAAAAGGGCTCGTTTTCTGGGAAACATCAATGTAAGGAAATGCTAGTGTTATTCTGTCAATATCACGTTATTAACATTTAAAGAAATTATTTTACGTTCAATTAACTGAACCTGTATTCTAAATATATTATGTTGTTAAAGCTTCACCTTATATTTACTAATGTTTGTAATCCTTACATTCTACTTTTCATTTATTTTCCCCGGAATTTTTGGCAGCCAAAAGATTTACTAAGGCAAATAAAATTATCTGCCACATATCTGCCAAAATTTTAGAGGAAAGTAAGAATAAAGATGGAAAATTGAAACATGATTAATACATACAAAAATATTTGTGGCATTTCAAATACCACTTTTATACTTATCAATAAAATGCTCTTCGCAGCATCAGCAATTTATGGTATCTGTGACTACTGTTCCAAGTTTGAAGGCTGTATGTAACCTGATTGTTTACATTTACATTTAACTTTTTTTCAGAATTTTCACGAACGTTGAACATTTTGATGAAGCTGATGATAATAATATTAAATATTAGAATATTATCAAGTTCTCTAGAATTGTTCTATAATTTTTTAGGTTTTTAAAGAAAAATTTAGAAGGCGGAAGTAAAAGTTCCGCGATGTCCAATAGTTTAGAACATAAGGTAAATGGCCACTTGTTCTCTAACCTGAACAAGGGGTGCAAGTTTCTTAGGTATTTTGGGCGCTATCCTATAGGATGTACAAAGAAATTTTGAGCACACTATTTGAATTTGTTTTAACAATTAATATTAAGTTATTTGGTACACACACTATTTATTATGTACTCAGTGTTATTGGAGTATTTTGTGCTTCATTTATTTGCAAAAAACGAATCAAAATCCTGCAAATCACAAGACACCATTACAACTATTAGCATTTTTGGACGTGTTTCATATAAGATTTTTCTGATTAGAATTTACATTGTAAATGAATTATATAATAGTACAATTTATAAGTTATTTCACATAAGGTGAGCTATTTTCTTCTAAACGTCAATTTAATACAGAAATACATTGACGAGTTTTGGTTAGATTTCTAATATTCATTATTGACATAAATTTTGTATCTTACACCTATAGCCAAAGAAATCTAATTTCCACTATCGTTATCATACATAGTATGAGATATTTTTCTTAATATGTAAAGAGTTTAATTAGTTTTATGAACACGTTTTTATTACGTTTATCAACTAGCAAGCTAACTTGCGGCCTTGCCTGCACCTTCCTTATATATTATGTATAATTTAACTTTGTATTTTTTGGTATCAAACGAAAAAGATTAATTTATTTAAATTATTAGGGGACATTCCATTTGTATAAGGCCAATGCTATTGTTTCTCAACTTTCCTGTTTATTTATTTTTAGTGTTCCGTACGGAACACTTACAAGATCACTTCGGTGTCTGTCTGTCCGTCTGTCACACCCGATCTTCTCCGAAACTATTTGACGTAGAAAGTTGAAATTTGGTATTAATATAGAAATTGATGGCCTCATCAAAGCCGTGTAGTTTTGAAAGTTAAATTTTGACTTAAGAGGTTAATTTTGGGGGGTGAAATCGAAAGTGAAAGAAAAAATTTTTTACTTGGTCATCGAGTGGGGTATCAAATGAAAGCTTAAAAAATATATATAATGTCTTACATGCGCACACTTCTCTTTGTATTATTTTGAAAAAATCGCGAAAAATCGCCGTCTCCCCCCTCTTGCTGGAAAAGTACTGATCCAAAAATTTTGAAAAAATTCTGGAATATTCTCCACGGGGTGCAGATTGAACGAAAATTAGCACATGTGCATTACCTTTAGTAATTCATCTGGTATATAAAAAAAACAAAAATTTTAAGGTCATCAGTTTTCAATAAAGATCGGAAATAAACTTTGTTGAAAACTCATTTGGGGTGTGTTTTGTGAAGTCACTGATCATTTTATACCTTCGTAACAAAAATTTTTATTTCAGAAGCAATCAATGTACGGAACACTAATTGCGCAAGTTCAACTTGTACTGGACCGGTTATTTTTTTTTATCTTTTGTTAACCGAACGATTTATGTTAAGAAGATGTCAACTTATCTGCATATGTATTTTTAAATTTATACATATCAATTTATTATGAAAATATATGCTTGTGGTTTCTGTGATGCTGAATTTAAAGATGAAGCTTCACTTCAAGAGCACAAGAAGAGGCTTGCAGTTCAAATTAACTCTCATGACTGTGATAAATGACCTTGTCGATTTACCGTTGAAAATTATTATAACATTAAATTTGGACATGAGCAAGCCTTACACTTGCGATAAATGTTCAACGGGTTTCCCAATTAATATTGCCTTATACAGACATGCACAAAGATTCAGAAATAAAGGAATTAGCTCATTCTTGCATCTATTGTGTAAAAAGATTTCTTGTTTCATATGCCTTTAAGCAACATACTAAAACGCATGCAGGAGAAAAACCCATTGCGACAACTTTTGCTTTAAAAACTGGATTGATCCAACACACGAAATACCATACTGCTGAGCGGCCATATGCTTGCGATTAATGTGATAGAGAGTTGAGTATTATCTACTAGCCATTTGTCACAACATAAAAAGTATCATTCCGTCAAGGAACAACCGGGTAAGCCGCGACTGTATTTTATGTAATATTATGGGGTTGGTACGCTTTTGTCAGGTTAGTGCTACTTTAAAGATAATTTAAAAAACCGGTCAAGTGCAAGTTGAACTTTCGCATTTAATGTTCCGTGCGTTAATTGCTTTTAAAATATTTTTTTTTTTTACAGAGGTATAAAATGATCGGTGACTTCACAAAACACACCCTAAATGCATTTTCAACAAAGTTTTTTTTTCCGATCTTTACTGAAAACTGATGACCTTGAAATTTTTGAAATTATTAAAGGTAATATGAGGTAAATTATTAAAGGTATCTTAGATAAATTATTAAAG
Organism: Pachyrhynchus sulphureomaculatus; assembly: GCA_019049505.1. Classification (NCBI taxonomy): domain Eukaryota; kingdom Metazoa; phylum Arthropoda; class Insecta; order Coleoptera; family Curculionidae; genus Pachyrhynchus; species Pachyrhynchus sulphureomaculatus. The sequence continues at coordinate 112,756,641 of CM032446.1, read as the reverse complement.
GTAATTATATAGCCCGCGTAATTCCTCCCAAAGCGATGCATCTTAGAAATACACTGGTGCTTCACATCCGTATGAGGTTCAGCTTGTTACTCCGCGTACAACGCTTTTTAAGCAGTCTTTTATATGGACAACATCACCCCATTGTAATAATTTGCCCAGTGCTGTGTTTCCCACCGAGTACAATTTACAGCGATTTAAGAACAACGTGAATCGCTTTTTCCGCACACATGCCGCTCCTGGAGCGCTTTAGGGATTTCCCTGCAGCACGTGTGCTAGACCCATAAAAAAATATACCAGATCACTTATTAATGGTAATATACCAGATAAATGATTAATAGTAATTCCCTGTGAAGAATATTCCAGAATTTTTTCAAAATTTTTTGATCAGTACTTTTTGTGATTTTTTAAAAATATTACAAAGAAAAGTGTGCACAAGTATTACATTATATATATATATATATATATATATATATATATATATATATATATATATATATATATGTATGTATATATATATATATATATATATATATATATATATATATATATATATATATATATATATATATATATGTATATGTATATATATATATATATATATATATATATATATATATATATATATATATATATATATATATATATATATATATATGTATATATGTATATATATATATATATATATATATATATATATATATATATATGTATATATGTATATATGTATATATATATATATATATATGTATATATATATATATATATATATATATATATATATATATATATATATATATATATATATATATATATATATATATATATATATATATATATATATATATATATATATATATATATATATATATATATATATATATATATATATATATATATATATATATATATATATATATATATATATATATATATATATATATATATATATATATATATATATATATATATATATATATATATATATATATATGTATATATATGTATATATATATATATATATATATATGTATATATATATATATTATATATGTATATATATGTATATATATATATATATATATATATATATGTATATATATGTATATATATATATATATATATATATATATATATATTATATATATATATATATATATGTATATAATATATATATATATATATATATATGTATATATATATATATATATATATATATATATATATATATATATATATATATATTATATATATATATATATATATATATATATATATATGTATATATATGTATATATGTATATGTATATATATATATATATATATATATATATATATATATATATATATATATATATATATATATATATATATATATATATATATATATATATATATACATATATATATATATATATATGTATATATGTTATATGTATATATATATATATATACATATATATATACATATACATATACATATATATATATATATATATATATATATATATATATATATATATATATATATATATATATATATTTTGTTTTTACATGGTTTTATTTGACACCCCACTCGATGACCTGGTAATTTTTTTTTTCACTTCTGATTTCACCCTCCAAAAACTAACCCCTTAAGTCAAAATTTAACTTTCAAAACTACACGGTTCTGATGAGGCCATCAATTCCTATATTAGTACCAAATTTCAACTCTCTTATCCTTAATATTTTATTCATTTTGATTTCTTATTATGCATATTCTTTTAAAAAAACGGATTATTAAAGATTTGAATTTGTTCAATTCTAAAATCTTATTTTTCTCTTTAAATTTAAACAGTTTAGAAAAAGTACTACAAGTTTAGTAAATAACACTTGTTACTGTTTTCGTCAAATATGGAAGGTATGAGTATAGTTGAGTTGTCCTTGTGAAATTATAGTTTTAATTTACTTTGTCATAATTTAAAATACCTACAGATTGCAATAGTAAATTTTCTGGACTGATGCTCAATATCATAAACTAGTGACTGTACAATTTCGCGATTTTCATTTTAAATTTTAGGGTGAAATATTAACAGGTACTCAACAATTTCATTGTAGAAATTATGGAACAAAGATCTGTAATTAAATCTCAGGCAAAACCTGACACAGTTGGGACAGAAACATTGAAAATTATGAAAAAAGTGTATGACAATGAAGGCCTATTAAGAACACACAGCTTAGAAACGGAGGATCAATACCAAGGTCAATACCCGAAATGGTTTAAAGAGTTGGTGAATGTGTGACAGATGTTCGCAATGCATCATTGAAAATGATAGAAGAGCAAGCAAAGGTATTATTCAGCGTGAATTTGTTTCAACTGGTGAAACTATTATTGACGAGTATTCTTTGGAACGTTTGATGCGTAGAATTCGTCGTGTTCGACCTGAATATCGTGATCCAAACAGTGTTGATCCATTCACCTGATTTATCAACTTGTAATTTATAACCATTCTCAAAAATTAAAAGGATTCTTTTTCGAGGGCATAGAGATCATTCAACACAGGTGATTTGCAGTTATTACTATTCTTCATATCACATTAAATCGTTGAAAAAAGTGTATTGAATTATGAGGAGAATATAGCGAATAAAAAAAGAGAAAACTGGAAAAAATTGTTTCATTTAATTTTCACAGTACTCGTCTGGAATATTAATTGTGACACTGTGTACTGTAAATATTTCTGTGGGTATTTGTATTTTTATCTATCATTTTATTTTTGTTTCAGAGACTTCATTTCAAGAAATTTCATCATAAAAGTGAGATTTTCGACCTAGGTTAAACCGAATTTATAGAAGTTGTGCAAAATATATATGCAGGGTGTTTACTAAGTTGGTTTATTCTTTGCCAGGTTATAGATCCCACTAGTATTAATTTTAGCAAATATCTTAGAGATGAGAAATAGCCTTTTGAAATATTAAAAAATACTGCATTTACTTCTGAATAGCAAATACTGAGGTATTCTTTAGGATTTTATGACATCCTGTTGTCAACATTTGTCCTGTAAAGTTAAAAAAAAAATTATTGGTGTTTTACAATCTTAGAAGTTTTTGTGTCGACATAAGACACATGTATCTTCAAATTAATAGCAATTTAGGTGTTTTTCGAATTGAATATTTTTATGCTTTTGCTTCTCTATGAGTGAGTCAATAGTGTTTTCTAACAATGGTACTATAAAGTCAGATTTTGAAAGACACTTTGACAGTAAAATAATATGAACAATTATTATACCAGACTAATTTAAGTTACCGACGAGGCCACTTCCAAAAATGGAGTAAAGCATTTTCGAAATATACATGTTTGGCAATGGAGAACTCCTGTGATGTTCTTCAATCATCTTTTTATGAACGGCGTTCGCAAAATGTATGAGGTGGTATTGTTTGTGGAACGTATTATAGTCCATTTGTACTATCTGACTTGATGACTGGCTTAGATTATATTCATTTTTCTACAATGACTTGCGTGGGATAAAAGTTAGACAAACAATGTGGTTTCTCTACGATGCATGCTTGTTTTCCCTCGCATTTAGGTGCGACCAGATAGTTCAGTAGAAATGTTCTGACCACCAGAATCACAATACTGCGTGACATATCTAACACTTATTTTTATTAAATTTAAATATAGTTGAAAATTGTATTAATCACTGTGCTACGTGATTTTAAAAACCTAACTTGAACCATTTTCGAAACATACATGTTGGGTACTGGAAAATTCCCATAATGTTCATCAATCACATTTTTATGAGCGGTGTTGGATAAATTTATTAGATGGTACTGTTAATGAAACACGTATTAGTCCATTACCCAACCTGATGACTAGCTTGGATTATTTGTATTTCTTCTAACAATGACTTGCGTGGGATACTTTAAAGTGAAACAAACAATGTAGTTTTTCCACGTTGCATAATGGTGTACCTTCCCATTTAAATGTAAGGTACAGCTAGATATTCCCACTAGATAACTCGGTTGAAATATCCTGACCGCCTAAATCGCAACACTGAGTAACATACTTAGCACTTATACTTATTAAATTTGAACATAGTTGATAATTTTATTATTCACTGGACTAAGTAATTTTAAAAAGAAATGAAGATCGGAATGCCTGAATAAGAGAGAGAAGAGCTTTTAAAGCTAGTTGAAGAAAAATAGACAACCATTGGTAAAATGTCAAAAAATGCATTTCGTTTACGTCTTGAAATGTACTGTAAAAATAAATGTTTTTTTCGAGAAATATTGCAAATCGGTAATTCAAAAAGTGCCCTAAGTGTTTCCTTGATGTTGCAACTAATTAATGACAGTTAGTTCTTGTTGCAGTTTAGTTAACTGAACAAAAATAGTAATATTTTTATGTCATATATATCCTATGTGTGCTACATGCAGACAATCTGGTACTCTGAGTGAATATTTGGACATCTATTCTAAGACCGGATTAACCACATTTTCAAGGTTTTCAATATTTTTTTTGAAATAGCCTTTGTTACTACCTATATACTATATTTTCAGAATAGATTTTATTTAGCAAGTACTGTAATCAAGTATCAATAATGATCCAACTTAAAAAAAAAACCACCCTGTATAATTATTTGTAGTAAATTAGCATAATATAGATTTCTAGATTGGAGGATCACCTAAGATGATCAAATAACTGACAAAATTATTAACACCATAAAACATTTGTCAAACACTTGTCAATGATTTGTTACTTTTATTTGACCCGTCTTAAAGCGATCACACATGGTCCACTCTGTTGGACGAGCAAGGGACGGCGCACTGTCATGAGTTTAAAACCATTCCTTTGTGTTGTCCAACTGAGAGCTTTCGCTCGAAAAAGGTGGTTTTAAGTGGGATGACAATTGTCAGCGCGTGCTATCGCTACTCAATGGCGTAACACAATGGGCCGCACTAAAAATCCTCCCATACGTCGTCTACTAAATGGCAGCTCACCGTTTCTAGTAGTCGGCGTCCTGTTGCAAACCATGGTTATCGATTAAAAGCTTTCAGACGGGCTATCGTATCTGAAAGTATTCACTTAGAGCCAATGGTTTTAAATAGGATTGCCAGCGACGGCGCGCCTCTACTTAGTGGCACGACAGAGTGGCCCTTGTTACTTAGTACACTTACACACGTGCCATTCTGTTGCGGCTCGTCTGAAAGCATATACCCAGGCATAATGGTTTTAAATGTGGTGGCGACGCACATATGGTATGACACCACTTAGTAGCGCGACAGATTGACCCTTGTGTAAGCTCTTTTAGAGGGGTTTAAAAGCGCTGACACACAAGTCACTCAGTCGCGCCATTGAGAGACCACCATTACGTTTAATTAAAAGCTTTCAAACGGACCTCAACCTAGTGCGATAGAGTGTCCTGTATGTGAGCGCTCGTAGACCGGCACTTTTGTTTGCGCGCTAAAATGGAAGAATATATTGTCAGAAGAAATATGAAGATAATTTGAATTTTAAAAGCGTGATATGATGACTTAATTTTCTTTTAAAATAACTCCACAGGAAATATCAAATGGAATTATATATTCAGTTTTTGTCATATGTCTAATAAACACTTTTAAAATATACCCTTTGTTTATTATTTACACGTGTGTTTTATGTAGTTCGTGTTTTTAGTTCAAAATCAATTTCAAATTTTAAAATATCAGGTGAAATAATTTTACCTATATTTAAAGTATATACATATATTACGACTAATGCAAATATATTTTAGGAGCTTAAACTGTCAGAGTCGAGGAGTACTTGGAGACACATCAGCACTTTTAGTAAGTACTTAAGAATAATATACAATTTGCGACATTGTGTCAAATTAAGAGAAGTAGATTATTAAATCCTAACCCAGCTACATTTTTGATAGTAGTTAGAACTATAACTTCTGAAATCACTAAAAAATTTGAAGACTTCAGAACTCAAAACCCTGAGCAACACGGCTTCAAGCACTATATCTTAACCCCCGAACTAAAGAACTTTGACTTTTCAAAACCTCATTACTTTATATTATTAGGAGTTTTTAATGAACAATTACTTCTAAAAGTAATTGACTTCCAAACACAAAGTTCTTTTTTTTTTTCGGTAAAAAGCTTGAAGCCTATTTCGTAGTTCTTGAAAAGGGCTCGCGGTGGTTACCCGAGCACTTTATCATTCACAACAATACTTTACACCTTTAAAAAAGTCAAGCATACATATTTTGTTTTAGAATGCAAAGGAGATTGAAACAGAGTATTTTTACTGTGATTTGTGTGGAAAAATATTCTCAACTATATGGAACATGGAAAGACATAAATTACAAATACATTCTGGAGAGAGGAGGTATGAGTGTCATGAATGTCACTCTCGATATAGTCAGAAATCCGTTTTAGAAAAACATATAAGAAGCTATCATATGGGCGAGAGACCTTTTGAATGTGATTTATGTGGAAAATTTTTTTCTACCATATGGAATATGGAAAGACACAAATCGATACATACAGGCGAAAAAAAATATGAATGTGATGAATGTCATACACGATACGCCCACAAATCAATTTTAGAAAAACATATAAGAAGTCGACATACTGGCGAAAGGCCATTTCAATGTGATTTGTGTCCTAAAGCCTTTACCGCTAAATCTAACCTAAATAGTCACATAAAAACTCACAGGGGCATCAGACCTTATGAATGTGGAATTTGTGGGCATCAGTTTTCACAAAAGTCAAATTTGAAGAAACATATTGTAGGGCATTCGGGAACAAAGACAATTGAATGCGACATTTGCCATAAAATGTTTTCCACTAAGTACAATTTGCAATCTCACATGGAGGTTCACAATGGAGAAAAACCATATTTTTGTGATATTTGTTGCGAAAGCTTTAGACATGCGACGCCTCTACGTGTGCATCGGATGGTGCATTTTGGTAAAAGACCTTATACCTGCAGTACATGTGGAATGAACTTTTTACATCAATCAGGTTTAACAATTCACGAAAAAACACATTCAGGGGATAAACCTTTTCCATGTCCTATATGTGGTAAAAGATTTGTAAAAGAATCGATTGTTGCTAGTCATTTAACTCTTCATACTGGAGACAAACAATTTGAATGTTTTATGTGTGGAAGAAAATACGCGGATAAGTCAAAGTTAAATTATCATCTTAAGAAAAAATGTCTCAAAGGCATAAGTATGTCGATCAAAGTTCGTTAATGAATAGACGTCTTCTAATTTTACCATAAAAATATTTATACTGTAAGCTGAAAACTTTAGGATACGACTTTTTTTAAAGTTTAAAAATTTAGTAGTCTGAAAATGTTCGTCCGTTTGTTACAGGGTCGTAGCGACATAGTTTCTACTTTTAACTCACCAGTGACATGTTAGAGGTATAAAGTATTGCTTAACTACTTTTTTTTTTAATAAAAAGATATAAATTTTGGCACTTGTGCATTTGTTTATCTGCTGACATTGACGTAACCATTACATAACAAACGCAATTACTTTTGCTCTATTTCTGTCTACAATTTTGATTGTGTATTTAAGTTATATGAGAAGGTCAATATTTAATTTTATCTTTGTGATCGATGAAAGCTAAAATTTTAAGATGTCAGAAAGAAAGTTAATATGTTTTTTCTTCTGACTAACTTTTTCAAAAATTAATGTCTGATAGGTAACCTGGTAATATTCAAGGGAACCTATTAGGTAGCGGCGATTTGAGTGTGAAGTCTATATAAGTTCATTAGTCTATAGTACTAGTTTTGAACTAGCTGCACGTAAGGAGAACAACACCTAAAAATGTTTTTAAAAAACGGCTCAGTAAACTGTGTGGATTGATCCCCCAGGAAGTACAACCAATGAGTCACATTCTATAGTTTTCAGTCCTTACAATAAATAACTATGTGTTTGTTTAGTAAATTATTAGATTTTTTTATTGATTTTTAATTAAGCTATACATACAAACCAGTTCCTAGTCTAATTTGACGTTATATTAAAAAAGGCTTGTGTCATCCAAAAACTCTAATGTTAAGCTTGATAAGAATATAACGGTAAATCACTTGAAAAATAACACGTGCCCTATAGAACCTATTATATTACGGATGCATTTGTTAAGTTTTACCCGGTTTTGTTCGTAATTTTGTCTATGGAAAAAGCAAAACCTGCTGAAATTTGGTATCAGTTTAAAGACGATAAATACTCAATTTATTTTTAAATCGATGACTGTGTGGCTATTTGGTAACAGAAATAATAAGAAAAAGACTGGGTAAAAAATTGTTTTTCTAAAAGTATTATTTATTTATGTGCTTTCGTACCGTTGAAATTATCAACACTTATTTTTCACGTAAATACCACTTACGACACGACAAAAATATATATTACAGTATTTGATCCAATCAATTTATTTTTTGTTAATTCGCAAAGTATTTTTTCTTTTAGGTACGAACTTAGGTATGACTCTTAAGAATGACAATAGTAAATCACTCGTATAAGTAAACATTTTCTTTTAGTGATGGTTTTTTTCAAATCTGTGTTTCAAAATTGTTCATTTTTACGACACTCGGGGTATATAATATTTCTAGATGTAAAGCAACCTATAATCTGATCTGAGACCTATTTTATCTTCAAATAAAATTTCGTCAAGATCTGTTCAGTTATTTTTGTGTGATGACGAACCACACACAAAAAAACAGAAAGAGAGAGAAAAAGACTTTAACGATATTATTTTGTAAATGGAGAACAATGTTACTATGTGTAATTTGTAAGTTTGTGGTAAGTTAAAAAAAAACTATAACATTTCTAATATACAAATTTATCCATGTACACGGGTGTCTGTGGGCACTTTTAGTTAACTACAAATTCATCTTTTTGCGATAATTTTTTCTACATATTCTTATGCCTTTGTTTTTTTTTAATTTTGACGTAAAATCTGAAAGTTTAAAAACTGATGAAACTTTTGAAACGTAACTGAACTGTTATGAAACGAAAAAACGTTTGCTGTCGGTAAAGAAATAGTAAATACTTACTGACAAATCTAACAAAACAACTATCTACTAGACTCTTTAAAGTAATTTATAATAATTTTGTTCATTCAATTTACATATTATTTTCAGGATTAGAAAAATTATTCTAGTTATTTAACACATTAACAAATACTTCATTCGGCCCTTAAGACACACTCGATTAATTTATTAACTGGTTCATAAATAGGTATGTTTTAATTTACCGAACATATTTTAATATATTTATTTATTTATTTTTATTATTATTTGCCAGCAAGTGATCGTGTTTTATAATTAAAAATGTTTTTATCGTTTTGTAAGAAACTTGTTTTAGATCAATTACTATGATTGCGTAAATTATAACCAAGACTACGAAAGCTTTTTTTTTCCTAAAATCGATTGAAGACAATACACTTTGTTGAGAAATATTCAATAACTAATCAGATCGTTTCCTTAACTGAGTTTCAGCTGGTTTTGTTTTTTTTTTGGGAAACTATACCATTTAAATCGTTTTTAGAAAATAATGTTAATATCGAAAAATCTAAATTCCTATATAGTTTAGGTAGATTATTATTAGGATATTTGTTTGCGTTTGTTGTTTACAATTTGTTACTTGTTATATTTATATAAATTCAATTTCAAGCATTATTAGTTATGGTCTCAATGCAAAAAGTTTTGTCAATTCCATTTAAATGTTTGCAAATCATGTTTCTCCCAGAACTAAAACCGAGAAAGCTTTGGTATCATCTGTATAATACTGTGAGATACTGTTAAAATTTGTAATAATGTAGCAGAACTCAAAATTGGTATATTTTAGCTACAGGTCTAACACAGCAGTTTTCATTTTATTTGTGCTGGTATCACCGGAGTTTCTTTAAATCTTCCAGCACCCATTATGGTTGATGAAGTCGGAATTTTAGGTTTTACAGGTATTTTGTGGTATTGAAAAAGTGGCCTTAAGACGCTAAAGTCGACAGAAGCTTTTATTGTTCAGACGATGTTTATAGCCAAATGGACAAATAATATCAAATATGAACAATAGAATAAGATAAGAATTCTGATCTTATCGTCTTGTATGGTTTTATTGTATTTCTTTTTTAGTAACGGAAACAAATGCGTTTAGCTGGTGGAAACTCTTCATTTAATATGTATATATATATATATATATATATATATATATATATATATATATATATATATATATATATATATATATATATATATATATATATATATATATATATATATATATATATATATATATATATATTAATATATGTATATATACATATATATATATATATATATATATATATATATATATATATATATATATATATATATATATATGTATATATATACATATATATATATATATATATATATATATATATATATATATATATATATATATATATATATATATATATATATATTTATATATATATATATATATATATATATATATATATATATACATATACATATACATATATATATATATATATATATATATATATATATATATACATACATACATACATACATACATACATATATATATATATATATATATATATATATATATATATATATATATATATATATATATATACATACATACATACATACATACATACATACATACATATACATATATATATATATATATATATATATATATATATATATATATATATATACATATACATATATGTATATATATATATTATATATATATATATATATGTATATATATATATATATACATATATATATATATATATATATATATATATTTATATATATATATATATATATGTATATATACACACATATACATATACATATATACATACACATATACATATATACATATATACATATATACATATATACATATATACATATATACATATATACATATATACATATATACATATATACATATATACATATATACATATATACATATATACATATATATATATATATATATATATATATATATATATATATATATATATATACATACATATATACATATATACACACATATATACATATAGATAATACATACATATACATATTGTTCCTAGTCCAGTTTGTTCATTGCATTCTGGATACAAATGTTCAATTAATACACAAGACACTGATGATATATGGCAATTAAAATAAGATTAAAATAAGCAGATATAGTACAGGGAGAATTTTGGAATTCTATGGAATATAGCATAAAAACACAATTTTGTAAATTAGATAAACGTAGTTGAAACCACATCACCAACTGTTTTTTTTTAACATACTATTGTAGGAGGCGCTCATCCGGCTCAAAAATTAAGCACCTATTAACCGAATTTATAAAATTACTATAAATTCTTTAGAAATTGTCAAATTTATTTGTATTTTATGCTAATTAAATCGAGATCTAAATAACTTGGTAATTGTGTAGCCCTTACTACTCTTTTCAGTGAAAAGATTGTTAATTTTTAAACACTTTTAACTCGTTTAATAATGTTAAAAATTAGGGTTTGAAAATACTAGATTGTTAAGCTGTTGACATAATTTTTCTCTTTCTCGTTAAGAATTACTTTGTAAAGTGTTGAACTAATATACATTAAATGATATAACTTTTTGATAAATAGCGATTTTTATCACTACCCCAGAGTACTATGAACGAGCTTCGTAATGCGATAAGTTACATTGGCTAACGCATAGATTTTGCCGGTACTATGTATGAATTTTTGCTCCTGCGCGACAATAAACCATCTGTAAAGTCTTAAAATTCCTATAAAATTATGTGGAGAATATCTTAATTATTATTCAACATTAATGAAAATAAGCGCCCCAAATATTTAATAACCGAATTCTTTTTATGTTGCAGTAATAACCAAAGAACATTTGGCGCGATAAGTTTCAAGTAATAAGCTAAATTTAATTAACATTACATTTGGAGTATAAAGCTGTCTATCTCGGCACCCATAGATTACTAAAAAAAAACCTTTGATGCATGAGCAATATTACTTACACATGATATTGTATGTTATTTTATATTGAGTATGCAGGCGTTAAGAAAATTTCTTCAAATTAATCTGCTACTAGTTGCGTTGAGTTTCATATCATAATAAAATTGCTTGAAGTCAGTGTAGATAAATTTTAAAATTAATTATTGTAATCAATTGCTAGTAGAAATACCAAAGCCAAAAGTTTAATAAATTCATGTATTATAAAATAGAGTGTTAATAAAATGTTTGTGATAAAATTTCTATTTATTTTATGAAACTACAAGTTGTATATATAAAGAACTTTAAAAATATATCATTAGTAGAATGGTACCTTTTCTTAGTTTACTAAATACGTTTGTTTTAGGTTAAACTCGATAACTGAATGTGCCGTTAACCAGTGGGAAACAAAAACGGTAAGTTTTAGTGAGTACCATTCTGTTATGTCGAAATTTACCTACTACTTATTTTTATTACCTTTTTTTAAGTCACAAATCCTGTTTAACTCTGTATAAAAAATTAATGATGTGGAATGGTAAGCATTCGATTGTGAACCCAACACCAAGGTTTAATGGACGAGTCATTTAAATGGCTATTTGGGTAGCACTTATGTTTTATTATTATTGAGTAGTGAGTTTTTTTTTTCTAAAATAATGAGGCAAAATCATGTTCTAGGGCCGAAGTTCCAAGGTTCTTCAATTCTTGGGACCCTTGCGGAATCCAAGTTTTCTCAAGGCACCCCGTTTAAAAAAAAACTGAGAAATCCCCATTTTTTTTTTAAATTTCGAGGTTAGGTAAAAATAAATAAAACATGTATCTAAGGTTTAAAAAAATATGAACAAATTCAACTCATCATAGGAGGGATGAGCCTGTTGATCACCCTCATTTTTTTTCTCCAAAACCCAGTTTCGCACAAATAAGAAGTCATAAATAGTCTTAAAATTAGCTAAACTTTACCACTAATAAAGAGATCACACATAAACCATATTTTTTACTGATATCTAAAACTCAGTTAATTCCCTGCTGTTAAATTTGGTTATCGACGTATTATTGGAAACTAACTCAACAAGCTCTTCTTCTGCAGCAATTAATTCAGATAGAACACTCTCATTAAATGTATCTTGATTCCGTGCCAAATGTATCAATATTATCATTTTGAAAATATTTCTCGAACCAGGTAATAAGTTGTAATAAGCGTTATTTAAAACTGTATTTATACCTAGAGAGAAATTTATTCCCTTGAAGGTTAACCATGTAAACATTTGACTCTTCTTTCATTTCACTTTTCTATAGTTTTAACTTTTTTATGAAAACTGAAATTTTCTTAATCTACTTCAAAGGTGCATGTTACTTACTTGTAGAGAGGAATTAAAAACATTTATTTTCAAAAATATCCCAGAAGTCTACTGGTTTTACCAAAATGTAGTTCAAACTTAGAAGACAAAACATTACTACGTAAGATTCATTGCGAAGCTCTGTAGATATAAGCTTGGAGTTTTTTTTAAAAACCTTGCCTTTAACGATCGAGTTTTTTATAAAGCTTACTACTAGTACATTCATTACATATTTTATTAGATGGCCCAATGTAGGACTCATATTTTGGGGGTAATGCTTTTTTGTGAACAACGCGATGGGTCCACAATTCGTCAGGGTGTTTGCTTCAAAAAAGTATCTGCAATCCTTTATAACAGCCAAACATAGAACGAGCACCATAATTACAAACACCAACACATTTACTACATTCCAAATTATTTTGAGATACAAAAGTATCAATTATCTCTAATGAATTTTATGCCTTCCAGCACCTGTTACCAGCAGTGGTAAGCTTACAAAAGAAACACTCATCGTCAGTGTTATCACCATCTATAAACCATACATAAGAAATAAGTGAGCATTATAATTATTATCTGTGGCCTCATCCAGCTGCAGCTCAAATTTCTTCTGTTATTTTTTCAATTAATTGATCATTGAGGTCCTGCGGTTTCTATTCTGCGTCGGATGGTGTTATTGGACAAGAGCAAACATATCAACATAAAATCATATACATATATATATATATATATATATATATATATATATATATATATATATATATATATATATATATATATATATACAATACAGCTTTTATACATAAATTCTCTCCATGAATTAATAGATAAACTGTAGTAACATATTTCCCAAAGAAATTATATAAATAAAAGGAAAAAAAGGCTTTATGCCTAGTAACGCAAATCCTTAATGTTTCACTATAGGAGACAGTTTCCCACGGAAAAATATTACTAGAGAACATCTATTAATTCGCTTTACTTCTCTATCAACCACCCTATAGGTCTTTCTGAGTAAACAAAGTATGAACATAGTAGTTAGCCAAATGGCCATTTAATTATTTTTCACTATGCTGACTTTATTAAATTTCTACCAGTTTTACACAATAGAGTATGTATAGAAATTTTTACGGAATTGATACTCTAGCAGAACCTTATAAAATAAAGCATATTATTATGTTTTTTATCGGTCACTTCTCCGCCTGAATAGGGATTACCCTTTCTGGAATCCATGACGGCGAGAATGTCTTAATATCCGCTAACGGATTTAATTAATTAATTAAGCCTCATTATTGAATAACATATTACTATTCTATTATCCCTTAAAATTGTATGTTTTGTTGTGTATTAGGCTGTTCACTATATTGATAACTTTTAACGAAAAATAACACAGCCCCACAAAAAAGAAAAAGTGGGGTATACTTTTGATGCGATATATCAGATCCGTAGTATTTTTGTCCGCTGATCACGAATCTGACGTCAGAATATCGCCATCACATCTCAATTTTTTTCTAACCTCAAAAAATAGGTAAAAATTAGTAAAAATTAAGAAAAATATACTCCTAAAAAATTGATTCAAGCTTTTTCATGAATCCAAAGATGTATTAATATGTATTCGGGCACGCTAAGCTAATATTCATCGGTTGGATTAAGCCATACAGTTCTGTTTTCTTTCTAACCTCAATAAATCAGACAGATATAGTGCTCGAATGCACAAAAAAAACGAATTCAAATTAAAATTCAACCGATTTTACCAAATTTGGTACACGGGGGTTTTTTGGGTTGCTGATCAAATCTGAGGTCGGATTTGCAAAATTCAAAATGGCGGATCCAAGATGGCGGACAAAAATTTTTGAAAACCAACCGATTCCTACCAAATTTGGTATACAGTTGGGGAATCCTCAAACCTGATACTCTTAAACCCTAAACCCTGAAACCTTAGACTCCCACACCCTATAACCTCAAAAAATAGACCTCAATAACCCTGTAACTTTAAAAATGAGACCCAATAAACTCAAAACCAAGACTTTTAAACCATATACTCTCAAATAGTAGACCCTTAAGCCCTAGAATTGCGAAGGTTAGACCCGCGCCTAACTTTCCTTTTTTTGGCTGTATCTTGTTCTTTTTTCCGCGAATGACCTATTCAAAGGCTTTCTGCCCAAACGCTTTTGAGGACTTGTTTCTCTTTTTAGCGACCAGCAATAATCCGCTAGCATATGGTCATCCCATCGTCCTTGATACCGATTTTCTATGATTTTCAGATCTTGGTGAAAACGTTCCCCTTGCTCCTCACTGTAGTCACCAAGATTATCTGGGAAATCATCGATGTGGGAGTCCAGGAAATGTAATTTTAGATTCATTAAGCAACCTAATGTTTGAAAATTTTTTACCATTTTCTCGACTATTTCTTTGTACTTAGGACTTTTATTATTTCCCAAAAAGTTTGTGGCGACTTCTTTAAAACTAAGCCAAGCAGCTTTTTCAACTTTATTCATTTTAGTAACAAATAATGAATCTTGAAACAATTTTCTTATTTGTGGCCCGTCAAATACGCCTGCCTTAATTTTAGCTTCAGAAAATTTCGGAAATTTTTTATGCAAATATTTGAAACATGGGCCGTTTGTATCTAATGCTCTCGTGAATTGCTTCATAAGTCCAAGCTTAATATGAAGCGGGGGAATAAGAACTTTTCCTGGATCTACCAATGGTGGAAACAATACATTATTTTCACCAGGAGTGAACGATTCTCTTGTTGGCCAAATTTTTTTCTTATAATGACGTTCCCTGTCTCTGCTATTCCACAGACATTTATAACAGGGATAAAGTGTAAACCCTGATTGTTGGCCAAGCAATATTGTTACAATTTTCAGATCTCCACAAATTTTCCAGTTATGATCAGCATATTTTATTTTTATCAAAAGCTGCTTCATTTTTTCATATTGCTCTTCCATAACTGTGGAATGAGCAATCGGAATGGGAGCGTAAACGTTGGTATTATGCAGCAAAACTGCCTTAATGCTCCGTTTAGAAGAATCAATGAACAGTCTCCATTCTTCAGGATCGTATGAGTTATTTTGAAATTCATCCATTAGACCTTTTACATCGGTACAATATGAAAGTGACAATTCCTCGTCCATTGTGAAATATTTTCGAAATTCTTCATCTCTGTTTCTATAATAAGAAATCGTAGCTTCTGGCTTAAGTAAATGTCTTTTCTTTAAAAAGGAAGCAAGATGCTCTGAACCATCTTTAGATAAGCCTAAATCTCTGACTAGATCACTAAGTTCTGACTGTGATACGAGTATTGGTTCTGGTTTACGGTTGTATGGTAGAAATTCTTTATCTGTGTCACTAGTATATTATAGGTTGTCACTAGAACATTCATTAGTAACAGTGTTTGAATCTTTTTCGACAGTCCAATGTTTTCGGCATGAACTGATAAGGTGAAATCATTTGTTTCCATAACATCAGCATCAAGTGGTTCAGGAGGCGGAATTAGTTTAGTTGTCTTGTTACTGTCGAAACATCGTTATAAGTAATAGTGCTTTTATTTTTTCGGTTATGCCTATATACAACATTCATACAAAAGTAGCAATCATTTTCACTGTATGGTCTATTCCATATTGCTGGTCTGGAATATTTAATCGCCTTATTGATGTACAACATTATTTTGCAAGAACTGCAAATGATGTGGGGAACCCAATCTGTATCCTGGTGCTGTATTTCAATGTTAAAACAATCCTTATATAAGGTTTTAATCTTATCCGTTATCGGTGACCCCATTTTACTCAATACATGTTGACAGCAAATATAACAAAATGAATCACTGTTTTTATCGCACTTATGAAAAGTCCTTGTACCGTGAGACCGTTTTCTTGTAGCATTATACTCTACATGAGCCAAGTCACCCACACATGAAGAGCTACGGGCGCTGGTTGACGACGGCTGCGGGCCCGCTTTCCCACCCTGACCAACCGCCGATACTGGGTGTCCGAGTCCCTGCATCGTAATTCTCTTTCTTCTACCTGCCATGACGGCATCTAAGCCGTTATCCAGGGACTCTGCCGGCTAGTGGAGTAACACCGTTGCCCACCGTCACCACGTGGAGGTGCCCTGGATGCAGGTAGAAGAATAAAAATCGACCGATGAATTTTCTCGGCGTTCAAAATGGCGCGAAAACATCTGCCATCTTGAATTTTGCAATCCAACCTCAGATTCGTGATCAGCGACCCAAAAAATCCCCGTGTACCAAATTTGGTAAGGATCGGTTGAATTTTAATTTGAATTCGTTTTTGCATTCGAGAAGCACTAATTTTTACCTATTTTTTGAGGTTAGAAAAAAATTGAGATGTGATGGCGATATTCTGACGTCAGATTCGTGATCAGCGGGCAAAAATACTACGGATCTGATATATCGCATCAAAAGTACACCCCACTTTTTTTTTTGTGGGGCTGTGTAATCTTTCTTAAAAATATATGAAAAAAACTACATAAATAACAATACAGATAAATGGTAGTAATTACATTATTCGATTATGAGAGCACCAGTTATAGGCTAATTTTTATATATCCTTGACAGAAGACGCAACAGCTAGGAATGTTTATTGTTAAGCATTACATTCGGTAAAAGTTTCATGGCTTTTTTTTCGTGTTTTACTTATTTGCTGGCATAATCCCACACATTCATATGGTGTTAACGTTAGCAAAGATTGATTGATTTTATAGGTGTCTGGCGCATCGACTGCAGAGGTCATTTTGCGCCCGTTAGCAAAGAATATGATAATGAAAAATAACCGAAAAGTTCTTAAAAGAAGCTTATAAATTTAATAATGGAGAAACTTTTTTTTGATTTAAAAGAAAAAGGTGAAAAAAAAATGTAATGATCAGAACATTGATAAAATCTCTCCTCGAAGCTTCCATAGATACGTGGTATTTGGCACGACAGGAATGCAACACAATATTAGACAAATTTAATAACTTTTTTTAACAATCTACTTTACTATTTCCACGACAATAATTAATCACTTACCAAGTAGGATTTGACATCATAACTACTTTTAAAAAATATTTTAGAGGGAATTAGTAATGCTACATATTACAAAATTTTAATTGGATCATAGATTTTATTATAGTTTTGAATTTATTAGAATCTTGTGTTTGACAGTTATGCCTTAGTTTTGAACAAAGTGGCATCTAAAATTTTAGTCAGCTTGTCTGTGACATACAATTTACAACAACAACTAGTTTTTAAGATTTTTTAGGACACCTCAAACTACTATTAATTTACATTATATGTAGTAATATAGCCAACGTCGACTCGTGACTTCTATCACAGAAAATATGGCTGTCGCTGCAGAAAGACAAACACGTGAAACAAAACATCGCCTTAAAACGAAGTCGGCTGGGTACCGCCGAAACGTTAAAATTGTGCCTCGTCGTGTCTCAGAGATGCTGCGCATATTTTCCCATCTTATTCATATAATACAACTTCTACTTGTGCGGCATTTTTGAAAAACTGGACGGCAACGATCCAGCGGTAGCTCGCCTTCTTCGTTTTGCTGCTGCGTTTTGTTTCATCTATTTACCTTTCTGTACCAATAGCTGTATTTTCATTGTTTCAATTTATGAGAAATAAAGAGCACAGGATATATTTTCATTCTCTCAAAAATTACACATGCCATACTTTAGTCAGTTGGGAGATCTGTACTATCATTGGTTATTTCTTAACATACAAGGTGACTAGAAACAAAAGTAATGTAAAATTTATTTTCCGATAACATGATTACTTCTAATTGATTCTAGTTCTCACTGGGCTATTGAGCTTAAATTTGTCAAAATTGTAATACTAGTAATATACACTGGTGAGCAAAAAATCGACCCAAACTCTTTGGTTTTATTTAACACGGATCCTAGAATTTAGTGTTCATTTATTTTGGTATCATTTAAAAGCTCATTCTATCTCTCTCTAATGATACCAAATTCCATAGCGGCTTTTTACTGATTAAAATGGGAAATAAGGAGAATAAGGATTGAAAATAGGGGTAAAAGAACGGAAAAATTAGACAGATTTTAAGTTTAATAATTAAATTTATTGATAAAAAACAAAAATCAAAATTTCGTATTCGATTCAAGTTCCGATAAAGGAATGATAGGAAAACGCAGTTGCTTGTGTTTTTACAGGGATGAATAGCGCGCAACGAGTACGTTGCTGAGCGAATAAGAACGGTTCTATTGAGTAAAACCGTTTTAATGAGTAAAACTTTTTGGAAATCCAAATA
The DNA here is from genome assembly GCA_019049505.1 of Pachyrhynchus sulphureomaculatus. Taxonomy (NCBI): domain Eukaryota; kingdom Metazoa; phylum Arthropoda; class Insecta; order Coleoptera; family Curculionidae; genus Pachyrhynchus; species Pachyrhynchus sulphureomaculatus. The sequence goes on along the minus strand of CM032446.1, from coordinate 112,737,032 downwards.
TTTTTGGCATTAATGGAAAGAGTAGAAAATCAGCATTCTAATGATATCAAAAATAATACCACTGTTTGAAAATTAAATTCAAGGATCGGTGTTAAATGAAGCAAAATCGTTTGAGTCGATTTTTTTGCTCACCAGTATATTTAAGTAATACTTAAGGTTAGGTAGTCTCGAAATGTGCAATATTACGAAAAAATGGAATTATAGTTTTTGATGGATATATAACTTGAGTATTCGCTAAATTTAATAGTACGACAAAGCATTATTGATCTTGGATAACGAATCATTTTCACTTTCACAAAAAATTGCTGAAGGATATATAGAAGGCACCTCTTCAGTCCCTCACCACTAATTCCCTGTCCTCCCCCCCTTTTTCTTTATTTGCTTGTTTTATATAATTACACCAAGAAAAATTCTCGTATTACTGTCGAAATTATATAATATTTAATAACCTTTACTCCTTTGTCCCGAAGCTATATTGCTGAAAAACCATAGGTTCCTTTCCTACTTCAAGTATTATATGTGTACTATTTCGTTCGAGAGTTATCCAAACAGGTGAACAAGCCGGTAGAAATGGGAAATCACGTTTTCATGATCTAGAAACCCTAAAATGTGAAGAAATACAAAAATCTCGAAGAGTGATTTTTTAATTTCTGAGTATATTAATATATTAAACGACTCTTTTGAAGTGACTCATGACTTTAGAGAAAAATCAGCAATATCTTAAAATTTTTGAGATTTCGAAAAAGGATCATCGAGACATTATTGAGAAATTAAAGCGTGTTCCAGTTTGATTGTTAAGGTTGCATTCCGTTGGTGCCTATAACTTTTACAATATTTAATTTACCCGGAGAAACAGGCCCAAAAAAAGGTTATTATGTTCTAATGACGGCACAAATTTATGTTGTAACACAACGATAGCTTTTAATAGTTAAAATACACAAAGTTTTGCAGCAGACCTGTATAACACTAAATATTAATCATAAAATAACCGGTCAAGTGCAAGTTGAATTTGCGCAATTAGTGTTCCGTACGTTGATTGCTTTTAAAATAAAAAAAAATGTTACAGAGGTATAAAATGATCAGTGACTTCACAAAACACACCCCAAATGAGTTTTCAACAAAGTTTGTTTCCAATCTTTACTGAAATCTGGTGACCTTGAAATTTTGTTTTTTTTTTAAATACCAGAAAAATTATTAAAGGTAATGCACTCGTGATAATTTTCGTTCAATCTACACCCCGTGGAGAATATTCCAGAATTTTTTCAAAATTTTTTGATGAGTACTTTTCGAGATAAGGCGGGGGACAGCGATTTTTCGCGATTTTTTAAAAATAATACAAAGAAAAGAGCGCGCAAGTATTACATTATATATATATATATATATATATATATATATATATATATATATATATATATATATATATATATATATAGGCATGTTTTTTAAGTAAGTACCGTTTTGGAATTAAAAAAAGACGTGCAAAGATATCGCTATAATTTTATTTTTACATGAAAGCCTGTACCTTAATCTACTTTTCTACATAATTTCCGTGAATATTGAGGCACTTGTCATAACGTGGCACCATAAAAATTTTTTTGAATACCCTCCTCATAAAATTCTGCCGCCTGACTTGTTAACCACTGTATCACAAATGTTTTGACTTCGTTATCGTCTTGAAGACGCTGACCACCCAGGTGCTTCTTCAAGTGCAGGAACAAATGGTAGTCGCTGGGCGCCAGATCAGGGCTGTATGGAGGATGATCTAGAGTTTCCCATTTAAAAGATTTGATGAGATCTTTGGTCCGATTAGCCACATGTGGACGGGCATTGTCATGCAGCAAAACGATACCCTTACTCAACTTGCCACGTCTTTTGTTCTGGATTGCACGACGCAGATTGTTCAATGTCTCACAATAAGACGCTGCATTGATTGTCTCATTACGAGGCAGAAACTCCACTAGCAATACTCCTTTTCTGTCCCAAAAAACTGTGCACATGATTTTGCGGGCAGAAATTGTTTGCTTAAACTTCACTTTTTTGGGTGATGATGAATGTCGCCATTCCATGGATTGTTTGTTTCGATTCTGGTGTGACGTAGGCCACCCATGTTTCGTCACCAGTAACAATTTGGTCTAAAAAATGTTCACCTTCATTGTGGTACCGCTCAAGGAAAGTCAATGCACTGCCTAAACGTTGGGTTTTGTGCAAATCCGTCAACATTTTTGGAACCCAACGTGAACACAATTTCCGGTAATTCAAGTTCTCGGTCACAATGCGATACAAAACACTACGAGAATATTGAGGAAAGCAGTCGCACAATGATGAAATTGTAAAGCGTCTGTTTTTCTCTCACCTTTTCGTCCACTTTCTGCACCAAATCTTCATTAACGACCGAAGGACGCCCACTCCGTTCTTCATCATGCACATTTGTGCGGCCATCTTTAAATGCTCTCACCCATTTCCTTACCATTCCATCACTCATAATGTTTTGTCCGTAAACTTCACAGATCTCACGATGAATATCGATCGGTTTTACGCCTTTAGCACTAAGAAATCGTATTCAGCCCGTACTTCACAATCGGCGGGACTCACGATTGTCGGAGGCATCTTAAACACTCAGTAAACAACGTATACAATGAAGAATCAGACTGTAATGGCGTCAGTGCGTAGACATGAGATGTAGGTTACCAGCGCGCATGCGCGGAACGCCGACCGTATCGCTGCGGCGGCGGAATCGCAAAACGGTACTTACTTAAAAAACATGCCTCGTATTTTACTCGTGTTTTCACAAGCTTTCATTTGACACCACACTCGTTGAACACGTAAAAATTTTTTTTTTTACTTCCGATTTCACCCCCCAAAACTAACCCCTTAATTCAAAATTTAACTCTCAAAACTACATGGCTCTAATGAGGCCATCAATTCTTATATTATTACCAAATTTCAACTTTCTATGTCAAATAGTTTCGAAGAAAATTGGGTGTGACAGGCAGACAAACACCGAAGTGATCTTATAAGTGTTCCGTACGGAACACTAAAAAAACGGTCGAAATAAAATAATTCGTTTTGAAAGTAAACATTGAAAACAGAATTAGTTATCATTTTTCCTTATGACATACGCATTTTTCTGATATCTACAATGCTGCAAATGATTATAAGTACATGTCTGGACAATTTTTTAAACTTTTTCTAAAAACAATTTTATGAAAATAATTGGGAGTATAAGCAGTTGACTTGTACCTCCGAAACTGCATACAGTTTCCAGTGTTCCGTACGGAACACTTATAAGATCACTTCGGTGTCCGTCTATCTGTCTGCCTGACACACCCGATTTTTTCCAAAACTATTTGACATAGAAAGTTGAAATTTGGCACTAATATAGCAATTGATGACCTCATCAGAGCCATGTAGTTTTGAAAGTTAAATTTGACTTAAGGGGTTAGTTTTGGGGGGTGAAATCGGAAGTGAAAAATTTCTTTTTTACCAGGTCATCGAGCAAGGTGTCATATAAAGGCTTGTAAAAAGACAAGTTCAAAAATAAATATAATGTAATACTTGCGTTCAATTCTCTTTGTATTATTTTTAAGAAAGTGTGAAAAATCGCTGTCTCCCCACCTTATCTCGAAAAGTACTGATCAAAAAATTTTAAAAAAATTCTGGAATATTCTCTACAGGGTGTAGATTGAACAAAAATTATCACGACCTTTACCTTTAATAATTTATCTGGTATAAAAAAAAAAAAAAAAAATTTCAAGGTCATCAATTTTCACTAAAGATCTCAACAAACTGTGTTGAAAACTCATTTGGGATGTGTTTTGTGAAGTCACTGATCATTTTATACTTCCGTAACGAAAATTTTTATTTTAAAAACAATCAACGTACGGAACACTAATTGCGCAAGTCCAATTCGCACTTGACCGGTAATGAATGCCGAAGATGTACAGTCGTAAGCTAAACGGCGCTTAGTTCAGTTACAGACTATTGCCTTAACTTAAGAACCACCACTCCTCAGTTGAACTAAGCGTTAAAAATTTCTTTCCATGCTAATTGGTAAGATTTTTCTATAGATCTTTATTCTTTGTCGCACACAATTACTTACAATCACCTTTAAGCAGCATGCGGTACTTGTACTTTTGTTCACCTATATTTGTTGGATTATATCTTACTAAAAACGGTATCTATGATGAAGGAAATTCTGTATACCCCTAAATCCGCTTCTGTCATTTACGTCATGTCTTTAAAGTATGTACATGATATTGTTAGAAATGTTTGATTGGTGTGATAATTCGCTATCCATTGTTTGTTTGTGTCAATAAAATTTATTAGCAAAGGGCAAAGTAAATTTGTTTAATTTAAATCGCTTTTTCGGAAATGTTTGGTAAATATTTATGATTTTTACTATTAAGTATTTCATGTGACAAGTAAAATTTATACTACGTCAAAGTTTAATATATTTTTTTTGTTATTCTTATTTATACAACGTATCCCGCAATTTTAAAATATTTATGGTAAATAAATGAACTGATAAATGAAAAAAATTTTATTCTACATCAAACTACAGTTTTTGGAAAATTATTTCTTAACTCAATTAAGCGAGGTTGCTCCGTATATATCGTATTCTTTATTCTTTTTAGGGTTTTTGGAGTTAAAGAATTTGATAACACAGCCCCACAAAAAAAAAGTGGGGTATACTTTTGATGCGATATATCAGATCCGTAGTATTTTTGTCCGCTGATCACCAATCTGACGTCAGAATATCGCCATCACATCTCAATTTTTTTTCTAACCTCAAAAAATAGGTAAAAATTAGTAAAAATTAAGAAAAATATACTCCTAAAAAATTGATTCAAGCTTTTTCATGAATCCAAAGATGTATTAATATGTATTCGGACACGCTAAGCTAATATTCATCGGTTGGATTAAGCCATACAGTTCTGTTTTCTTTCTAACCTCAATAAATCAGACAGATACAGTGCTTCTCGAATGCAAAAAACGAATTCAAATTAAAATTCAACCGATTCTTACCAAATTTGGTACACGGGAGTTTTTTGGGTTGCTGATTATGAATCTGAGGTCGGATTTGCAAAATTCAAAATGGCGGATCCAAGATGGCGGACAAAATTTTTGAAAACCAACCGATTCCTACCAAATTTGGTATACAGTTGGGGAATCCTCAAACCTGATACTCTTAAACCCTAAACCCTGAAATCTTAGACTCCCACACCCTGTAACCTCAAAAAATAGACCTCAATAACCCTGTAACTTTAAAAATTAAACCCAATAAACTCAAAACCAGGACTTTTAAACCATATACTCTCAAATAGTAGACCCTTAAGCCCTAGAATTGCGAAGGTTAGACCCGCGCCTAGCTTTCCTTTTTTTGGCTGTATCTTGTTCTTTTTTCCGCGAATGACCTATTCAAAGGCTTTCTGCCCAAACGCTTTTGAGGACTTGTTTCTCTTTTTAGCGACCAGCAATAGTCCGCTAGCATATGGTCATCCCATCGTCCTTGATACCGATTTTCTATGATTTTCAGATCTTGGTGAAAACGTTCCCCTTGCTCCTCACTGTAGTCACCAAGATTATCTGGGAAATCATCGATGTGGGAGTCCAGGAAATGTAATTTTAGATTCATTAAGCAACCTAATGTTTGAAAATTTTTTACCATTTTCTCGACTATTTCTTTGTACTTAGGACTTTTATTATTTCCCAAAAAGTTTGTTGCGACTTCTTTAAAACTAAGTCAAGCAGCTTTTTCAACTTTATTCATTTTAGTAACAAATAATGAATCTTGAAACAATTTTCTTATTTGTGGCCCGTCAAATACGCCTGCCTTAATTTTAGCTTCAGAAAATTTCGGAAATTTTTTATGCAAATATTTGAAACATGGGCCGTTTGTATCTAATGCTCTCGTGAATTGCTTCATAAGTCCAAGCTTAATATGAAGCGGGGGAATAAGAACTTTTCCTAGATCTACCAATGGTGGAAACAATACATTATTTTCACCAGGAGTGAACTCTCTTGTTGGCCAAATTTTTTTCTTATAATGACGTTCCCTGTCTCTGCTATTCCACAGACATTTATAACAGGGATAAAGTGTAAACCCTGATTGTTGGCCAAGCAATATTGTTACAATTTTCAGATCTCCACAAATTTTCCAGTTATGATCAGCATATTTTATTTTTATCAAAAGCTGCTTCATTTTTTCATATTGCTCTTCCATAACTGTGGAATGAGCAATCGGAATGGGAGCGTAAACGTTGGTATTATGCAGCAAAACTGCCTTAATGCTCCGTTTAGAAGAATCAATGAACAGTCTCCATTCTTCAGGATCGTATGAGTTATTTTGAAATTCATCCATTAGACCTTTTACATCGGTACAATATGAAAGTGACAATTCCTCGTCCAATATTTTCGAAATTCTTCATCTCTGTTTCTATAATAAGAAATCGTAGCTTCTGGCTTAAGTAAATGTTTTTCTTTAAAAAGGAAGCAAGATGCTCTGAACCATCTTTGGATAAGCCTAAATCTCTGACTAGATCAGGTTTACGGTTGTATGGTAGAAATTCTTTATCTGTGTCACTAGTATATGATAGGTTGTCACTAGAACATTCATTAGTAACAGTGTTTGAATCTTTTTCGACAGCCTCAATGTTTTCGGCGTGAACTGATAAGGTGAAATCATTTGTTTCCATAACATCAGCATCAAGTGGTTCAGGAGGCGGAATTAGTTTAGTTGGTCTTGTTACTGTCGAAACATCGTTATAAGTAATAGTGCTTTTATTTTTTCGGTTATGCCTAGATACAACATTCATACAAAAGTAGCAATCATTTTCACTGTATGGTCTATTCCATATTGCTGGTCTGGAATATTTAATCGCCTTCTTATGCCTATTTTGCAAGAACTGCAAATGATGTGGGGAACCCAATCGGTATCCTGGTGCTGTATTTCAATGTTAAAACAATCCTTATGTAAGGTTTTAATCTTATCCGTTATCGGTGACCCCATTTTACTCAATACGTGTTGACAGCAAATATAACAAAATGAATCACTGTTTTTATCGCACTTATGAAAAGTCCTTGTACCGTGAGACCGTTTTCTTGTAGCATTATACTCTACATGAGCCAAGTCACCCACACATGAAGAGCTACGGTCGCTGGATGACGACGGCTGCGGGCCCGCTTTCCCACCCTGACCAACCGCCGATACTGGGTTTCCGAGTCCCTGCATCGTAATTCTCTTTCTTCTACCTGCCATGACGGCATCTAAGCCGTTATCCAGGGACTCTGCCGGCTAGTGGAGTAACACCGTTGCCCACCGTCACCACGTGGAGGTGCCCTGGATGCAGGTAGAAGAATAAAAATCGACCGATGAATTTTCTCGGCGTTCAAAATGGCGCGAAAACATCTGCCATCTTGAATTTTGCAAATCCAACCTCAGATTCGTGATCAGCGACCCAAAAAATCCCCGTGTACCAAATTTGGTAAGGATCGGTTGAATTTTAATTTGAATTTGTTTTTGCATTCGAGAAGCACTATATCTGTCTGAATTATTGAGGTTAGAAAGAAAACAGAACTGTATAGCTCAATCCAACCGATGAATATTAGCTTAGCGTGTCCGAATAATATTAATACATCTTTGGATTCATGAAAAAGCTTGAATCAATTTTTTTAGGAGTATATTTTTCTTAATTTTTACTAATTTTTACCTATTTTTTGAGGTTAGAAAAGAATTGAGATGTGATGGCGATATTCTGACGTCAGATTCGTGATCAGCGGGCAAAAATACTACGGTCTGATATATCGCATCAAAAGTATACCCCACTTTTTTTTTTTTGTGGGGCTGTGTAATTAAATTATTCACTTTCAATTTTAAAAGGAGACTTGGCGAAAGGATTAGCGGTCGTTAGATATTGTACAGTTTCAATACGATTTATCTCCAGGTTTTGTATTTGATTAGAGATAAATTTTAAAACCACTTTGTAGTAAAACGTATATGGTGTAAAGGCGTGGGGGAATTAAAAAGGTGACTTTGCAGATCTGAAAATTATATTATTTTTCATTATCTGCAACTTTTCCTCTGCTTAACTTTTTTATTAATATCTCACCATTGTGTAAAATACCAAGTTTTAATGCCTTGATTAAATCATTCTTTAGTGCACGAAAATCAAATTCTTCATTGTACGAGGATGGATTGAAAATTTCGCGGCCCAGTCAAGAAAACAAAATAAAATACATACAAAACTATTTTTATTTTTTAACGTAATCTCCACCTAGCTCTATGCACTTCTTCCACCTACTTTCCAAAGCTTCCACACCTGATCTTCTAAATACTGGTTAACTGCAGCTTCGACTTCTTCATTTGATCAAAATTTCTGACTGAGGTGTTTTTTTAGGTTTGGAAACAGATGAAAGTCCGAAGGTGCCAAATCAAGAGAATAAGCCGAGTGGGGCAGCAATTCGAAACTACAATCACGAATTCGAGTCATAGACTCAACAGACGCGTGAACGCGAGCGTTGTCCTGATGGAACAAAATTTTCTTTCTCAGTAATCCTGGGCGTTTGCCTTTAATTTCCTGACGTCAAGGACCCAAAAGGGTGCAATAGTACGTCGAATTTATTGTTTCGCTTTTCGGAAGGTCATCCCAAAAAACTGACGCCATCACTTTTCCAGTCTACAGAATTGCCTTCGCTTTCTTTGGGATCGATTCACCAGATTTTTTTCACTGCTTGGATTGTTGTTTTGACTCTGGAGTATAGTGGTAAACCCAGGTTTCGCCCATTTTTTCACAGTGGTATATGACGGAGCAGATTCCCCTAGTGTTGTTTTCATATGATCGTGGATCTCCTTTGGTGTTAATCTTTTTTTAAACAGGTACTTGATGACCGCACGTTCTAATCTAAAAATCACAAATTCTACAGCAACAAAATTTTACACTGTCACAACCAAAGAAATATCAACTTATTAAGAGTACCATAATAAAAATATTATAATTATTTTTTGGTGAGGCCACGCAATCCATCCTCGTACAATTTCGTGTCTGCAAGGGAAGGACTGGGTAAGTCACTTTACCAATTTGTTTTATACAATATTAATTAAATGATTATAGAAAAAATGTACTATTTAATTTGCAGTATACTGCTTTTTGAATAACTCACTATTTCACTAAAATTTATTAAATTTGAGACAGCTTTACCGTCATAAATGCCACATCAATAAACTAGAGAGAATGGAGGGATGGTCATTTTCAACAATGTTAATTCCAGACTATATCAATATATCGATCAACTAATTTCACGTTAGTATGATCTTGTCCCTAGATGGGTTACACTAAACGTCACTGTCATCCGGCATCAATCTTTCTTCGTCACGATCGAGAGAAACATAATTGCTGACAATACTCCCCGGATAATCTGATCGGAATTTTCCTTAATGATAACGACCTCTTATTTTTGTCGGCCGTTTTTTCTAGTATTCCTGTATGTTTTTCCAGTTTTTGTGATTTATACGGAATATTTTTGTTTTGGAAAACTTATTGGACAGCTTTTTATGCTTGGCTTCATGGAGGCATGTCTTGTTCAGGTAAAAATTGCAAATTTAGCAGGCAACTAATCCATGAAGAAATAACTTCTCAAACCAACTAACAAAATATAGTGCATACTTGTTTTGGGGAAAGCAAACACTGCAGTTTGTAATGAACTCATTTAACATTACTAACATATACGGCGTAATAGAGGCACTGTACGATGAAAATCAATTACTGGAACAGATAAGAGCAAAAAACATAAGTGTGTTGTTTTGTTTGCACTTTAGTTTAATAGCTCGTTGTCAACGTCCATCCAGGACACAGCGTTAGAGACTAGTAGAAAATAAAATCTTGTCGCCTATTTGGCAAATTTGGGTTAATAAACACTAAATAATCTTGAAGCACGTTAATAGTGCAAAGATTAATGTAAAAATTTTTAAAAGATTCATACATAAAAATTCCAAATCTAATTTAAGGTTATGTTCTTAAAATTAACGCTTTTCAGCTAGTTTAAAATGGTGGAACTTCCTATGTTTCTCGTTACTACCCTATGCGCAAGGAGAGATGTGTTTTCTATCTCCATTCTCTGATAAACTTGTATTTTAAATTTTAAAACATTTAAATGTATCAGCTGTATAAAGAATAAATAGTCAGTGATAATCGGGTTCAGACCGTATAAGATTTACATGGATTAGAAAAGTTTCCATTTAAATACACTTTTCGAAAAACAAAAGTAAAAAATAAAATCCTCTTTATTTAGTCAAGACCTAACATCCACACTTTTCATTCTCAGCGTTAAACATCTATTGGTTAAACAATATACATTTGGAATATAAAAGATAATTTCGGCTAAAACAGTAAACAGGTTCCTAAGTATAAATTCAAAAAATTACAGGAATAAAATAAAAAGTACTTTTTACATTAGGCACACAATATTCGCTTTGTTATTAAAGCAATACACCATTTTAAAATACTTAAAAAAAAGCACAGAGAAGACGTTTATTGGAACCAGAATTTGGCGGATTTATTGGTCTATTTTGTCTGTTGTTAACTGCACTAAATTCTGTTTGCTTTCCCGCACGCCATTGTTTACAGTGTTTACAAAAAACGCTCATAACAAATAATTTTAAAATTCATATTCTATTTTTAAATGTGTTATCCTATTCTCCAAACCCGTACAGGACATATTTTAAGAATAAGTATTTTTATTAGGTTATATTTCTTTACTAAATAATCTCTTCGCCAAACATAACCTATTTAAAATTGTTTAAAAATTTTTAAAAAATATTTAATATGGTCCAGATATCATATGAGTATGAGTATCCGGATGCCTCGACTTAATTGCCGTTCAATTTACAACCTATTAGTATTATTTTTAGTGTTCCGAACGGAACGCTTATAAGATCACTTCGGTGTCTGTCCGTCCGTCCGTCTGTTTGTCTGCCACAACCGATTTGTTGAAATTTGGTACTAATATAGGAATTGATGGCCTCATCAGAGCGATGTAGTTTTGAAACTTAAATTTTGTCTTAAGGGGTTAGTTTTGGGGGGTGAAATCGGAAGTGAAAAATTGTTTTACTAGATCATCGAGTACGGTGTCAAATGAAAGCTTGTAAAAACACGAGTTCAAAAATATATATAATGTAATACTTAAAAAAAAGCACAGAGAAGCTAACTTTTCTTTGTAAAATTTCTTTAAAAAATCGCTGTCCCCCCTTTTATCTCGAAAAGTAATGATCAAAAAATTTTAAAAACAATCTGGAATATTCTTCACGGCGTGTAGATTGAACGAAAATTATCACGAATGCATTACCTTTGATAATTTATCTAGTATCTAAAAAAACAAAAATTTCAAGGTCATTAGTTCTCAGTAAAGATCGGAAACAAACTTTATTGAAAAATCATTTGGGGTGTGTTTTGTGAAGTCACTGATCATTTTATACCTCCATAACAAAAATTTTCATTTTAAAAGCAATCAACGTACGGTACACTAATTGCGCAAGTTCAACTTCCATTTGACCGGTTTTATTATTACTCTAATTCTTCCGGGAACTGCACGTCATTACAAAAGCAAAAGAAAGCGGGTCCGACGATCCAAAATTTAATTAATTATTAATCTCAATAGTATATTACAAGTGTTTTTTCAGGACTCCATTGAAATTAAGTAATAAGTTTAAATATTTGAGAGGGTATATCTACTTTATTATTCAATTTATTACTTGATATTATTGGGCAAAGTGACTTATTTTAATAAGACTGTAACTTTTTTAAAAAAATGCTCCAACTTGGAGAACACTTTGTATAAATCAATTTTGGGAACATCGCTTTTCTTACTTTATCAAATTCTTTCGGAAAATCCAACAGCTTTAAGACAATTCATTTTTAGTGTTCCGTACATAACACTTATAAAATTAGTACTGATCAAAAAATTTTGAAAACATTCCGAGTTATTCTTCACAGGGTGTAGATTGAACGAAAATTATCACGGGTGCATTACCTTTAATAATTTATCTGGTATATAAAAAAAAAACAAAAATTTCAATGTCATCAGTTTTCAACAAAAATCGGAAACAAACTTTGTTGAAAACTCATTTGAGCCGTGTTTTGTGAAGTCATTGATTATTTTATACCTCTGTAACAAAAATTTTTATTATAAAGCAATTAACGTACGAAACACTAATTGCGCAAGTCCGACTTGCGGTTATTCAACCTAAACATATTTATTAAGCCATTTATACACAATTGTTTCGTATATTTTAAACATGCAGGTATTATATTGATTTGAGGTTTATTATTGTTGATTCAGGCATATTGTTTTCCATACAACTCGAAAGAAACTATATTCTATACAACTATTTCTATGATGAATCCTGTGGCGTAACGAAGGAGACAGGGGGATATGCCTATCTCCCCGCTTCTAAGAATTTAGAAAATAAGACTCTTAAAACAGTTTTTTAATGTTTTTTTTTTGTGAAAAATCTTTACCATCATCATTATCATCATCGATTGTTAAATTAGAGGTGAGTTTTATTGTATATTCTTTTTTCTGGTCATCAATTTTTAAATGTAGTGTAATTTATTGGAGTTCAACTCTATGAAGAGGTTCTTTTTGTGCAAAATCTCTCCTCCTAGTCATCGCATTTTAAATTGCGTGTAAGTTCCACTGTATAAAAGAGTTCTATTTTGTGAAAAATTCTCCATTTCTCCGGTCGTCAATTATAAGTTTACTATATTGGGTAAGATCTAAGTTCCCTGGTTGTCTATGGACGCCCGCTCTGTTTGTTGATTGACGCCCCTTCTCTATAAGAAGTTTCACCTTTAATTTTCTTTTTCGTCGAAGAAACGCCCTTTGGATCCATATGTTCCCCCTACCACTCCTTGAGCCTGGCTACGCCATGGCTCTTTTTTGTAAAATAAAATCAGCACAGTTTTATCATATTACAGCCTGTTACGTTGGATTTGAAAATTCTGCTGATACAAATTTACAATGAAATGAAGAACTAGAATTTAATTCGTTAAAGTTTTTGAAGACTTCAGAGATATTTTTGGTTCATAGAGGTTAATTACATCTTGGCGATTTAAAAAAATCATAATTTCTATCGGAGAAATGCTTTTTTAATTCATTTACAATTACGTCATAGGGGTTCTTTGCTAAAAATCCAAAATATATATAGATCTACTAGTTTAGCTAGATGATAATCAAGTGAGCAGCGGAAGCATTCATAATCTACAGGTGCTGTCTCCTACTTTATTTACCATTCCCATCTGCAGTTAAGTGTGTATGTGTTAGAATCACGTAACGATCTTTTCGTATGGCTCAGATTGCAAGCGTTACTTACGGAGCAGTAGGTTTGCTTACTTACAGTATATATCGGCGCATGTGAATCAAACATATGATCAGACTATTAAAAAACATATTTTTAGGCCTATATCGTTTAAATAAAACGTGTTATAAAGGCTATAATCATCAAATAGTTGTCAAAATTTAATTCGTTAATTTTTCAAGTCACGAATGCTTACAAGTGTTGCTTGCTTGCTTAATTTTTGCTTTTGTATTTTTTATTACAGCATTAAATGGCTCCACTACTATTAAGAATTATGAAGAGAAATGGGATATTTGAATAATTGCATCCTATTAATTTTTAAGTTGACGTCTTTGATTTAAGAATGAGAACATAAGGCATAAATATTTAAGTACATTCATATGCTAAAACAAAAGCAAAAATTAAGCAAGCAAGCAACATTTGTAAACATTCGTGACTTGAAAAATTAACGAATTAAATTTTGACAACTATTTGATTATTATAGCCTTTTTAACATGTTTTATTTAAAAGATATAGGCCTAAAAATATGTTTTTTAATAGTCTGATCATATATTTGATTCACATGCACCGATATATACTGTAAGTAAGCAAACCTACTGCTCCGTAAGTAACACCTGTAATCTAAGCCATACGAAAAGATCGTTACGCTATTCTAACACATACACTTAACTACAGATGGGAATCATTACAAGTAATTAATTGTCGTAAATAAAGTAGGAGACAGCACCTGTAGAGTATGAATGCTGCTGCTCACTTGATTGTCATCTAGCTAAACTAGTAGATCTATATGTCTTTTGGATTTTTAACAAAGAACCACCATGACGTAATTGTAAATGAATTAAAAAAGCATTTCTCCGATAGAAATTATGATTTTTTTAAATCGCCAAGATGTAATTAATCTTTATAAAACAAAAATGTCTCTGGAGTCTTCAAAAACTTTAACGAATTAAATTCTAGTTCTTCATTTCATTGTAAATTTGTATCAGCAGAATTTTCAAATCCAACGTAACCGGCTGTAATATGATAAAACTGTGCTGATTTTATTTTACAAAAAAGAGCCATGGCGTAGCCAGGCTGAAGGAGTGGTAGGGGGAACATATGGATCCAAAGGGCGTTTCTTCAACGAAAAAGAAAATTAAAGGTGGAACTTCTTATAGAGAAGGTGCGTCAATCAAACAACAGAGCGGGCGTCTATAGACAACCAGGGAACTTAGATCTTACCCAATATAGTAAACTTATAATTGATGACCGGAGAAATGGAGAATTTTTCACAAAATAGAACTCTTTCATACAGTGGAACTTACACCCAGTTTAAAATGCGATGTCTAGGAGGAGAGATTTTGCACAAAAAGAAGAACCTCTTCATAGCGTTGGACTCCAATAGATTGCACTAAATTTAAAAATTGTTGACCAGAAAAAAGATTATACAATAAAACTCACCTCTAATTTAACAATCGATGATGATACTGATGATGGTAAATATTTTTTACAAAAAAAAACATTAAAAAACTGTTTTAAGAGAGTCTCATTTTCCAAATTCTTAGAAGCGGGGAGATAGGCATATCCCCCTGTCTCCTTCGTTACGTCACAGGATTCATCATAGAAATAGTTGTATAGAATGTAGTTTCTTTCGAGTTGTATGGAAAACAATATGGACGTGTATAAAGTCTGTATCAACAGTAATAAACCTGTGATTTACGGCAAATCAATATAATACCTGCCATGTTTAAAATTTACGAAAAAATTGTCTATGAATGGCTAAATAAATATCTTTAGGTTGAGTAACCGCAAGTCGGACTTCGTACGTTAATTGCTTTATAATAAAAATTTTTGTTACAGAGGTATAAAATAATCAGTGACTTCACAAAACACGGCTCAAATGAGTTTCGAACAAAGTTTGTTTCCGATCTTTGTTGAAAACTGATGACATTGAAATTTTTGTTTTTTTTTTTATATACCAAATGAATTATTAAAGGTAATGCACCCGTGATAATATTCGTCCAATCTACACCATGTGAAGAATAACTCGGAATTTTTTCAAAATTTTTTGATCAGTACTGATTTTTTAAGTGTTATGTACGGAACACTAAAAATGAATTGTCTTGAAGCTGTTGGATTTCCCGAAAGAATTTGCTAAAGTAAGAAAAGCGATGTTAGCAAAATTGATTTATACAAAGTGTTCTCCAAGTTGGAGCATTTTTTTTAAAAAGTTACAGTCTTATTAAAATAAGTCACTTTGCCCAATAATATCAAGTAATAAGTTGAATAATAAAGTAGATATACCCTCTAAATTATTTAAACTTATTACTTAATTTCAATGGAGTCCTGAAAAAACACCTGTAATGTACTATGGAGACTAATAGTTAATTAAATTTTGGATCATCGAACCCGCTTTAACATATTTACTGTCGAATAGTTTTCTTTTGCTTTTGTAATGACGTTCAGTTCCCGGTAGAATCAGAGTAATAAAAACCGGTCAAATGGAAGTTGAACTTGTGCAATTAGTGTACCGTACGTTGATTGCTTTTAAAATGAAAATTTTTGTGTGTTCACAAAACACACCCCAAATGATTTTTCAACAAAGTTTGTTTCCGATCTTTACTGAAAACTGATGACCTTGAAATTTTTGTTTTTTTTAGATACTAGATAAATTATTAAAGGTAATACATTCCTGATAATTTTCGTTCAATCTACACACCGTGAAGAATGTTCCAGATTGTTTTCAAAATTTTTTAATCATTACTTTTCGAGATAAAAGGGGGGACAGCGATTTTTTAAAGAAATTTTACAAAGAAAAGTTAGCTTCTCTGTGCTTTTTTTTAAGTATTACATTATATATATTTTTGAACTCGTATTTTTACAAGCTTTCATTTGACACCCTACTCGATGATACAGTAAAAAAAAATTTTTTCACTTCCGATTTCACCCCCCAAAACTAAGCCCTCAAGTCTAAATTTAAGTTTCAAAACTACATGGCTATATATATATATATATATATATATATATATATATATATATATATATATATATATATATATCTATATATATATATTTACATATATATATATATATATATATATATATATATATATATATATATATATATATATATATATATATATATATATATATATATATATATATATATATATATATATATATATATATATATATATATATATATATATATATATATATATATATATATATATATATAGGGTAGTCACAAAAAAATCAATGTTCGTATTTTTTGGGAGAACCCTTCTAAAAGTTGCCAATTGCCTAAGAAATGAGGTTGGTAAAGTTTCAGCTCAATTGGATAACGGTAACCGGTGCCTCATCAAGGTTGAAGTTTTGACTTTTTATGAAAATTTAATTAAGATCGGCTCTCTAGATTTTAATATATTTATTTTTTCAATATGACCATAAAAAAGGTTTAGTTAAAACTGTTTACAAAAGTAAATAGAGCAAAATCCAAATTGAAAATGGAGGATTTAGAAAAAAAGAAAGAGGTATAAAAATGAGAAGAAATAATGTTCAAATGCATTTTTTATTTAATGTTTAGTTATAAAAAAGGAAGCAATATAAAGGAAAGAAGTTATTATTATTTACATTTACAATTTATTATCAGATCAAGGTGGTAATGGCTTAGATAAGGTGGCCTTTGAAGATTCAGGAAAAATTTTCTTACATTCAGATACAACTTGTAACAGAAACTGCCGTTGTTTTTCATCTTTCGTCAAACAGGAAATGAAGTCTTGAATTAATTTAGACCTCTTTCAGCTGTGTCATTTTCAACCTTAAAATTGTTTACACTCTTTTGTTAACTTTTAAATAGTGTGAATTGTCACACTATTCATCGAGATCAGTATTTAAACGTTTGTATCAATTTCAAATCTCTTAAAAAAATTTAAATTTTGATGAGAAACAAAATAATTAATTTTTTTGTCCAATAAATCATCCACTTGTTCCAGATTAAGCCTTGCTTTTACATCCCTTTCATCGTAACTTTTTTCTTCAATGGAAATTAATTTTAGACATTTTGCAGCCATGCAGGGGTGTGGTTTATAACACTCCAGGTAGAACTCTCTGATAAAAGGGTCCTTAGCAATAGCTTTTTTGTAACAAAAACAAACCTTTTAAAGAATAGAACTAAATAACAGGTAGGTACCCACTACCTTGCAGTTCGTAAAATTATTTTTAAAGTTAAAACAAATGATAATTTTATGTTTTATTATATATTGTATAATAATGTGTTTGTATAATTGTTCTTAATACAAAGGAAACAAAAAATAGTCAAAAATATTTAAGTTAGGTATCTTTGTTGCCATTGATAAAAGTTCTAAGAAAAAAGTTGTAGGAGTAAAACTTTAAGACATTTCCTATGAAATGAAACAAGAGTTAGGTTTCTAGGACGAAAGTTTTTTTGCAAAAAATCGAATTTTACAGCTTTAACCTCAATGAGGCACGGATTAACGTTATCTAATTGATTTAAAACTGTCCAGATCTCATTTTTTAGACAAATGACAAATTTTAGGGGGTCCTGCCGGCATTACGATGAAAATATTTTTTCCCCTATATCTTGTGACCATATATATATATATATATATATATATATATATATATATATATATATATATATATATATATATATATATATATATACAGGAATATAGCTAAATATCTGCCATGATACATATATAACAATGACTTTCTGGAAAAAAAAATGAAATATTTCGTTTTTTATAAAAATATAATTTTTAACTTTCAAAATGAAATGAGCTTAGTAATTTTCCTAGACTAGTACCTACTTACATTATGAAATAGATACTTGATATACAGTAAAACCTGCTTGTTGTAATCGCATCGGGATCAGGAGTTTTGATAACATTAAGTGGGTGATAAGAATAAAGAAACAATTAAAAAGACCTGTGTCTTGTATCTTTTTGCATACATACGTACAATTAGCACGCATTTATTATTTATTATATACAACGCAGTAGCCGATTTTTGTAGAAAAGTAGAAGAATATATTTTTATAAATAAGAAAAAAATGATTCAAATTTGTTTAAATTGTATAAAATAATTTTAATTATATAATTACAAACAATATCTAAAAGAAAAATTGATTTTAAATAAAAAATATAAAAAAAAGTTTTTATTAAAGCTACTGAATATACATGTTCTTTAAAATCGAGAAGTAAGTTTTTTTTTACACGTTACACTTTCAATAAGGGTCTACATGTTTTACGGCTGTTAACATTAATCGAAAATGAAAAATAAAATAAAGTTTCCGATTGTATCATATAGAGTTTAAGAACGAATTATACTTGTTTAACTTGATACTGATACGCTTTGGCTGTTTTTGGTATTTAGTCGTAATCCCGATGTGTACTTCTTTCGGCTTCTTTATGTTTAGTCGAATCAATGAAGGTTTCTACTTCTTAATCTGCAAGATCTGCAATTCCTATTTTGATTATTTTTTTTTAAATGTTTGTTTTAATATTTATTTGAAATCAGAAATATTGTATTGAGGGGACATGAATATTTATACTGTTTAAACAATAATAATGATATTTATGGGAAAAATTCTTTTTTTTTACGATATTTATTAAAAAGTAATTTTTTTATTGAAACTAGTATAAGAAATAGTTTTTACGCAAAAATTTCTAGTAAAAATTCAATTTTTCAATTTTTACAACATAAAAATGCGGTATAATGAGAGTCGAGAAGTCAAGTATGTATATATATTTGTCACTACTATATCGATACTTCGCTGAGTTTTAGGAACACCCACAATAGAAATTGGCATTTTGTTGTATAGGTAGACTCTACTTGGCACGGAAATTTAAGGTCGAACGCCAGGTGTTTGACCAGTTTTCCATTCCTACTGGAAAAATCACACCCAGTATTATTATTTTTTTACAAATACACAAATTTTTTCCGGCCAAAATATTCAAATTTACGGGACTTATACCCCAGTAACGGAAGAGGAGAAAAAAAGTAGCTCCACTGCTGTCGTAATTGGCGCCTCTACATTTTCGGGAATCAAAAAAAAAAATCATTAAAATAGATATAATTTTCCGTACCATTAACCATGGATTTTAAAAAATATTGAAAATTGTAAGAACCCCGGCGTTTAGAAAAAAAAATATAAAATTTTTGCCAAAAAGTGTCCGTTTTTTACATGCCAAATTAACATTTTTGCTCCAATCAAAAAATCCATGGTTCATGGTACGACAAAATGTCTTTAAAATGCAAAAAAAAATTAAGTCGATACAATAAATTATTTTCGAGTTGCTGCTGCAGTAAATTTTTGCTCCAATCAAAAAATCCATGGTTCATGGTACGACAAAATGTCTTTAGAATGCAAAAAAAAATAAGTCGATACAATAAATTATTTTCGAGTTGCTGCTGCAGTAAATTTAAATAACCGGTCAAGTGCAAGTTGAACTTGCGCAATTAGTGTTCCGTACGTTGATTGCTTTTAAAATAAAAATTTTTGTTACAGATGTATAAAATGATCAGTGACTTCACAAAACACACCCCAAATGAGTTTTCAATAAAGTTTGTTTCCAATCTTTATTGAAATCTGATGACCTTGAAATTTTTGTTGTTTTTTAAATACCAGAAAAATTATTAAAGGTAATGCACTCGTGATAATTTTCGTTCAATCTACACCCCGTGGAGAATATTCCGCAATTTTTTCAAAATTTTTTGATAAGTACTTTTCGAGATAAGGCGCGGGACAGCGATTTTTCGCGATTTTTTAAAAATAATGCAAAGAAAAGTGCGCGCAAGTATTACATTATATATACATTTTTTACTCGTGTTTTCACAAGCTTTCATTTGACACCACACTCCATGACCTAGTAAAAAATTTTTTTTTTCACTTCCGATTTCACCCCCCAAAACTAACCCATTACGTCAAAATTTAACTCTCAAAACCACATGGCTCTGATGAGGCCATCAATTCCTATATTACTACCAAATTTCAACTTTCTATGTCAAATAGTTTCGGAGAAACTCGGATGTGACAGACAAACAGACGGACGGACGGACAGACACCGAAGTGTTTAGTGTTCCGTACGGAACACTAAAAATGCAGTTTTACGAAAAACGCGTTTAAAGATTTAACTAGTGACTTTTTTACTAATAAAATTAAATTTTTTATAGTTACAGTTATTCTGCTATTCCAGGCTCATACACCTCACCTGCCTCTTTCTCAAAAAACGTTTGTTGAACCGCTAAAGCTTTTTTACGAGCCATCCGACACTCTTTTGACCCATCTTGGTGTCGGATCTCAACCTGTTTTATGCGTTCCATATCTCTGCTGTCAGCATAATCTTTTGCAAAGGATCCAACAGTGACTCCTATTATTTGAAACAGTCTTAAAATTGATCGTTAAAAATACAAATAGCAAAGAAATTTCCTAGTTTAATTGTTTTGAGATCACTGTGTTCGGTATTGATCTGTATTACTACCTGTCTTGTATCTTTCTAATAGATCACGTTTGTTCAAATCTGTATAAATTAGTTTTAAATCTTCTTGAATTTTTAGATCTAGAGGAAGATAGTCGTGTTTAAATTTGGCAATCGAATCCTTAAGCTTGCGAGCAGCTATACTTGTATCAGCTATCGGGCGCCAGTCGGGCAGTTGTCATGTTGCAGATTATCGTCGGTCGAATTCAAATGAAAGTATATGTTCCAAATGGCTATTTCACTCATTTTTATATTATATAATGCTGCGATGTGCTCTGTACAGTGACTATAAAATGACTAAATTATACCCACGTGTAACACACAAATAATGTTCTCTTGTCACGTACCTACCTTTGTGACCATTTTGAGTTAACTGAAGTATTAGATGTTTAACTTTCACTTACGTGATGACGTCACAGCATTGGAAGTTTAATACCTGTTTCGGCTCGCGTTACGCTTCCAAAAAGCAAGTTTATGGCCCCCCGAGCAGTTGTGTCTGGAGACAGCTCCATTTTGCTGTTTAAAGTGTAAATATTACTGGTAATAATAATTTATAAAAATTAAAACTTTTATTATAGTGAATATTGTAGTGCAAAAAAAATAGAAACAGCACGATGGAAAAGGTATTTATATGTAGTTTACCATTAAAGTATTTTGAAAATAAATAAATATATTTTCAATTCTGCTTGTTAATGTAAAAGTGCTAAGTTATTTTAAATATTTTTTATAAATTTATTTTTATTTCTTGTTTGTTATAGGAGCAAGAACAAGACGCTATAGATTCTACAGCAAATTTTTGCTGTATTTGTGAGCAGGCTTAGAATACAGATACTCGAGGTACCTCAAGCCGAATGGAGGAAAAACTAACAGAGGTGACAAGGGGACTGTCCACATTAAAAACAACGGCAACAAAATTAAAAAATAATCTATTACTTCATTTTTTGAATAGTGGAAGAAAGTTTTTGTCCATTCGAGCTGTCGAAAACGATTCACTAGCCGGAAAAGCGTTTCATATAAAATGAATGAATGAATAAACTTGAAGTTCTTCAAAAAGTCTCTGTAAGTCCGCCTAAATTGAAATTAAGGAAATGTACAAGTACATTTTTTAATTGGAATGAAAATTGTTTTACCTGTACAAAACAATTCTCACAAAAACAGTTAAACAAACGCATAATATATCCACTGTAACTTCATGTGACATAAAATATAAACTAATTGATATTATTAAAAATGTAAGAGACGAATTTTCTCGATCCCTTCTTTTAAGAATCAATTCAGTGAACGATTTAAGATCTGTAGACGCAGAATATCATCGGTCTTGCTACACGGATATTTTAAAACAGAGTAGTAGAGTAGAAAAAACAATTGATCCACGAATTCTTAAGGCAGATAAGAATGTGCACAAATAATAAATTATATTAATGAAAATCCAAGTTGTCAGTTTTCTCAAACAGAATTGATGAACGTTGTAGCTGATGATCCACCAAATCTTCAAACCATTAAAAATCGATTGGAGTAATATAGAGATGATATATATAATATAATATATCGAGTTATTAAGAACTAGCGATTCTTTTATGCTTGAAAAAAAAACAATGATATTTTAAATAAATCTTTCGGAGACTCAAATTTGGACGCTGAAGATAAAACTGTTAGAAATATCAAGGAGGTTGCTGATTTAATCCGAACAGATATTTGCAAAGAAATACTAAAAAATGTATTATCTGTTATCCTGCTGGTGATCTAGAAAAAAACTTGATAGATGTAATTCCTCGGTCATTACATTTATTATTCAGTAAGATTATGGGCAAAAATAAGAAATAAAAATAATCTTAACCACAATAAATTTAACAAAAAGTCTACGTCAATACTGCTCTATGACCACGTTCTTTTTTTATCACCTCTTCAAGTTGGATTAAATGTAAAATTACACAGAAAATTTAGTTCAAGAAGAGTGATTGATTTATGTCATGCTTTTGCGCGTATTATAATGAAGCACAGTGATACGAAGCTTCAGCGCTTTTTCAAATTCTGCTGTCTTGAGTAATAATACATTTGTCCAGTTCGTTTTTGACAACGCTGATTTGAACACAGCAACTTTGACAGGTGAAGGAACTTTCCATAATCTAGGAGGAATTAGTATTGTAATTAAATTATAAATCAGTAAATTGTTCATATGTAATAAAAAATTTCGTTATTTTATTGTATATATCATTCTTAGATATATTATGTAACAAAATTCTATTCATAATTAATAATTTATAAAAAATTTTGAAATTTTTCATATAATTTAAAGTTTTTTAAAATTATGTAACTTAAATACACCTCGCTATTTAAAATTTCACTAAATACCCTGAAAAAAATGATTTTTTCCATAAATATCATTATTATTGTTTAAACAATATAAATATTTATGCTTCTCCTCTACAATATTTCTGATTTCAAATAATATATTAAAACAAACATTAAAAAAAATTATCAAAATCGTTACTGTTCTTGATTAAGAAGTTTCAACTATTTTTCCGTTTCATTGACACGACTAGTATACATTTCGCAGATGCCACCGTTGCAACCTTATATTAAAAATAACCGGTCAAGTGCAAGTTGGACTTGCACAATTAATGTTCTGTACATCGATTACTTTTAACATAAAAAAAATTTGTTACGGAAGTATAAAATGATCAGTGACTTCACAAAACATCCCAAATGAGTTTTCGACCCCTTGAAAATTATCCAGGGTAACGCACTCGTAATAATTTTCGTTCAATCCACACCCTGTGCAGAATATTCCAGAGTTTTTTCAAAATTTGTTGACCACTACTTTTCGAGATAAGGGGGGGACAGCGATTTTTCGCACTTTTTTAAAAATAATACAAAGAGAAGTGTGCGCAAATATTACATCATATATATTTTTGAACTCTTCTTTTTCGATTTCACCCCCCAAAACTAACCCCTTAAGTCAAAATTTAACTTTCAAAACTACACGGCTCTGATGAGGCCATCAATTCCTATATTAGTGCCAAATTTCAACTTTCTATATCAAATAATTTCGGAAAAAATCGGTTGTGACTGACAGACGAACACCGAAATCATTTTACAAGTACGAAACCCTAATACCACTTTCTGTGATATTTTCACCCAGAGTTTAGTATCACACTTTCCTTTATGAACGAAAATGCTTAGAAAATTATTTAATATATGACTTCGATTATAATATAAATTGACCCATAAACTAGTAAAAGCTTTACAAAAAAAAGTGCATGTTGGTTACTGGATGAATCTAATGAAGACTTTTCAAGTAATATTTTAAATAAATGTGTTCCATCGAAGGAGAAAGTACTACAAGTGTTCGTTCATAAACGATTTAGAATCTCATACAATTATTTCGAACAGTGCGAAAGCGTTTGCAGGACAGCTTTTAAAATTTTCTTGAAATACTGGTGTTTCCCTTATGGAAAAACAGTATTGTAAGGAAATTGAACTGGTGTTCTAAATATGTTTGATTGAGAAGTGCTGCTCATTTTAATTATGTTAAGAAGGTAGAAAAAAGAAACATTTTTATCGACAGATTGTATGATGCATTTGACGTAACAAGAAAAATCAATAATTGTTCGATTTCTAGTAGAAAACGCGAAAATGTGGTTGTTGGATCGGTAAAACACAATACGCATTCATTAAATTATGTTCAACTTGGGAAATAAACAGTGAGTGATAGTGATGATAATATCGGTTCAACAAGTGAAGATTCGGCTAATGAAAGGTATGTTCCACCAGCGAAAAAAGTTCGCAAATCATCCAATATCATTGACTCACTTGTGGCAAGAACGTTGGATGGAAATCAAGTTTCTACGACATCAACCGCATTCATTGTTTTGACAGATCCTAAAAAACATATGACATCACCTGAAAACTAAAGTTTTTGTTTTAACCCTGCCTTTTCTAAAGTTGATGTAATGTTGAAAAAACGATTAACGAGCTCTAAATAAACTTTAATATTTTTGGATCAAATTTTCAGAGAGTCATTGTTATATACAATTGAAGATATTTATTCATGTTCCTCTTTAAAGATTATTACTTTAGTTTTTGCTGGTTACTCTTTATATATATATATATATATATATATATATATATATATATATATATATATATATATATATATATATATATATATATATATGACTGTTGCTCATCAACATTGCCAAGGAATATCTACTGTCAAAAAGTTTGGAGACACAATATGTGCATAATAACTTGTTCTTGCTTGAAAATATCAAAAATATTCTTCTCATTCACTGTTTGCCAGCGTATATATGTTTATTAAAAATTGCTGAGAAGTCAGATATATTTCTGTCAAGCATATTCAAAAATTTTATAAAAAAAACCGGCCAAGTGCAAGTCGGACTTGCGCAATTAGTGTTCTGTACGGTGATTGCTTTCACAATAAAAATTTTTGTTATGAAGGTTCGTATAAAATGATCAATGACTTCAGAAAACACACCCCAAATGAGTTTTCAACAAAGTTTGTTTCCGGTCTTTGTTGAAAACTGATGCCCTTAAAATTTTTCTTATATACCAGATAAATTATCAATTTTCGTTCAATCTACACCTTATGGAGAATATTCTAGAATTTTTTCAAATTCTTTTTGATCTATTTTGTCAAAATAGTACAAAGAAAAATGTTATATTTTTGAACTCGTGTTTTCACAAGCTTTCATTTGACATCCCATTCGATGACTAGGTAAATTTGTTTTTCACTTTCGAAATCACCCCCCAAAACTAACCCCTTAAGTCAAAATTTAACTACGGGGCTCTGATTAGGCCATCAATTCCTATATTTATGCCAAATTTAAACTTTCTATGTCAAATAGTTTCTGAGAAAATCAGATGTGACAGACGAGCGGACAGACAGACACCGAAGTGATTCCATAAGTGTTCCATACGGAATACTAATAACGAACTTACGGTAAATTACAGTTTTTCTAAATAAGTAGGCCGATGACCAAAGGAAAACGACGTTAGAATTTGAAGAGTTAGGCAAAAATGTTATATTGGATGTGACGTTATTAAAGAAATTTGTTACGGAGTTACAACAGAAACAATTCAATATAATGTTATTACTGTTACAAATGAACTAAAATTGATTATCACTGGTCAACATCATTTTTTTCACCAAGAAACTGAATAGAGACCCTAGTTCAGTTTTTTATGCTGAATTCAAATATGTTATCAGATTTCTTCTATCAAGCATAGTTTTCTTATGACAGTCATTTTTGTGTAATATACTTCTCTATATTAGGATTTCATTGTTATAATATTTGTAAATATAGAAGTGGGAATTTGTATTCAGAATAATTTCATGTTGAAACATGTTTTAACTCTGTCCAGGCTATCCTCTTTTGAACAAATATTGCACTTTTTTAGCAAGCAGAGGGCCACTAGTCAGTATTGTAATTGTAGTGAGTCTGGTAACACGTACCTACTTATTTTTGTGCTGTTTATTGTTTTTATTTGTAAGTTTTTTTTTTATAAACGTTTCAAAATGCCAAGAAAGTTTTTAAATCAACCAAACAATTTTCTGCTACGTGTGTGGTGAACTGACCTTCAAGTCTCAGAGGCGAAATTTTACACCGCTTGTGAAAAAATGTTATGAGCTTTATTTTGGGTGTAAAGCTGGTGATTTTGATAAAGACGGCCTCAAATTTATACTGTGTATCATGTGTTAGGCTTCTCACTGGTTGGAATAATAGTACTCATCATATGCCGTTTTCAGTCCCTATAATTTGGAGGGAACAGAAGGACCATTTAACTGACTGTTATTTCTGCTTAACTAACATTAAAGGAATTACGTCCAAAAGAAAATATACAGTTAAGTACCCCAATTTAGCATTTGGAATTAGACCTGTGCCACATAGTAAAGAGTATCCTGTACCAAAGTTTCCAGATTTTATGACCTTAAGTGATAACTCCGACTCCGAACCAGTTCATACTGAAACGGAAAAAAGCGAGAAAAGTGACCCTACATTTGAAGCAAGTAGTTCATCAGAACCTCACTTTTTATCTCGAGAAGATCTTAATGATCTTATACGAGATTTAAATTTGTATAAACTGTCAGCTGAGCTTTTAAGTTCCAGGCTCAAAGGTTGGAATCTACTCCAAAAAGATACAAGGATATACGTTTATCGTAGACGCTTTAGTGATTTCAGTGACTACTTCTCTAAAGAAGGCCATGTAGTTTTTTGTAATGATGTTTGTGCAATAATGGAGGCTCTTGGACATCAACACCAGCCAGATGAGTGGCGATTGTTCATAGACTCATCGAAAGTCAGTTTGAAGGCTGTACTACTCCATAATGGAAATGAATTACCATCAATACCTGTCGCACATGCCAGTGATATGAAGGAGACATATGAAAATATGAAATTTCTGTTAGAAAAAATTCAGTACACTAAACTGGAATATCTGTGGTGATTTGAAGGTTATAGCTTTATTATTCGGTTTGCAACCTAGATACACGAAATTCTGCTGTTTCTTATGTGAATGAGATAGCAGAGATAAGGAGTCTCACTACATAAGGAAACAATGGTCTAAACGCGAATCTCTTTTTCTTGGGCATAAAAATGTATCAAATACCCCATTATTAAAAATAAGTGTTCTAGTCTAGTTTATATAACACCCTGTATATATATATAGATATATATATATATATATATATATATATATATATATATATATATATATATATATATATATAATTCACCATATGAAACACGATTAAATGCCTTGGAAATATTAAGTGCAATCACTCGGTACTCTTCATAATTTTAAGATCTCTTGTTTGTCCTTACTTACGGCAGCGTTATTGGTGATCGTTAGCCTTTTCCATAACTTTTGATACAACTAAAAACAATGCAATGATAATTGTTCGACATGATCTTTTTGCTTTTATTAGGTATCGGCTCGATTCGGATGCTTTTCCAGCAGGACGCTGTAGCTGAAAACCGAAAAAAACCTGGTGTTAGTTGGCTGTCACATTTTATGAATAAGAATATAGGTATTTCATCAGCGTTAAAAGTTTTTTGGTCCCTAGTCCACTCAAAATTAGTGCCTGCACATAAAACGGGGGCTTATAAAAAATTTTGTAAAAAAAATGTTTAAAGGTTCTGCTGCATTTATGTATTTGAAATCTACATTTCCTAAAATAAGTGATGCAAACTTGAAGGAAGGAATTTTTATAGGGTCCCAAATAAGATCATTAATAGCGGATGATGTACATTTTAAGGAACTGTTGCATCCACCGAAAAAGCAGCGTGGAAATCATTCAAAAATATCTGTTGTGGATTTCTTGGCAATAATAAAGAAGAAAACTACAGTGAAATAGTGAGTGATCTTCTGACTTCATACAAAGAAATGGGCTGCAACATGTCCTTAAAAATTCACTTCTTGGACTTCCACCTAGACTTCTTCCGTGAAAATCTTGGGGCTGTCTCTGATGAGCATGGTGAGCGTTTTCAGCAGCAGATTTCTACTATGGAAAAGAGGTACCAAGGTAAAGGGAGTCACAGTATGCTGGCCAACTACTGCTGGACCATGAAAAGAGACATCCCGAAAATCATCGTATAAAACTTTTTGGGATAGACAAAATTAACCGTGTATTTATTATTCAGTGTTTTGTAAGTACTAATTATTTTAAAACTTTAAACACGTGCCACAAAAAAAACCTGCCTGATGGATAAAATCTGAGAACATATTTAAACTCAGCATGGAAAAGATAAACGTTATTACGTTAATTTAGCCGTTTTGAAAGATTTTTTTTTTGTACACCAGTGTTATGTTAAATGCTCAAGATGTCCACCTTACTGTTAAATGCATTTTCTGTAAATTCGGGTTTTCTTTCTATGGCTGTCAAAACGATTCCTTGATCATTTAAACATTGCACATCCTTTGTCACTTTCTTTTATCTATTAATCTAATATTAATAGCTCAATAAAGATAGTAACCAACACAGCTAATTTTGTACTATTTGGTGGCCACTTTAATCTTTTAAATCTGCCAATTTATGTGGGGCAGGTATTATTTGCAAGTGTGTCCCATTTAAAATTCTATTAAAAAATATTGTTCAATATATTTCATCAAACTCAAACAGATTGATGGCTGCGGTATTTTATTTTTGTATCGCCTGATCATCTTTGTTAGCTCTAAAGTCAATATTTCGTCTAATAAAACTTTGTCTATTAATAAACTGGCTCATCTGTGCAAACAAGCCTTCTGGATTTTCTAAAATCAAAAAAATAGTAAACCTTCAAAATGCAAAAATTTTTCATTTTCATAATTTTATCCTTTTTGTGCAGTCCGTTTCTTTCGTTATTTAGTTAATATATAGTTACATATTCTTGGAAATGTATTTAAGCTAGGGATTCTACTTTTTATACCATAAATTCTTGTATATCCCGGTTGGGCTGGCCATTTTTTAATAATAATTTGGTATATATTCCGTTTCTCATTCTTCGAAAAAAAAAAAATATAATAAGTAGTTTTAGCTTAATACTATCAAAATTCTTAACATATACAAATGTCAATTTGCGTAATTGTTAAACGTACATAGCTAACTTCCGCAAGGTTAGAAAAGGCCTTTTTTCTTCCTTTTTTTGCAGAATTACATCCTAAAAATATATTTGGCATTTTTTAGAATTAAGAATTCTTTAAGCTGAAAAATAATAGGTAGGTAGGATCCTTGATTTAAAAAAACTCAAAGTTTGTGTCAAATGCCAAAAACAAACTTGTTTCTATTTTAACTGTGTAAAAAAATTTTTAACTTTGTAACTTCCGTATTTTCGCCTAACTCTTCAACTATAAGACTACAAGGGAGGTAGTCCATTTATAATCAATAACCCTGTACATTAATATGCACCCTAAGAGAACTTTGGGATTTTGGAATCTCTGGCATAATGACACTATACCTAGTTATTACTACACCAAATACTTCTACATTCGACGCCACATTCTCTAACCGTGTTAATACTATTAGGAGGAACGATAATTGACTACAATCAATCATCGCTAAGCGCTAAAGTAAAGTTTTTTGACTATAACAAAAAAAAGTTTTATACAATATTCCACACTTCACGACTCGCCAGTAGTATATTGTCATGAGCAATTTTCACTGAAAACGCGTCTCATAATTGTTTAAACACGAGGGCTACCTTTTAAGTTTTTACTAATGACCACTAGATGGCGCTATTGACATATAACATTACCATTGTTGTAAAATTTGACACTTGTTATTGTTAAAACAGTGGCAGCTTAGAAATTGGCCGAGAAGTTTGTTTACAGTGAGCGTTTAAAAAAAAAAACAGTTTTGTGAACAAATCGAAGTTTCACGTTAAGATTTTCGTTGGACGATTTTTTAAAATTTTAGGAAAGGCCTAACTTAACAACAATGCCCCTAATCGCTTCCTTTAACTTTTGTTAATGCATCACCATCAGAATTTTGGCATGGTCGTACTTCCGTCAGCGATGAATTTCGTGAAGGTCGACCAAAATCGGTTGTTATTCCAAAAAACATCGACGCTGTGCGCAACATGATTGAAGAGGATCAGCATGTGACTTACCGTGAGATAGAGGCATCCTTAGGCATATCGAAGACTGCAGTACATTCGATTTTGCATGAACATTTAGCTATGAAAAAGATCTGTTCCAATGGATCCTGTATAATTTGACCGAAACTCAAAAACAGGCTGGTTTTTGGGTTGATTGATGTAAGGAAATGCTCAAAAAATTCAACCGAGAATATGCAAAATTCGTATACAATATCGTAACAGGAGACGAAACTGGGATATATTCGTACGAGCCGGAAAC
Source organism: Pachyrhynchus sulphureomaculatus (assembly GCA_019049505.1). Lineage (NCBI taxonomy): Eukaryota > Metazoa > Arthropoda > Insecta > Coleoptera > Curculionidae > Pachyrhynchus > Pachyrhynchus sulphureomaculatus. The sequence goes on along the minus strand of CM032446.1, from coordinate 112,706,345 downwards.
TAAGCAACAATCAACTGCTTGTGGTTCGTTCGCGAAGCACTTTCAAGAAAATGATTACTTGTTTCTTTTTTTTCCTGGAGATGTTAACCATTGCTTTAGAGCATCGAAGAACAGTTAATGCTGAATGCTATATAACAATTTGCTTGCCAGAATTCATCGATGAAATCGGGAAAAATAACCGAAAACGCCACATCATTCTTCATCATGACAATGCCAGCACGCACACGGCACATCAAACAATTGATTATTTGACTGAGAAAAACATCAAATGAATGTCTCATTACTCGTATTCACCTAATTTATCGCTTAACGACTGCGATTTTCATCACCTCAAGAAGCTGGTGAATCCTTCCAAAACCATGTTTTTGAGTTACCAACGTCAAAGTGAAAAAAATGTTTCGAGAATTAGTTCGAACGTCTGCAAAATTGTATAAAAGCGAATATTTCGAGAAACAATAAAACGATTTGTACCAAAAGTTTTTTTTCTTTCATTGTTTCTGTAAAAATTTCTATCGTTTTTAAATTCGGTTAGTACTTAAAATAAAATCAGTTTGCAATTATAGAATAATATAAATAAATCAATACGCTTCTGTTTTTTTTTTTCAGTTGACAAATCAAAAGATAGCAGTACATTATGGAGTAGAGAACCAAAGTGGAAATATGCCTTGCGATCAGTGTGCCAAAAAATTTAAAAACAAAGAGAGAATGTTGGTTCACAGGATGCAACATTTTGGAAAACAACCACCAACATGTGAAGTATGTGGTGGTCAGTTTGCAAGCAACGGATCATTAAATTTCCATCGAAAAATACACCTTGAAAGAAAACCTAACAAATGTAAGGTATGCGATAGACAATTTGCCAACAAATCTAATTATCTGAGGCACGCTCAAAGTCACACCGAAAATAATTTTTACGCTTGTGATCAGTGTGACGAAGTATTTTTAAATTTTCAACGATTAAGAGTACATAAACTTGTTCATATTGGAAAAGATCCCTTAGTATGCGAAATTTGTAATATGACTTTTCCATATAAATCAGCTTACGAAGTACATAGAAACACGCATTTGGACAAATCAGAACAGCCTTATCCGTGCGACATTTGTGGTTCTAGATTTCCTATAAAATCGATAATGGCAACTCACCGGATTATACATTTTGGAGAACGACCACACGCTTGTCCTTTGTGCGATATGAAGTTTACTCAAAAGTCGAACCTTAAGAAGCACATTCAATTACATTCAGGAGAAAAACCGTTTATGTGTGACATATGTAAAAGAAAATTTTTTACCAAGCATACCCTACAATCTCATCTAGAAACTCATTATGGAGATAAACCGTATAAATGTAACGAATGTAAAGAATGTTTTAGACACAAGGCGAGATTAGCAGTACACAAGCTGCAAGTGCATAAGGGTAAGGAACCCTTTAAATGCGATATTTGCGAAGCCCTTTTTGCCAGCAGGTGGACCTTAAAAGCCCACAAGCAAACGCATGAGGGCATTAGACCATTTGAATGTAATATATGCGGCAAGAGGTTTGTTAAAGAGTGGATTCTTACTAGTCATTTACGAATACACACTGGCGAATATCCCTTTGAATGCCATATATGTGGACGTAGATATGTTGATAAAGCTAAATTGAATTTTCACCAAAAACAAAAATGCCTAAATACGAAAATTCCCGCTTCTAAGCTTTTTAGAAATCGAGGGGAAATAATGGTAGAAAATGTGCAAGCACTTGTAGAAAATGTAACCTCAGTAGTTATTTAAATATAAATTCAAATCGCATCGTAAGGGTGTCAAATTTATTAAAAACATGAGCTGAGATAGTTAATTCAAATAGGTACGTAGATATGTATATGGATGAACTTTAGCAATCGTATTGATGTGAAATGTTGGACATATTAATTACGTATTACAGAGAGTTTGTGTCCTAATTACATGTACTAAGCTGTCAATATTGGATCTGGGACATAATAAAACTACTTGATCGGACGGTTGCAGCTCATTTTTTCTTTATTGTATATTTTAAGTCGAAATATTAACGATTTTATGAAGCAAGAAGTTTTGTTTTATCCCAAATCTACTACTGACAACTTACTATCAACTACATTTGGACCAAGGAAGTGGTGGAGGTTTTGGGAAATACCGACTGTTTGAGCACTTGAATGGTAGTCCCCGTATAGACTTTTAAACTGGGAGGGACAGATTGAGCTTGTGTAGTATAAAATGGTTGGATATGTTTCAGCGATACACACAACCGATCTGGGCTTACTATCTTTCATTTTGCGATCTTTCAAAACATGTTTTAATTACAAGAATTATTAACGTTCATAAAATTTAAGAAAAAAGTGCATGCCTAAAATCCTATCGATCAAATCAATTAATTTTATTTTTATCTGCCACGATGATGTGAATATTCAAAGATTTTAGTTTTACTGACACAGTTTTTTCTTCTAATCTTTTTTAGCATTTTTTATTTGTTTGGTTTGTATCAAGTGAATTAGGGTTGCGAATCGCTCATTTTTTCATTAATGTTTGTCAGAAAAACATGAAGTTTTACCTTTGTCTATAATAAATAAAATTGAATAAAGAAAAAAAGAGGTTCGCGAGAGCTGTACAAATTTTTTTTTTATCTATTTTGGTTAGTCAAATAAGTTTCTAAATTCAGGTCAATAAAAAATAGTTTTCAGGAAGTAACGTTGGCTTGATGCACACAAAATTCAAACAGCATTATGTTTAACGCCCTGCGCCTTGCAAATTGAGCTTACGAAGTGGTGGTGGCAATGTCAACTTATGATCATGTAGTCGAGATTTAAAGCATACCATAAGTTTTAAATATTAACCTAGCCTCATTGTTCGTAAGATTTGTGTAGGGTAGTTGAGTTGATTGTCAGGAAGTAAAACGCATATTGGACTAGCCTGACTTTTGCACACAAAATAAGTCAAACAGCCATTATGTTTGGGGAAAAAACGCGTGTTTCCTGCGTTCCTTGCAAATTGAGCTTACGAAGTAGGTGGCAATGTCTAAAATGCGTGTATGTATGTTTTTTTATGTGATCATGAATGGTCGAGATTTAAAAGCATACCATAATGTTTTAAATAAATTATGCCAATTGATTTAAAAGACAAATCAAGTAGGGCAGATGCCAAAATTGAATCGAGCAAGAAAGTTTCTCTGTGGCATTTAGACTTGGCAGTTCGTCAAGTTTAGTTGCGGGATTTAAATTTTCATGCAGTTTGTGTATTGCTGCTGGTATCGTAGACAATTTTCTAGCAGATACAAAAAACAGCGGTACGCGCAGAAAAGGACAGTTGCTAAAAGTAAAATCCACGTTAAGGGAGACATGTACTATAATAAGTCACACGCAGAGAAATGCAAGAACCAATGGCATAGCCAGGTTAAAGAGGCGGGGGCATATGGATACGAGGAACTAGCGATGAGCTTGAACAGTGACTTTTAGGTCACAGGTATTTATTTGTCCTGGGACGAAATTATGATGTTATGGATATTTAATAATAACTCACAGCTTTTATTGTTCATGGCAGCCATTTTTTTTAACAGCTGTGATATTAGATACTTAGGTCGCTGCTTCACGCCGTCCGAATCTCCGCCATTTTTAAACAAAAGTTTAAAAAAAACTACTGCTGCTTAATAATCGACAACGGCGCGTGTGACAGCCAGTCAACTTTATGACCCATTATTTCTGATATTTTGATGTATGTATGGTATACTGTTATTTGACTATTTTTTTTATTCATTTTCAGAGTACTTTTGTTGTTTTATTAACATATTTTTGCCTAAATATACGTATATAAGTACTTACCAAAGTATTTACATATAAATTTATACAACAAAATTTTACTTTGTAGTTATTTGAGCTAACAGTGTTTTGCCTATCAACGACGACGCGAGGGTTCAAAATCATGTACTGGTGAGTCGTTGGCTGACTGCGACCATTGTCTGTAATGAGACCATGGGCGCCGTCGCCGATTATTAAGTTCAGGTAGTATCTAAAACAGCGACTAAGTCTCTGCTTTGCGAAGAATTGGGTCGCAGGTTTTACATGTGACTATTTAAGTCTCAGGTAAGAGTCACAGATATGATAATATCGCTCATCTCTATAAGGAACGTTTCTTTAGAAAAAAAAAAGAAGACACTAAAGACGGAAATAGTTTTAGAAGGGGCGTCAACCGACAATCGAGGAGCGAAACTTCTTGAAGCAAAAAGAGACCCTCCTGCACTAGAACTGTAATAGCTTAGACTCCTTTCAACACAGTTAACTGAAATCAATATCCAAGGCGGTGGATAGATTTTTTACAAAAAAAAATCCTACATGTAGTGGAACTCTAGATTCTTACACCCAGTTTAAAAACCTATGAGTAGATTTTAAAAAAAATAACACGTACCTACAAGGAAATTAAAGTTACACTCAATTGAACATGATTGCAATGCAAATATTTTTGTAAAAAAACACAGTGAAAGAAAAGCTGCGTTTCTAAGGGGTGTATTTTCTACATCTATGAGCGGGCGTATATGCTCTCTCTCTTGGCTACGCCGCATGCAGTAACCTCGACAGATCCTGGAGAAATGAAGGGGAGAGAGGTTCATCTTTTCCTATGCGCTGAAGATCATGGCTATGGTAAATCCCAAGATATAAGATCCTGCCTTTTTGCTTTTTCAATCAGGCAATAAACGACCGTATTAAGGTTTTGTGCATAGTTGCTAGGTATTACGATAAACGTTTTTTTTATTTTACCTGCTTTGTATACCGCCCTCACTTGCATCTGCGATAATATTGGATCTATTTTTACCTATACATTTACTACCTGGCAACACGGTTTGGAGCTCTTTAAGTATTTGATAATATAGGCCTAATGACCACAGGTCCCCGTTAAGATTCGAAAGATACTTTTTATTATTTTTATTTTTAGCTTTACAACAACAAAGTAACGATTCTATTTTAATTATGTGGCGTCCGTGGGAAAATTGCAATAGTGGCTATCGCAAGAGAAAACATTTATCACTTGACGCTAAACAAATAGTGAAAAATGTTTACGACATTTTGGTAAAAAAAAATTTGAATAAACAAAGTGCTTTGCAAGAAACCAGTGAACTAAAAAAACTCCAATTTCTACGATTAAGGGTATTGTAGAGAAACCATCACTCAGGCACAGGAAAAAACGGAAAGATTTTCAAATGCACCATGTAAACGATTGTGAAAAAGACGTCATCAGGAGAAAAATTTATTCTGTGTATGAAGAGCAGTTGCCGACACAAAATACAATTAAGACTGGTGCAGGACGGGACCAATATACATTGTGGCGATCAACCCTTCACAGAAGTCTTTTAAGAATGGGATTCACGTACCCAAAAATCAACAAAAGGCAAGTAGTGATGGAATCACAAGATTACGAATCTTGCGACATACTTATTTACAAGAAATTAAAAAGTATCTATCAGAGAATTGGCCAATAATTAATTTGACGAAACATGGTTCGATACCCATGACACTGTGCAAAAAGGCTGGGTTGACGAGTACAAAACAAATTAACGCCCTTCAAATAAAGGTAAACGAATAACTATTTTGTGCTGGATTTGAAAAGGGTGGGTTTCGAATTGTTGCAAAAAACATAAAAGATTCAGTTTGGACTATAGAACTTTTGAAAATTGGCTTCAAAATTCCCTTTTGCTAAATGTTCCCGAACAGAGTGTTATAGTTTGGAATTTTGGTCGCCTACTAAATAAGAATCCTAATGGAGCCATCACCAAATTACAGGAAAATGTCAGAAAATGACATTTATTTTGACTTTAGGTATAAAAAATGTGATCTTTTGTTTGACTATAAATTGAAATATGTTTGTTATAGTATGGCTGAGAAAATGGGACACACTGTTTTGCGGCTTCCTCCGTATTATTGTATGTTTATTTCAATTGAACATATTTTCAAGTTAAATCAAAAATTAAGGGAAAATGTTTATCCTACTTTAAGCGTGCCAGTGGTTGAATTAGTATAAAAGTTATAAATGATATACCTTGTGAAAGCTGGAAGAATTCCAATCAGCACGTTGTTAAAGTTGAAGATTCATATATTTATGTAAATAATATAAAACCACTGACAATTACCTCAGCTGATGACAGTGATAGTGAAACCGAATTAGGTTTAAGTTAAAATATATTTTTATTTATACAATATGTCCGCTCTTGTAAACCCCATTTATGCAAACTGTATATTTGTACTTCTTATCTATTTGTTTTTACCATGCATCTATAAATAAACATCTCCAAAAACACTTATAATTTTATTTATTTGCATTAATGAATAAAATTCTTAAGTCCATCTCTGCAACCTATCATAAACAAAAGGTCAGAATTTTTATATTGCCCACTTAAAACGGCAAAAATTAGGATCTTATATTTTGGGACAGGCTATACCATCTATATTATTTCATTGATCAATTTATTGTGTTTGTATGAGTATACATATACGTTTGCAAGATCAAATAATGGCTGTACATATTTGATTAATAAAAATTTGATTCAAATTAACTTTATTTCTACTCTTAAGACATTTAAAATCGTATTACCAAGAGTTTTCATCAAAAAGGAAAGCTTTAGAAGCTACCGCGTCATAGTCGTCTGAAAAGATCAAGGCCAAGAAAGGCAATGATGACATAGCAGCTTCCTCTTTATTGCTAGTTGCTAGAATTTTAGTGGCCCTGTCATTCAAGTCCTAATTTCCCCTTATTTTCTCAGAGTCAAGCTACACATATTACGTAACTTATGATTTATTTTATTATGAGAAAATGAATAGTGATTTAGCAGACAAAGGTTATTGATGACTCTGTTATGTTTAACGTTGGTAATTTTGAACGATTTGCTTATGGTCTGGCTATAGAATATTTTAAACAGAAGACCTTATGTTGAATGAGAAAACTATATTTTAAAAAAATGAACCTACTATTTCTTTACAAGTTTTAATAATTAAATTCAAGTCATTCCAAAGTTACAGGGAGATAAAGGAATTATTATTTCTTTATAAACGTGTCTACGTCCATGTACGTATGGTATTTTTTTTTGTTGCTTTTCTTATATACTTACTTAAATTCATAGGTCTTTAGAAGGAAAAAAAACTAGACGGATTTCTGCTTCTAGGATTTAAATACTTAAATATTTTAGTACTGAAAAATTAAATGTTTGTTGTAGTTAATATATTGTGAAAGTATTTAAGGTTTAGTAGATATATTGTAAAATATAAAAGAATTTAATTTCAGAAGCCTTTAAATTCTTTTTTAATTATTTTTCTGAATGGATATAATTAAAACTGTGTTCCAGTTTGTTTGTAATTATTTTATTTTATGAATATTTTTAACTGTCGAGTACAATTAAATTCTTTTCTAAATCCCAGAGTTAAATTTACGATTTAGGGAATTTTAAAAGGTATTTTTACTAGTTGTGCCGACTTACTGTATATCATTCTAGTTTTTGTCTCCATTGCGCTACATTGACATATGACCTGTCGGTCGGTTCGAATGTTAAAGAAGAAACAATGAGTGTAATGCACACTATCACTATCGCTCAGATTTCGATCTCAAAGAATATTTTGTCGGAGCAAGATCGTAATTGTCATGGCTTGTCACGGTAGTATGAATATGTTTTCGATCCGGCTCCACTCCGTACCCGCTCAGTTGTGCACTAGACAACAAGTACGTGTAACGTAAAAAATTAATAATCGATGTCTAGTTTATCCTGGTCCATCGTCACAGTCGACATCATCATCTGGCAGTTACAATGAAAATATGCAATCTCGTCCAGCTAATATTTCGCGTGATTGTTCAACTCTACTTCCGCAAACACATATCCTGAAGATCATAGAAATACTTTACAGCAATTTAATTATAACCCTCAAAATAATAGCCCCGATTTTTTGAAAAATACTAAGACTTAGCATATTCCAATGTACCCATCTCATATGCCACAACAGTATCAAGCAGCAAGTTTCGAACGAGGAGTATCCATCAGATATATCTTAATGTTAACTAATTTTAGAAAATAAACTTAAAACCTAAACATTTAAATTATAGTAGATATCATCAAAACTAAAGTAAAAAAAGTAAAGTGAATTGTGTCACTTCTGTATAATGTTTGATTTAAAAATTCAATAAATTCTAATTACTTACCTCAGACACACCATTAGTTTCGGGGAGTAATACTTTCTCGAAATGTGGGATTTATCTTCTTAATTTTTGGTTCTATTTTTGTCAATCCATTCTAAAATACTTTATAAAATTTTCTTCGTTGTCCATTATATGACGATACAGTGTTTAATAAGCACCTTCACTTTTTCGAGCCTTTAAACTTGAATGTACCCATATCCTTTTTCTCGGTTTCTTCCGTTTTTTCGATGATTATTGAATCATCGTCTAAAAGAATAGCTTTAATTGCTAATTCTTCAGTTGAAAAGTTAAATGACATATATATGTATTATATATATATATAATATATATATATATATATATATATATAATATATATATATATATATATATATGTATATATATATATATATATATATATATATATATATATATATATATAGTATATCGATGCACTTTTTTCAACTACTCCGATCTAACTTGAATCGTTGACGAAAAAAAAAACTGAAGCAAGATCTAAATCGGGACGGCAATGTGGATATGAGAAAATTTTATCGAACCTATAGCGAACCGACAACATATCGAGCGCGACCTCATAGTGTGAATCGAGCCTTATAGAGGGAATTTAAGTTGTTTTTTTCATTACTTTATTTGTTTGTTTTTTTGTCTATTACTTTAAAATGTGTTAATTTTCATTCATTTATTTGTTTGTTATTTTCTTCGCAAATGTACTACATTATTGAAATTTAAAAAATAGGATTCTTAATTGTAATGTTTTAAAAATAGGTTATTAGGACGGTAGTAATGATATTAAAAGTTAGACAATTAGACATTAATTTTGCTCTATACACAACTAGGTTGCTGAATGAAGCGATTGTAAATATTCTTTCTTGGTATTCGAAAATCAAACTATCTACTATTGGCAATTTTACCCACCGATAAGTGGCACTAAAGTTTATAAATAAACATGAACGAAGGCGAGTAATGTTAAACAGGTATGATTAAATCGTAATAAATAGAGAAGTTGTGCTTTTGAACAGTTTTAAATTGTTAAAAATTGCAAAATTACTGTTGAAAAGCTGTTAGTTGCAAGATAGTGTGTATTTTTCCTGTAACAGATAACTTGCTTTCTAGGCTTAAATTCTGGTCGCCATGGTAAAGATAAGTCAGAGAAAACATATTAATACTATCTTCTAGGTGACATGCAATCTGAGTGTTTAACTAGTAGGAATTCAGATTTATATTGTAGATATCGGCATTTTAATAAATCCAAAATTAGATCTACCAGGTTATAGGGACAGGATTACTGCTGAAAAAACTGTTAGTTGCAAATTAGTGTGCATTTTTTCCTGTAACGCTTGATATCGGCATTTTAATAAATCCAGAATTAGATCTACCAGGTGCCATAAATTTAAAATTTAAATAAATCCGGATTTAAGCGTATTTGATTGACGCATGTCTTGTAACGTATCCATGTAGTTATGCATAGATTTGAATATTTGCACCTCTACTGCCTGAATATTTTTCCTCAATATTCAAGCAGTAGAGGTGCAACCACACAACAATTCTAACTGAAAAACTATTACTAAATTGGCAATGATGGTCTATTTTATGTCCACATTATCTTAGGATCTTGTTAGTTTATGTAACAAAGAACGAATATACTTTTATTTTCGTGATATGGTGTGATAGTGATTCAGCCAACTCTTAAATATTGTATCATATCATATTGCTGTCTTTGTGTAAGTTGAATAATAAGTGTGCTCTTAGCATGGCCGAAGCTTCGGAACTAACATAAACTACTATATTTAGTCTGATATATTGGTCAGAGTAGAATACTTTTAGGATTCCCTGTGTATACCAAACAAAAGTCAATTGTGGTACCCAACATTTTCTTCTATTTTTACTCATTTCCGAATTAGGGAGAGTGGCAAATCTTGTTTCGGACATCCTGTACACGCATTATGTCATTGTGCAACTAGTTCTCAAGGCCTTGATTACGTCTGTTAGAATGAAAAAAATGAATAATAGGGTTATCATCATTCTAACATACTTCGTTCAGAAAACCTAGATATAACCATTTTTGAACAAGCCTTGATTAACTGAGTTTGTAGGTTGTTAAAAAGGATTCTGCAATAGCTTCAACAACATTAAGAACTAGGAGATTTACTGGTGTCATTAGGCCATTCGTCTTAGGATCCATTAAAAAGTATGTTTTTAGAACAATACAAATTTTATATTATGTCGTTTTCTGAAAAACAATAAATTTAGCAGTTAGCATAAATTTTCAATCGCCATAATGTTATTATAGGTGCCACAAAAACAGTGATTTATTACCTCCCTAAAAGAAACAGTTTTATGGGTGCTAACGTTACAAGTCAAATGGCGATCTACTTTTTTTAAATATTGTATTCGTTCATCAAAAATTAATTACAAACTTAGAAACTAAAATATTTGATTTAACAAACCTATTATTTAATAACCTAAACCTAAAGTTTAATATTGGTATAAAATGAAGGTTTTCATTAAAAAAGCGACTGTTGTATTTTAAAATGTAAAGAGAATTAGCTCTTTTCCCTCGACTTTTTTTCCGCAGAACATCAAAGTTTAATATTGGTATAAAATGGAAGTTTTCATTAAAAAAGTTACTGTTGTATTTCAGAATGTAAAGAGAATTAGCTCTTTTTCCTCTACTTTTTTTCCGCAGAACATCAAGCTTTATCCTGAAGCCCTGAGATAAGAAGCCTTCATACCGAGAGGCTCGGGTAAAACTTAGAAAGATAGCAACTATATTTAATAAGATATTTTTTTCGATCTGCATCGAGTTCCTTAAACAACTGTTTTTTTTTTGTTAGTTCATTGGGTTTATTTCTTTAGATAATTACTATCTCTAAACCACCACAAACTAAAACATAAAACTAATTTATTAACAACTCATTTAAATAGATGTCAGTTTCTTAAAACTCTCCGGTCGTTACATATAGAATACTACCATAAACATTGTATTTTTTAATCATTGGTAATTTATAGAGGTAAAAGAATTTGATGTAACTTATTTGAAGACATAGTTTTTTCGTAGCTCTAAAAAGTTAGGTATGATAACTAAGTAATGAAATGTTTACAAAGAAAAAATACTTGTTATAAATTAATAGTTCCTTAAGCTAAGAACTAGTCATTATTAATTATAAAATTTATGTAAATTCATTAATTGTATTAAGTATCTTTCTTATGTGCAAACCATTTTACATATCATACTAGTTGTAGAAATGCCAAAAAGTGTCCATCTAGTCTTGCAAGTCATCATAATAAGAAATAAATGCTAAAATAATTATCAAAAGTTATTGTATTTACCAAGATTATTTATTAAAAAATTGTATCATAATCAAGAGCTCTCAATGCCCTTAACCCAAACTATAGCAGGTATTCTATCAGCGCCCGAACCTTTTTTGGTATCTAGCTTCATTAAAATACGTTTTATGATACGCTGTTTAAAGACAATATCGGGCACTATGGGAATAATTACTGGTGTTTTTCCTTGGAAATCGACATTAGAACGTAAAGCAAAGAGTTCAGCTACCAAGTTGGCTTTCTCAACAGGTGTTGTTGCAATAGTATTATCTAGCCATGTGAGTGGTATATAGTGGTTTTAATGAAATTTTGACTAATGGCCTTAGCGACTGGCCAAAAGGATCTGGAATCGTTGGGGAGGCACGAAGTTTGTTTTTAATTCTTTGACTGTGGGCCTCCTTGGTTTCGTCGATAATTTCTTTGCATCTGTGCCGGGTACGGCGAAAGATCTTACGATTTATGATGTTAGGATTTTCATGTCATTGTCGGTAGACAACATGTTTAGAAGCAACAGCTCCTTTGCACTGTGGGTTGGCCGTTGGAAGGGTATTTCTTTGAAAAAGGAATTTAAGCTTGCATGCCCACCGAAATTACATGGGAGACCTCCTCAGCGCAGTCAGATAAATCGTCTAAGGGAAAGTTCGAAAATATTACCATACATGAGTTCTTCTCATTTAGCAGATTAGCAGTGCCAAATCTTGCACAGTTTAGGCAACTCTCTATCACTACTCGATGTCGAAATCATTTTACTGTCGGAAAAACCTAACGGCGGATTTACGGTAACTGTAAATTTCTGGATTGTTGTTTAATGATACGTCAAGAAGACTGGGGAATTCTTCGTCTCGATCAGGGATCCATGCTGGTTTATCGCCTAGAATGGCAATTTCGGCACTTAGATAGTTAATCTGTAAATGATCGATGGTGGCTGCAAAAGAAGCGAACGCTATTCTAAAGTTTGTATCACTTGGTAGTCTATAGAAGCACCAGATAAATCTTGTGGTTTGCTAAGTCGTTATTTTCAATCGCATAACATCAAAGTTTTTCGGGACTCCCCGCGTTGGCAAGGCACTTCTGACAGATTCCAAAGTTACACCTAAACCGGGAATATAAGACATACCCAGGATAGAAAAAGTTGACTGTTTGTCGATGAACTGCCTTTGATTTCGCAGAGAGCGAGTACACGAGGCTTATTTGATTGCAGATGTTGATACACTGAATTTATAATCGAGTTTAAACCTCGTATGTTATAAAAATCTATATTTAAATTGTGATCGTATGGTGACGCCCCTGAATCAGTCCTCCCCCGGAGATACGAGCGGGGGGTTATTTGCCTCTTTATGTTATTCTTTTCTCACAGTCCGGGGACATCGACACAGTCACGAAACGTTAAGCAACTTCACGTAGCCTAAGTCGACGCGACGGTATCCTTTTCAATTAGCTAAAACTCTATATATGTATAATCATTTTACTTCATTAGGTTGGACTTCTAATGATATTGATGATATTGTGCCAAACCAATTAATCTTTTACATTTTTGAAGTCTACTAAGATATCTGACTGTTTGTTATAAGTAGATGCAATCAATGAATTTCGAGTACAAATTAGATAATTAATCTTTTTTTATTGTAGATAATTTTGTTTGTTAAGAAAGTTTATGGTTTTGCACGACTACGAAAAGTTTCTATTTTTATTCTCATACGTGAAAACAACCATACTAATAAAAAAAACCGGTCAAGTGCAAGTTGAACTTGCGCAATTAGTGTTCCGTACGTTGATTGCTTTTAAAATAAAAAATGTTATAATGGAAGTATAAAATGATCAGTGACTTCACAAAACACAGCCCAAATGAGTTTTCAACAAAGTTTATTTCCAATCTTTACTGAAAATTGATGACCTTAAAATTTCTGTTTTTTTTTATATACCAGATAAATTATTACAGTTATTATTACACTCGTGATAACTTTCGTTCAATCTACACCCCGTGGAGAATATTCCAGAATTTTTTCAAAATTTTGTGATAAGTATTTTTCGAGATAAGGCGGGTGGACAGCGATTTTTCGCGATTTTTTAAAAATAATACAAAGAAAAGTGCGCGCAAGTATTACATTATATATATATATATATATATATATATATATATTTTACTCGTGTTTTCACAAGCTTTCATTTGACACCACACTCGTTTACCTAGTAAAAATTTTTTTTTTTTTTTCCACTTCCGATTTCACCCCCCAAAAAAAACCCCTTAAGTCAAAATTTAACTTTTAAAACTACATGGCTCTGATGAGGCCATCAATTCCTATATTATTACCAAATTTCAACTTTCTATGACAAATAGTTTCGGAGAAAATCGGGTGTGACAGACGGACAGACACCGAAGTGATCTTATAAGTGTTCCGTACGGAACACTAAAAATGACCTGCCATAGTGCTCAAAAAATGTGGGGAACGAACTAACGCCAGTTTTCTGTAGACTTTTTAACCTATCCTATAGAAAGATAATATTTCCTTCCTGCTGGAAATGCGCTACAGTTCAGCTGATACCCAAAAATGGCAAAAAGACCTTACCAAACAACTACCGACTAGTCGCACTACTTTCAATAATATCGAAAGGTACGGGAAAGGGTATGAATCTTCTGAACTATCTAGAAAGATTCAATATTATTAGCGACCACCAATATGGCTTTCGTAAGCAAAGGTCAACAGAACATCTTCTAACTGATGTAGCACATGTTTGGAGCAACACACCTGAACATTTTAGAAAATCTCAGGCGGGTGTACTTGATATATCCAAGGCATTTGACCGTGTTTGGCATGACGGATTGTTGACTAAGCTACGCTCTTTCAGTATGTCTGAAAAGTTGTTTATGGCTCTCGTGTTCCCTTAGAGAGCATTCTTTACGAGAGGCAGTTGACTGATTTCTTTCTAATACCTCCTCACTTGTGAGCCCCAAAGCTCCATACTGTCTTGTATTGTTTTTCTCACTTATATTAACGATCCTCTAGAAAGACGCAATAATCCGATCTAAATCTTTGCAGATGACAGTACGCTTGCGCGCGAACATCTCTTATTCATGCAAATGTCCGCAGACAGCAGTTGTAAGTTAAACTTAATAAAGGCCTGGAAGAAATTCTGTCTTGGGGTGACAGTAATAAAATAGAACTTAACGCTACAAAACCCCAACCGGCAGTTTCTTTATTTTTTTAATGTGAGCGTTCCTGAACCTTACATAGTTATGTTGGGACACCCCATTCCTCTAGTATGGTCACTCAATTTGCTGGGCGTTAATGTGAGAGCAAATATGTCTTGGCATGAACATGTTTCATGCATAGCAAAGAGAGTTTTTCAAAAGCTGGGAATATTATTTCGAACTAGGTAGTTTTACACTCCAGAACTGTTAATTCTGTATAAGGCTCAAATTCGACCAACGATGGAATACTGCTCTGATATTTGAGGCTCTACTTCCAAACATACACTGCATTTGTAGGATACTATTCAGAAGAGAGCTGTTCGCCTAACCGGGGACCCAGAACTTACCAGCAACCCTGATTCTTTGGAACATTGAAGAACGTTGGCAACTTGAGATTCTACAAGTACTTTCGTGGAAAGTGTTTGATGGATGTAGCTCGCTTAATTCCTTCCAGAGCGGTGCAAACTACGTCTCGTATGAGGTTTAGCTTGTCACTCCTCGTGCAACCCTTTTCCAGCAGTCGTTAATATGGAAACTTCATCCTTTTGGAATGATTTGCCCAGTGCTATGTTTCCCACCGGATGCAATTTCCAGCGATTCAAGACCATTTTTATTCGCTTTTTCTTCACACATGTCGCTCCGATAGTACTTTAGGGATTTCCCTGCAGCACGTTTGCTATGCCCATGAAAAAAAAACTCCGTTGTAGTATTTAAAGCAGTGTGTACTACAAAAATGCTATTGACCATCTAGTTTTATTTGTGGCGGTGCATGAAAGTTTTTTGCATAACATGGCAATCTGAAAGCCGAACAGACTTGCATTTTAGTCCCACTTTAGTTATCCTTACCGAACTTATTAATATTTTAATAAATTTGTTTTTATTAACAAATTATATACTTTGCAATGCTACTAAAAAGCAAGTTCAATAATTAGTAAACAGCCTAAAAAGTTTTTTATATAAAATTAAAACGATTTTTAATGTATTCTAGCAGAAAAATAGTAAATTAATCACTCATCAAGAAAAAAATACATGATTTTAATACAAAAGTAAATTTATACCAATTATAGAAAATGCGACGGCAGTTTTGGCATTAATCAAGATAATTTCTAGTTTTTTTTTAATAAAGAAATGTAATGTAAGGAATACAATGTTAATTTTAATAAAAATTAAATTTTTCTGTAAATGTTCATATGTTTCACAATTTAAAATATCGAATTAAGATGATCCTTATACTTTGCTAGAAAATACTGCAATTGGGGTATAGCTTCTGACATGGACTTGTGGATAATTTTGTCAATAATCTGTAATTCAAGAGGAATTATTATTCTTTTAAAATTATTGTATAATAAAACAATAATATTCATATTTTATTTTTACCTATACCTAAATGGTGTTAGGTTTGGACATGCTTAGACCGTGTCTGAGATCATTTTTTAGTCGCAAGTAGCGTTTATTATTTTGTATGTAATTATTTAGACATGTTTTTTCAATCGTAATATCCTTCACTCAGCGACATTCCATTGACAAATTTATAATATTCATGAAACATTATTGCCAGTAATCGTCCTTTGACGTGTAATGGAGAATTTACCTTGCTTGTGGTTTAAACCTCCAAGTTCTAAAGTGGTGGGCCAAAGGATAGATTAATGCCATCTCAAAACTATTCCATTCTGAGTCATGCACAAACATGGAAAGGTGAAACAATTTAATAAGACTATCGGTAATGCCATTTTTATTTTGAATTAGACCTAATGTATATTGTGTCACTATTCTCTTATTCAAAACATTGCTTAGAATAATATCTATGACAAATAGAGGTATAGGTAAATTCAATGGAGGAGTGGTATATGGATACAAAGGGCGTTTCTTTATGAAAAAAAAAAAACGAAAATAATAAAGGCGAAGCTTATAATAGGGGGGGCGAGAGCGCCAACGGACAGCCAGTCGAGCACCTATTGCATAAAAAACCCTTGCTTACAATGGAACTTTGAAGATTAATCCCTTCCCAGCATAGAAAACTCAAGGTTTATAACAGGGGGGGGGGGATTTTTTGGAAAATAAACCCTTTCATACAACGGAACCTTATATCCAATTTGAAAATTAATAATAGGTGGGGGTGGATTTTTTTAACCAAAATTTATAAATCAATGACCGAAAGGTGGAGATTTTTTACATAAAGGAGCCCTTTCATACAATAAAACATTAAAATATTTCTCAAATAAAAAAGGTCCTGTCTATGAAAGGCCGGAATTTTCTACATCCATAGAAGCGAGAAGGCATACGCACCTTCGTTCCGCCCTGGACTACGCGACAGGTAACAGCATATGTGAAAGAAATATAATTGTTTCCTTGTAAGTAATTACTGTTTGGTTTGTTTATTGTGTACTTACACTTTGAATAAACGGATCAACTCCATCCATAGTTTCTCTCCACATAATTCGTATCGCATCTGGTACAAGCGACTGAATTGCTCCATTTAATAATGGATCTAGCTCGTCATCACCGTTCATGAAGTCAACGAAGTTACTCTACAAATTAAAATGATATGTATTAAACAGATGATATAGTTTTTACTTAGGATTAAAATAGAACACCGATAAACCTTTGGAAGTTTTACTCATAAATTTTGAAGCAAAAAATTGAAGGTATTGTTTCAATATCTATTTTTTCTTGGTTTCTACATTTCACCAGACCTATTGCATTTTAGGGTATAGCATCTTAAAGCAAAATTAGACCAGTTATGTTTAAATTGTTATTTACATGTCAAATCTGATATTTACCTGCGCGATGCGAGATGGAGAAAATACGCCATTTTTGTTTTTATAGACGATGTGTCCACACTAGAAAATGGGGTAGAGGCGAGTATGAGTTTGGACGAGATGTCTAGATTATTGAAAATGATTGCCTTTTTTGATCACATTTTGATTACAAACTTCAGATAAATATATTAGGGAATTTCACATCAGATCTGTCGTCAATTACTTTGAAAATTAAGTCAACTACTAATTACTTTCAAAATTTTACTAATAAATGAATTGTCAATTACCGGTATTCTAAAGAAAAGCAATTTAATATACTCACACACCGTAATTTACTGTAGCTGAATCAATGTATGACAAGCCCATTGCTTTTGTAGGAATTCAATTACTTTTGTAGTAATTCAATTATTTTTGTAGTGATTATTATAGTAATTAAATTTTAAATTCTTTTCTGGTAATCAAAATTTTTTGTACTAATCACACTCCTAACTCAATTACTCTACAAGTAATTCAATGCCCTTGATAATATTCGAGTACTGTAAAAACGATTTAATTACTTTAAAAGTAATTTAACTCCTTTGAAAATAATCCAACTACTTTAAAAATAGCTCAGCTACTTCGAAAATCATTCAGTTGCTTTGAAAGTAATTCAATTACTTTTATAGCAATTCAAATATTTTTGTAGTAATTCAATTATTTTTAATTGAATAACTTTTATAGTAATTCAATGAGAAATTTCTTTCTGTTAATCAAAATTTATTTTGTGGTAATCATACCCCTAATGGTAACTCAATTACTCTGCAAGTAATTAAGTACCCTTGAGAATATTCAACTACTGTAAAAAAGATTTAATTACTTTAAAAAATAGTGTATCTTCTTTGAAAATAATTCAACTACTTTAGAAATAACTTCGAAAATCATTCAATTGTTTTGGAAGTAATTCAGTTACGTTGGAAGTAATTCAGTTACGTTGAAAGTAATTTAATTTCTTGGAAATTACTGTGTATGTAATTCAATTTTGCAAAAGCATTTGAATTACTGTAATTGTAATTGTCGAAAAAACAAATTACACTTTAAAGAATATAATTGAGTAAATTAATTAATTTTTTTACGGTAATTCAATTACCGACAGTTTTGTTTCACGTAAGTATTATCTTGCCCTTGGATAAGTTATATTAAACTTCGGATATCTTCCGGTATCACGCGTTCCTTGTCAAGATAGTCGAGGAAAACAAATATGCGGATATTGCCCACAATTCTCGACCTTTATCCGAACGGAATACTAGGTAATAATGATCTGTCATTTTTCTCGGTAGGTTGTCTAGTGTTTTTGTATGTTTTGTGATTAATGCACTTTTTTTGTTTTCTGAAACTTATAAAACACGCTGTCTTAAATTTATTAAATAATTAATTTAGAAAACTGATCACAAAATCTGATCGATTATTTGGCAAATTAGAGATCCTGCAAATTCAGAGATCCTGTAAATTACTAATTTTAAAATGTCCGAAAAAAAACTTCAGATCTTATTTAAGCTTGTCTTTTTTGAAAATTAATGCTTTTCAACAGGTTGAAAATGATGGTATTCCCACCTTCCCCATTATTACCCTTTGTGCAAGGGAAATTGTGTTTCTCAATCTGTTCCATTCTCCGGTCTACATACTGACTAAACGTGTAGCTTAAATCGAAAAAGTCGTCTAGATAACAAGTTTCCGATAAAAAAGATACCAGTTTGTAACTATTAATAATGGTAGTATTACTGTTTATAATTAATTTATAATTAAAGGGCACCACCATTTTACAACACTGTAAAGAAAAGATAGCAGGACGGTTCTTAGCCACCAGAATTTAGCAAAACAAATAATAGAGAAAATAACAACAACAAAATTTCTTTTTTTTATTTACAATGTTGTAAAAATGGTGTCCTTCAGTTAAAAACAGGAGAACACCTGCTCTTCGGAACATAAAAAATTGACAGGGTTCGGGTTGACTTTTAAAAAAAAAATTGTTATGCCGATATATATCTGATTTGATAATTTGTAGTGGTGTCAAGTGGTAGGAGTAAGGTTACTTTCTTCACAATTAATTTTTGTGTTATAATTAGGAAAAGATAAAGTACAATATTTCATTGTCATTTACAATGGCATCGATGTGCCGATAAAACATTATACTAAAGTGGTGAATTTACCAAGTTCAGAGATTTACTAAGCGTTTTAAAAGTTTTGTTTCTGTATACTTAGGCGGCTACAGATATATTTCCGTATTATTATACAAGATGTCTCAAAAATACCAAGGTGTGACTCGATAATACTAATGTTTGGCAGTTTAAATTTTTTAATAGATAATGTAGGTTAAGAAAGATATTTTCTTACAAGATAATTTTTTGTTTTTGTTGTTTCACATGTTTAAATATGAAAAGTACATTTTCAAACAAAATAGCTGGGATTCATATTTTTTTATCCCCTATTTGTAAAAAATAATTTCTGGTGCTTAAGCCGGAAGTTAAAGACAGGTAGAAATAAGCCAGATTTTCTATTCTGTTTAAAAATTAGAGCAGAACTTTTGAAAAATGTTTACGTTCGCAAGTGATTTTTCCGAAAAACCATTGAATTTAGGCATATGATATTGATGCATGAAAATTGTTTTATGTCATTCAACGTGTAATTAAAAAGCTGCGGGGATTCTATTAAGATCTGGAAAACTACAGGTTAAAATAAATTAGGATTAGAAATATTAAACAAGGTTTAGCTCAAGATAATAAAAACGAAATATAGTTAACAAAATAGCTTTATGTGTAGAAACTTTAAGTTTCAACCAATACGTATAATGATT
>CM032446.1:112611062-112681062 GCA_019049505.1 Pachyrhynchus sulphureomaculatus | reverse complement strand
CAAGAGATAAAGAGAGCTTATAGAAAAATATTATCAAACATTACTATATGACGTTAAAAAATCACTACCCTATATAACAACGAATGAAATAATGAACGCCATACAATATATGCACAACAAAGAATCAGGGGACGACGAAATAATTATAAAAATGATAAAGAGTGGAGGGGTATCGATAATACAATCTGTTCAAGCTTTATTTAGCAGGGGCCTTATAGAAAGTAAAATACCAACACCTTGAGTAAACGCTTTGATTGTGCTTATTTTTAAAAAGGGGAACAAATTTAAATTGGAAAAGTACCGATCCATTAGCCTGTTATCAGTACTATACAAAATCCTCATTAGAATCATAACATATAGATTAACGAACAAATTAGACCGTTATTAACCACGTGAACAAGCGGGATCTAGATGACGATACAGAATTTTGGACCATCTTGAAACAATTAGATTACTAGTGGAAAAAGCAAATTAATATAAGGTTACCTTGTGGATGGTTGACTGTGAAAAAGCATTTGATTCGGTAGAGATATGGGCTGTCCTTAAAGCCTTAAGTAATAGCAGAGTCGACGAAAGATATACACCTCTTTTTCAACATATATAAAAATGCCACATCACAAATAATGCTTGAAGATAAAACAAATAAAATCAAAATTAAGAGAGGAATTAGACAAGGTGACTCAATATCCCCAAAGCTATTCCACATTGACTCTACAAGTCATATTCAAATCGCTTAAGGTTCACAGATGATGTCACTCTGATCGCCAACATAAAAGAAGAATTACAAGAAATGTTGATGGAATTAAATAACAACTTTTGAGAAATAGGTGGAAAAATAAACTTCACCAAAACTAAATATTTCAACAGCGAAACTAAAAATAACAGCCAGAAACTATTTATAGAAGACGAAAGAATAGGAAAAGTACAAACATCCATATATTTAAGACAAAAAAATCGAAATATCAAAAAATAATTTAAAGGCTGAGTTGGATAGCAGAGTCTCGTTAGTTTGGTCTGCGTTCGGAAGGTTACAATCTACATTTAAATTGGACATCTCAAATACAATAAAAGCCAGAGTATTCGATCAAAATGTACTGCCGGTATTAACATATTGCACTGAAACGTGGGCCCAAAGATCAATGGAGATAAGAATGCTAAATATTAGACTCCAAGATCGATCTTTTTCCTAACATTGAGACACGAAGAAGATCAAAAGTGACAGATGTGTTACATAAATATGTATATTAAGGTTGAATTGAGCGGGGCATATCATAAGGATGAATGATAACAGATTAACCTGTCATATAGTTGAAGAGAGGCCTAGAGAACATAAAAGATGCAGAGGTAAATCACAGACAAGATGGACGGACGAGATAAAAAGATTAGCAGGACACGATTGGATGCAAAAAGTAAACAACAGAGCTCAGTGGAGAAAACTTGGGGAGACTATGGATGGAATGTATATATATATATATATATATATATATATATATATATATATATATATATATATATATATATATATATATATATATATATATATATATATATTATATATATATATATATATATATATATATTATTATATATATATATATATATATATATATATATATATATATATATATATATATATATATATATATATATAGAATTCACAATATTGTGAGGGTAGCGGTCAAAAGATTTTGGCCAAATAAAACTCTTAGTTAAAGTCTAGCTTTCGGAATATATGTATATATATATATATATATATATATATATATATATATATATATATATATATATATATATATATATATATATATATATATATATATTCTGTTTTTATATTTAAGTCAAGGTCAAATTTTTGGAAGGAAATGGATTCCGAGCCTGTCAACCATATCAAAAATCGGTAAAAATTTTATATTAATACATATTAATATTTGATTTTGTCAGTTAATGTCATAAGGTCAAAACAATTATTTCTCTCAAAAACCAAACCAAAATTTATCATTGGTATGTATTATTTTCGGGAATTTAAAACTTAAGAGTTTGTAAGAAATCTGCTTTAAAGTGGAAACGAAAGTAAAATATAGTATTACTAATATATTGCTTATTTTTATTCCTATTTGTACTATTTTCTGGTATAATATACTTTTTAGATAACCTCTAAATTTAAAAACATTTTACACATATTAAAAATAAAAATGTAATGATAATGTTACCAATAGTAGAAAAATTTCGGTAAGAATGTAAAAAATTGACTTCTCTATACTTTTGAAGGGTAACGAAGCATTTTTTTCCCGTAGGTACGAACCCATATTATACAGATATCTTCAACTATTTTGCAAAAAAAGCAAACATGGATACTTTAAAGAAGCTTTCTGCTATTTTGCTTAGGTCAGTAAACTACTCGTATAAATGAGTGCAGAAACATGTTTTTTTTTTCTCAAAAAGGGAAGACCTTAAAATAGTATGAGATGAACGAGTTCAAAGGGGCGCTTCTTCCTCTATAGGCTCTTACAAATTAAAGTGTATATATACAGATTTCGAGAAAAAAATACGAAATGAAATCTACGTACTTAAAAGTTCCATTGCCATAAATATCGAATAGACGGTGAGCTCCAACATAACCATTAACATCATAATTACCATCCATTGAAATAGTTGGAATAGTTATATTAAATATTTCAAGTCCCTCTTCTGTGATGGTCCAAAGTCTTATTAAGGAATCTTCTGTAGTTGTTGTGCCATTGGTAAAGTTACCTTCAAGTCTGTAAAATTAGGAGTCTGTGGTATACATTGCAATATTAATATATTTTTAATGCAATCCTAACTAGAAGTTAAATTATTATTAAACTACGTGACGCATTCATGGGCGCTCAATGCATTGCCGAGGTGCATTCATCAGCTCTTCATAGAACTCTTTTCATACAATATGCTTCAAATTAAGAGATATATAGGAATTTTTTGGTATATTTAATTGCTGTACACGGAGTAGCTAAAAAAGTTATATACCTTGATACTTGTTATGAATCAATTGAAGGTGTTTATATTTCACCCGGTAAGTGTCGTAATCCACTGTCAACGGCAGTACTTCTCTAATAGATATTAAAACGGAAAAAAAAAAAACAGTGTCTTAATTTAAAAAATAGACTTTTTATAATCATAATATATTTACCTACTATCTCATTTGAAATCAGACAAACATTCAATCACCACCCGAAGTTTATATTATATAAAATATCTATTTATTGTACTTACGTTATAGCAGGATGGGAGAAATTGAGGTAAAAATTAGTATAATTTTTCGTGTTTGCAGCAATGAAATATTTGACTTTCTGGATGACGTTTTCAATTTCCTTTTCAGTTTGCTGTTGTAGGGCCGGAACTTCTTCAAGGTTTCCTATGAACCATGAACTTTACTTTACCTAATATATATACAGATTGTCCCAGTATTCCGTGTACATAGAATTACTGTGGATTTCTGGGATGAAAACATTTAACCCAACTTATCTTAGTCCAAAAATTCGTAATTTCTGAGATACAGGGTGTCAAAGTTATACTTTTATTTTAGTTTTTTCTTAAGTAGCTTTCTTAATAATTGTACTATTTGTATATTCGGAGCTAAGAGGTTTTCTGAGATGAAAAATGGAAATCAGCTCACGATTTTGTTGTATATTGTAGTGAGCGCCATTTATTACACTGTGTATACTTTTAAATTGTTATAACTTTTTTATACCACTCAGTATGATATTTTTAATTAAATATTCGTATTTTCCGCCTCCACCTCTCTAAAAAAAGATGTTGTGTGTTGTTTCCATCCATTCCATCACGTCGGTGTTCGTCTGTCTGTTTGTCTGTCACACCCGATTTTCTCCAAAATTTTGGAATAGTCTCTACAGGGTGTAGCTTGAACGAAAATTATCACAAGCGCATTACCTTTAATAATTTATTTGGTATATAAAAAAAAAACAAAAAATTCAAAATCATCAGTTTTCAGTAAGGGAAAAAACTTTATTGAAAACTCATTTAGGATGTGTTTTGTGACGCCATTGATCATTTTATAATTCCGTAACAAAAGATTTTATTCTAAAAGCAATCAACGTACGGAACACTAATTGTGCAAGTCCAACTTACACTTGACCGATTATTTAATTCTATCCACACTTCAGGCTTAGGACAGGTCCAAAAGAATAGTCTTTGAACTTTGGAGCGTCCTTAAAGGCAAACAGGCTAACAACAAAAATAAATTTAAAGACCAACGGGCCAACAACAGTTAGAATGTAAAAACCAACTGGCTAAGGGCATAAAAGATTACCCACGAATTGATAAATTTATAATTAATGAATAAAAACATCCCACTATCTCAGAAACTGTTGCTCGGAGAAACATTTACCAAGAGAGCTTTTTTAGACAGGAGCAGGCGGAGAATACGACTATTTAATTAGAAATATCATAGAGACTGGTATAAAAAAGTTATGACAATTTAAATATATATAAAATGCAATAAGTGGCGCCCCCTACAATGTAAAATAAAAGTGTGAGCTGATTTCAATTTCTCATCTCAGAAGAAAGCGAGGGAAAGTCGAAGAAACCTCAGTGGGATGAGTGAATATTTCGTCAACAACTTCATACAACGAAAGCGATAGCGCAGAAACGAAAGATGGGAACTAATGCAAACTCTTCCAATTTATCCGTGCTGAATTCAAATATGTATGTTATTAAAAGTATTTTGTTTCCATTTAAATTTTCAGTTTTGAAACTCGTAGAGTCCCAATAGAGCGTTGACCCCAAAATCTAATAGGCCCATTCAATTCCCACGAAAAAAAATGATAAAATTTGGTCTGAAACATTTTTTCTGAAGTTGCCTTCCTGTCCAGTTTTTTTAGATGCGTGGATTCAGCATCAAAGAATGTACAAGGAAACACCTTCATATTCTTCAAATTCAAATTAGAAGCCTAACGGGCTGCTGTTGAAGAGAAAAAAACGATTGAGAAGAAAAAATATATTTTCAGTCGATTGATGTGACCTTTAAATATTAATATTTTTTTCTAAAAATTTAGGGGCTTCAGTTTTTCATAGGACTGAACATTTTGCGAGGGTAGGACCCAAGAAAATTAAAAAAAAAAATTTTGGCTTACCCTAATATATATATATATATATATATATATATATATATATATATATATATATATATATATATATATATATATATATACGTATATGGCATCTGTCATTACTATCTAGTTAAAACACTTGCTTTTCGTATCATTCTGATAAAATGATTTTTTCTTTCCACTCTGTATTATGATTTGTGGGATATTTGATAAAAAAAAAAAGGTTTTTATAGTCATTTTACTATTATAGCTCCCCTATAATCCCTGAATAATAATTAATTCATGATCATTTAGTGTCTCATATCAATAATTGCACAATTCTGTTTTACGCAGTACATGAAACGTACTTACTCTTGTGGCCAAACGGACGACTCGCACAAATTACTGGATCACTCGTGTTTGGAAATATTTTCTTATTTATTTTAGTTTTTACCATTACTGTGCTTTCTGCATTATTATATTTTTTCTCTCTATTCAGCTTCTTCGTAACCCAATCTGATTTGAATTATTTCTAAATTCCATGTTAAGATAAAGGGCCAGCGTCTTATTGTTTATTGTTACCTATCACAGCTTTTATACAAACTCTATTTAGCCTATTCAAAATTGCCTTACTACTAGCAGACTTTTATAATAGGTCAGAAAACGGATTACTTGAAACTGATACCCTATGAATCATTTGGGCAGGCGAGATTACAGGGAGCATACGATTACCTAAATATTACGAAAAGGTTGAATTTTCAGAGAAATAATTGATAGATAATTTGACGTCTGTATTATATAAAATTCGTTTTTGATAGTTAATTGTATCAAATTTTAGTTAAGTCGAAAAGTTAGGAAAATCACTCTTATCACTATTGTCTTTATACGTTTCGTTGAGATAAATTAAAATCGGCTCTATCCTTTGTTTAGGCCTAAACTCTTTTTTAGTTTTTAATACGTTTTCATCGCGCTTCTCAAGTGTTTGTTTGCTTCTCCTTCACTTTCCCTTATTTAGTCTGTCACAGTTCTACTAAATTCAGTTTTTGAATTTCGGTCTCTAACAAACTTTTATAAATTTCCACGTCTGTTTTCTTGTATTAAAGGTATAGTAATATTGCTGTGATCTCAAAATATCATACCCATCGTGTTTGGTCACTGTTTCGATACAATATTCTTTAACAAAGCATTTCCTTTTTATGAAGCCATTAAAATTTTTTTGAAGTTTACAGTTTCTCGAAATTTCAATAGTCTTATACTTTACAAAGAAATAATTTAACTTTTCTTTGAATTTTAATTGGGCTTTTTTAGTTTGTTGTGGAACTTATGAGGCGTTGTCCATTACAGTTGCCGAATTTTTTAGTTTATTCGGAAATATTCTTTCTGGAAACCAGCCCTGACATTTAGGATACTTTTAGTAGAAAATTTAAGGCAATTTCTAATGAATGTGTTTGCGTTTCCGGCGTAAATAATGATTATAATTATTACAATATTCGTTGCCTCGTGACAAAAGTATTTCTAACAAAGTACCTATTGCCCCACCCTACTGTTATTTCTTTACAACGTCATAAATATCATGCCATGTATAATAAAGGCGAACTATTTGTCAGTTTTGACATCTATTACAGAATACGTAACAATAATATCATATTAAATAACAATAAAAATTACACCAATCGATATAGATAATAAGAATTTGAGATGTAAGGTCAAATTTCAAATGAAAACTACCAACTTCATCCAAAATTTAAATACATCTCGACAAAAAAAGATCACAAAATCTTAACCGACATGACGAACTGAACAGATGGCTCTAAACACTATTATCGCTCTTCGGTCGTCACTTTTAATCTTGCTAATCTAAATGATTGTTTACATTTGTTCTTATTTATGCCATGACAAAGTTGTATGACTATATCAGCACGTAGGAAGTTTGTATTATCTGTTTACTGAGAATATAATGGGTCGAAATTTTTAAACATATTTTAATTGTATTTTAAAAACATCTTCGTCTGAAATTACATCTAATCTATAAACAAGGTGGCGGCCCGTTTTAAAACTAGTTCACAAGCCTAAACTCACCTAAAGAATAGGACTCTAGCGACAAATCTTTGCACTTGAAAAAACATCAACTCAAAACAGCCATTAATAATACGGTAACAAAAACAAACATTTATTATACACGATGTTAGTAAAGTATGGAATAATCTAAATATTTCAAGAATATATATTAATTATTATGAAAACTGTTAGTCAGGTCTTTCAGACACTTTTTATTATTCGGTTTGGCATAAAAAGGCCTAATCTGAGTCAACTTTAGTTTTAAATGGGCACCATCAAGTGTTGTTCTAGGGATGGTGAATGAAGGTGGATCCAAAAGGTGCTTTAGTAGGAAAAAACCAAAACACAAAAGGCGGGGCGGTATACACGCTCCTAACATAGAAGCACAGGTAACTTTACGAAAAAATCCCCTGTTGCAATGGAAGTTCAAATAAAGAATCCCCCTTATAATAAAACCTTAAAAACGAAATAAAATCGATTACC
Organism: Pachyrhynchus sulphureomaculatus; assembly: GCA_019049505.1. Classification (NCBI taxonomy): domain Eukaryota; kingdom Metazoa; phylum Arthropoda; class Insecta; order Coleoptera; family Curculionidae; genus Pachyrhynchus; species Pachyrhynchus sulphureomaculatus. The sequence continues at coordinate 112,673,437 of CM032446.1, read as the reverse complement.
AAGGGAGAAGCGGGTTACTTATTACAAAAAAAGATCCTCTATACCAATGAAACTTTTACTATAAAATAAAATCGTTCACTAGCATGCTTCTCTAAAAAAATATCCCCTACTGTAACAGAACTTTTGGTATAAAATAAATTCGATTACCCGGGGGGGACTTTTCCGAAAAAAGTCTTGCAAAGAAACTATCCCTACTTTGACCCTTTCTTAGAACTAAACAAGGAGGGAGGGCACTTTTTCTCAATCCATAAGAGTGGGGGCCATATGCCTCCTCTACCCCCTTGGCTATACCGCTGGTCACCATGTACAGGATGGTCCAAATTGGACACTTTTAAAGGTAAAACCCTTTATCTAAAGGAGATAGACAAAAACTGATGTCGGTGTCTGAGGCTCAATTTTTATGATAAACTCAATGCTGAAAACCGCATATCGATATCTAGTACCGTTTCAGACATACAGGGTGTTTTTCAAAAATCTGCATTTTGGAAAAATGTTTGTAATTCTTTTCCTATTGAAAATTTTTGATTTCTGTAAAAACATTCTCAAAGCTTTTTTCCACGTGGATTTCAACAGTCTAAGTTACATTTTTTTACAACTAATATTTTAATAGTTACTAACGCAAAAATATATTTTTTAAATGGGATACCCTGTATATTTTTCCTTATCCGAATAGAGCTTTAAATTACCATTCTAAAAATATAGCACACTTTATATTTTGCTTAAATCTACTTCAAAATATAAAGGTTTTCAGTTTTTACGCGAGTTTTAAATGCATATTTTGTGAAGTAGGCTTTGGACGGAGCGGCCATATGGTTTAGTTCAATTGTTTACTTGTAGTTGTCAAATTTTACTTCAGGATCAGTTATTGAATTGTCAAATAAATCGCAATGAAGTTTGGAAAACTACGAAAAATGGGACATAATAGTGTGTTTCATACTAACGTAAGTCGTACTTTGAAGAAGCACAAATTCAGGCCATATAGGACAAGAAAAGTTCATCACCTTAGAGACGGAGATTTTTAACGGCGTATGGATTTTTGCCAATGGTTTCCGGAGAATAACCATGTTCTGAATTTTTCATTAAATTGCATTTGGACAGACGAAGCCTATGTAAGCAATGCAGGTATTTTTAACCGTTAAAATTCTTATACGTGGGCACAAGAAAACCCTCATTTAGTTGTGGAGCAAAGAAATCAAGGCAAATTTGGATTTGATGAGTGAGCAGGAATTTCTAGATGCAGGGTTATAGATCCATTTATTTACGAAGGGACGCTCACCTCTCAGAGATATTTAGAAATTTTAAGGCAGCAAAGAGAACCTGTTGTTGATGAACTGCCGTTAATGGACCTTAGAAATATATTTTTTCAACACGACGGGCACCCCCTCATGACGCTTGAGTTATCAGTAATTTTTTATCGGCCAATTTCGACAATAACTGGATAGCCAACCAAGGTCCGAACCATTGGCCGGCAAGGTCACCGGGTTTAACACCCATGGACTTCTATCTCTGGAGAAGACTGAAAGACCTATTTTTTAAATTGACGACAAACACCAGGCAAGAGTTAGAAGTCGCAGTGATACTTGGACTAATCAACTTGGTAAGAAGTGTCCAGAGAAGGTGCCGCCTATGTATAAATAAACCTGGTCGACATTTCGAACATCTCTTATAGAAAATTGTTTTATTTTAGTTTGCTCTACTGGGAATAAATTGTTTTATTGTTGTTTTGTTTTATTTTCTACATAGTTTAAAATACATTTAGTAAATTTCATTATAGTTATGACTCTTAGAGTTACTTCTGGAAATTTTTTTTACAATTTGATTGTTATTGGTAAACAATTGATATTGCCGCTCCATCCAAGGGCTACTTCACAAAATGTGCATTTAGAACTCGCGTAAAAACTGAAAACCTTTATATTTTGAAGTAGATTTAAGCAAAATATAAAGTGTACTTTATTTTTAGAATGGTAATTTAAACCTCTATTCGGATACAAAATATATAGGGTATCACATTTAAAAAATATATTTTTGCGTTAGCAACTATTATAATATTAGTTGTAAAAGAAACTTACACTGTTGAAATCCACATGAAAAAGTGCTTTGAGAATGTTTTTACAGAAATCAAACACCCTGTATATCTGAAACGGTACTAGATATCGATATGCGGTTTTCACCATTGAGATTATCATAAAAATTGATCCTCAGTCACTGAAATCAGTTTTCGACTATCTCCTTTAGATAAAGGGGTTTACCTTTAAAAGTGTCCAATTTGGACCAACCTGTACATATAATTTTTTTTACTTGATGAAGGATTGACTAATTGATATAGTTATGAACAAAACTTTTATACCAATTTCATGTGCCTCTTTTGATGCGATTTTTGTGTAACTCAAGGTTATCGTTAAAGCCAGATCTACCAAATACTATATCAACGAATTCATGGTAGAAACCTCTATTAAACGACGACCACTTTTTTTAGTTATCCTGTACTAGCCGTGCCCGCGGCTCCGTGCGCGTGGACTTGATTCACTATTATTGTCACTGCTTATTCCTTATGTTACTTAACGGAATAAAATATCTCCCATAACCTGGCCTGAGAACATATGTATTTCATAAAAAAATATGTAAATCGGATAGGTGGTTCTTGAGTGCTCAGCGCACTAACTGACAGACATACAGAGCGACGTTGAGTTTTATATATATTATAGATTTTTTTTGATAAATGTTAAGTTAAAAATTTAAAAAAAAAACACGTAAATCGGATAAATAGTTCTCGAGTGATAAGCGCATTAACGGACAGATAGACAGACAGAGATACGTTGCATTTTACATATATTATAGATTATAGATTATTATTATATAACCTGCAAAGAGAACATATGTATGAATAACAAAAAACACGTAAAACGAATAAGTGGTTTTCGAGTGATAAGCGCCCTAAAGGACAAACAGACAGACAGAGAGACGTTGCATTTTATATATATATATATATATATATATATATATATATATATATATATATATATATATATATATATATATATATATATATATATATATATATATATATATATATATATATATATATATATATATATATATATATATATATATATATACAAATATATGAATTAAAAAAAAAAACATGTAAATCGGATAAGTGGTTCTCGAGTGATAAGCGCACTAACGGACAAACAGACAGGCAGACAGAAAGACTTTGCATTTTATATATATATTATAGAAGAATTTAGATAACCTGGCCAGAGAACAAATGTATGAATAAAAAAAAAAACACGTATATCGGATAAGTGGTTCTCTAGTGATAAACGCAGTAACGGACAGCCAGACCGATAGATAGAGGGACGCTGCATTTTATATATATTATAGAAGATTACAGATAACCTGGCCAGGGAACAAATGTATGAATTAAAAAAAAAAACACGTAAATCGGATAAGTGGTTCTCCAGTGATAAGTACACTAACGGACAAACAGACAGACAGACAAAGAGACCTTTGCATCTTAATATATATATACTATAGAAGATTATAGATAAGCTGGCCAGAGAACAAATGTATATTTAAAAAAAAAAACACGTAAATCGGATAGGTGGTTGTCAACTCATAAGCGCACTAACGTCCACACAGACAGACAGACAGATAGAGAGATGTTACATTTATATATATATATATATATATATATATATATATATGTATATATATATATATATATATATATATATATATATATATATATATATATATTGTATTCTTTGTTGATAATGTCCCATATTTAACGGTTTAGGCAGTGTATTATAAGAGAACGCTCTAGCAGCAAATTTTTTTTTCGACTTGATTCACTATTATCGTCACTGCTTATTCCTTATGTTACCTAACGTAATAAAAAATATATCCTATAACCTGGCCAGAGAACATAAGCGCACTAACCCAGACAGGGAGATTTTGCATTTTATATATATTATAGATAGCATAAAATACTTAAACAAAAAAATAATTAACTAAAAAATTTGAAGGAATGTATATTTTTACCTTGGTTTTCTGAAACATATTTTGAACCAAATCCCAAGCAGATTTCGACTTCGCCATTTATTACCCCAACTAGTATAATTCCAAGTAAAATTACAAGAAAAGTTGTAAACTTCCTAAAAATACGATTAAATAATACTTAAATAATATGTTAATATAGAATTTTCTTCAGACAAGTGTAAATGTAAACTTTTTTATATTACTAGTACCAGAGTTGCCAAATATATCACCCTAACCTAATTTTCATATTTAGTTAAACAGTTATTCAAAATTTACTTAGATTTACTTCAACAAATTTTTTTTTAGAAACTGTAGCTCTCTGCTTAAGAAGCAACAAACACTGTAGAAAGATTGCGATGACATCAAAAGATATACAGTATATACCAAAATTAAACCGCATCCTTTCAGGTCCATATTCAACTCCTGAAAACGAAAGGTTACTGTGATTCTTGTTAACCAAATTCTTCGTTATGACGTCTCGCAGAGTTGTCAGATTTTTGAAATATTTCGAAGAAGAGTAGAAGTACATTTTAAAACTTAAAGGGCACATTTAAATTATTAAGCCTAAATACATTTACATTATTAAGCTCATATTAATAAACGTCATTACAAATATTGACGAAAAACTGGTACTTTTTAAAGAAATACGATTTCAAATAGCTTTTGGCTCTATATATTCATACTTTTAAAAGCTATTAAAAAATTACCAACTGTAAAAAATTTCAATCGACTTTTTCTGTTGTTGATTAATTTACTTTTTATCATTTGTAATTACGAAATTTTCTAAATGACAAAACTAATGTATTAAAATATATTCTATGAATTTAAAAATTTTATCCTACTTTTGTGTTATTCCGAAAGAGTTTATAACTTTTCAAAATGTCGTATTTCGGTTAACGAAGAATTTACTGATCTATGTTCAACAGAACTTCGTTTCGACCTAGGAACATGATCCTAAACGTATCCAGATTAATGTTAGAATATCATGTACAATGGATTAGATTCGTACTTTTTCTAAATTTTTCGAAAATTTTTACTGCTCTTGATGTCACGAACTCTGGAACCACGCAAGCTATGTCTTGTTGGTATCCAGGTACCAAAGATTCCACTTTAAAAAAATTTGTTAATTTTCGACAAATTGAAAAAGCGTTGTTAACATTATTTATTTTCATCTTTTTAAAATGTATGTATACTGTTTAAATATATATTTTATAGTAATTATTTTACTTACATCGAGCCTAAATCTTACAAAAACTACTATAAGGGCAACACTTTCGTAATCTAATCATTCCATTAAGTACAAAATTTAAAATAAGTTTGTTAGAAATACTTATGATAAAATTTGCTAATCTAATACATTTTGCGTATGATAATACTATTCGGTGTTTCTTGTTATCAGGGTAAAATTACTTAGTTACCTTTTATTGTTTAATAAACAAGATTACAAGTATTTCTTTAAAAAATAGACGAACTTGACCTATGTATTTGTATACGTAAAAATGTTAAGTATTTTTAAAATGTTTAGAGCTGATCGGCTATAAGTTTATTACCCCTTTGACATGCAGTTATACACAAAATTAGAAAAGAAGAAGTGCTGTAAAAAAGGGTAGTTTATCTAAATAATTTTCTTTCTTAATACAAAGGATGGATGCCCTTGGTGAAATTTAAGATTCTTAACTGTAAATAAAATTATATTATAATCAACAAAAAAAACAACTTCTTTTCAAAAGTTTAATGCCAACAAGACATTAAATTGGGATATACCTTTATATAATACCATGACGCATTGACTAGTTTACTTTTTGGTATATTTGGTAGGTAACAATAGTTTTCCAATGCAGCAACTAGCCCCCTGAAGGACAACTAAATTTCGGAAAAAATGTAAACAATTTTCATTAAATTATTGGAGTCTACAAACATCGTGCACCAAAACTACAGCCCAAGATATTTATAGGTTTTAATAACTTAACGATACTTACGATTACTTCGCTTAAAAAAAATAAGTTGTTAGGTTACTCAAAGCACTAATAGGTTTTGAAAACTAACCCGGCTTATCTATAATATTCGAGAAATTACCAGAAAAATTGGGAATAAACCCTCCAGGAAAAAGAAAAATTACAAAAATAAGTATAATCTCTTTTATTGCTCCTTTAGACCACTTTAAAAATAAAAACAGGACCGTTTTGAAAATAACCGAAGTAAAATCGTTTTTTTTTTTTTAAATAATATGTTTCTATAATTTGAAGCCGAATTCAAAAATACTACGCATGTCGTTATGTCGTTTTAGAACTTAATTAATAATTCATAGTTTATTTACTCAATTTAAAAAAAGTCTACAAAAAAAAAGGTTGTCACTTTATATCTACTGTAATTTCGGAAATTGAGTTAATTGCCTTGATTGAAGCGTCATGGAGGTGCGCTTGGAGCCGCAGGAAAATGTACAAAAAGTTTGGCAAAATGATTTAAATGAATAAAAAAACAATTCCAAAAACTAAAAAAAATCATAACTAAATAATTTCTCATAATTATTTATGTATATACAGTATTTTACGTACAGCTAATGATACAAATACATATGAAAAGATGAAGAAGGAGAATAATAAAGAAATACGAAAAGAGATGGTTAGTATAGTTAAGGAAGGAAAACCATTGCAAAGAAATTATCAGAATGATCTTTTTTTTAAAAAAAAAAAAAAACTATAATTAAAATGTATAAGATGAAATGAGTTAAGTGTTATTGAAAATAAAGTAGCTTCTCTTAAACGTCTTACAAGATGCACAGGTATCTGAGATATTATATTTGTTAATATAAGATACTTTAGACGAGTGTTTGAACAGGAGCGGCACTGCGTGGAAAAAGCGATTCACGTTAGCCTTGATTCGTTGTAAATTGTACTCGGTCGGAAACACAGTCCTGGGCAAATTATTCCAAAGTGATGACGTGCTCCATATAAAAGATTGCTTGAAAAGGGTTGAACGAGGAGTAACAAGCTGAACCTGATACGGTTGTGAAGTATTAGCGCCACGTGTATTTTTAGCATGCACCGTTCTGGGAGGAATTAAGCGGGCTACATCCATCAAAAACTTTCCATGAAAATACTTGTAGAATAGACTCAAGTCGCCAACAGTTCTTCGATGTTCTAACGAATCAAGATTTCTGGTCAGTTCCGGGTCTCTAATCAGGTGAACAGTATTCCATCGTTGGTCGAATTTGAGCTCTGTACAGAATCAACAATTGTTGTGCAGTGTAAAGCTTTCTAGTTCGAAATAATATTCCCAGCTTTTGAGAAGCTCTCATTGCGATGTTTGCAACATGTTCATGCGAAGACATATTTGCTCCCAAATTAACGACCAGCAAATTGCGTGACGATGCTAGAGGAACGGAGTGATCCACCATAACTATGTCGGGGTCAGTAACGTTAACTTTTTTAGAAAAAACTACCCCCTGGGTTTTTGTAGCGTTAAATTCCCCTTGGTTACTCTCATCCAAAGATAGAATTTCTTCCAAGTCTTTGTTAAGTTGCACGACCTTCTGCTGTCTGCGGATATTTGCATGAGTTACCGATGTTCGTGCGTTCAAAATGAATGATCAGATAAGCGTACTGTCATCTGCAAAGCTGTAGATTGGATTCCTGGTCTTTTCCAGCAGGTCATTAATGTAAATTAGAAAGAGAGTACGAGAGAATATGGAGCCCTAGGGCACACCGGCATTGATAGTGAACATGTTAGAAAAAAACCCGTCAATTGCCACTCGTAAAGAATATTCTTTGAGGAAACTTGAGAGCCACAAACAGAACTTTTCAGATATACACTGTCGAATTACCTTGGATATATCAAGAGCAACCGCTCGAGATTCTCCACAGTGTTCAATTGCGTTGTTCCAAACATGTGATACATAAGTCAGAAGATCTCCTGTTGATCTATGTTTACGAAAGCCATATTATTGGTCGCTAATAATATTCAATCCTTCAAGATATTTTAGAAGTTGCTGATTGATAGCCTATTCCATGGCTTTCGAACTTATTGAAATTAATGCGACTGGTCAGTAGTTGTTTGGCAATGCCTTCTTGCCTTTTTAGGGTATCGACTGAACTGTGGCGCATTTTCAGCAGCAAGAAAATAGTATTTTTCTGTAGGATAGGTTGAAGAATTTATAGAAAACTGGTGTTAGTTCTCTCGTGCAGTTTTTGAATATTATGGTCAGTATTCCGTCAACGAGAGAAGCTATTTTTGGTGTCTAGCTTCATTAACAGGTTGACTGCCGATCTATATTTTTGAGTTTGTGGTTGACGCCGGTAAGATTTTTCCAAATATTTTTATTTTATTGTGGTAAATATGAATTAAAATGAGTCTTGGATGTGTTTTTTTTATGTGCCATTCAAAATATTAGAAAAAAAAAATTTTACTCCGATCGGAGTAATCGGCATTGCAAGTGAAAATTTTTACTAGATGCCGAACACTCCGATCGGAGTGTCCAATTAAATAAGTAAAGAAATAATAAATCGAACTCATGAACTCAAAACATTTATTTCTAAATCATTTTTGTACATTTTTATGGTAATCCTCAAAGCAATTAAGGCAAAAACCTGGTTGTCCAGGGCACATTTTGCATTCATACACTGTTTGCTTTCTTATTTTATTTTTCCTGCATTCTTTGCATTCCTTTCTGCTTACCCGTTTTGTTTCTTTAGTTCCTTTTTTTTCACTAACAATTTTTTCTACTTTGCTAATGCTGTGGACATTTATTTGGCCTGGAGGAATTTGCGGCAAATTAGTAATTGGTCGTCTGGCTAGTAAATTTCTTATGACATCCAATCGGAAGTCATATAATCGTAACTGGTCAAACCGCGAATATTTTTTACAAAAAATAGGCGTTTATCATGCTCATTTGTAGCACATGCATGAATAACTTTTTGTACCACCGAATGGTTTTACGGCTGCAAGGATAATATGCCATCATTTGATCCTGTCTATCTATACCGGACATAAAAGCATTATATCCAATGATTGCGGAAGGTTTTTCAGATTCTTGATTTCTTTTGTTTTTAAAAATGCGCATTTCGCTTCCAAATTCTGTTGAAATGTATTGAACATTGCGTTTATCGCGCCATTTTCCGACATGCACTCCATTGCAAAACATAGATTTATTCTCACCACGTTTTAAGTTTGCACTCATTACCTCTTTCGGATTATCTTTCCTCTCAGCTCTCAGCGTACCAGTGCAGTACGTATTTTGTTAAAGTAATTTCCTAGCTAAATTAACACTATTGTAAAAATTGTCTAGATAAACAGCATGTCCCACACCCAATTTTTCCTCCAATAAATGTAAAACAATCTTTTCAGTATGTCCGCTTCCACCATAAACATCTATCACACCTTCGTAGACACGAAATTTCAAAATAAGTCCATTAGGCTCTGTCAGCATGTATAACTTCACACCATACTTATGACGCTTATTCTTGATATACTGTTTAAACTGGAGACGACCCCGATAAAGTACCATAGCTTCATCCAAAGACAACTCTCTTCCAGGATAGTAAATTTCTCCCATCTTGTTGTTAAAAAAATCTGCCACAAATCTAATCTTTCCTAGCCGATCTGCCGGATCCATATCTGAAGATGTAAAATGCAAACACCTCAAGATAAGCAAAAATCTATTCCTTGACATATATTTTCTAAAAACAGGTAGATTAAATAGCGGATCAGTTTTCCAATAATCGTTAAGACGGCTCAAGGATATTGTGCCAGTGTGAAGTAACAGGGCCAAAAAAATTTTTAGTTCGTCAAGAGTAAGATCTTTAAAATTAGTAATACGTGATTTTGTACTTGTTTCTGGGCGCAGCAAAACCTCGACTGCGTAAGAGTTCGTTCGTTCTACAATAGTTTGTAAAAAATCATCATCAATGATCATTTCGAAAAAGTCGATAGGTGCACCCTGTCCTGGAATTTGCACCAATAATTCCTGGGTTTTCTGGAACAAAATTTGTTTTTAACGCACCTCTGTCGTTCCATTTTATCTCATCAAGGCTAGGAAGTGTTTGATGTGGCCGAATAGGGTCTATAAAATTCTCTTCTTCGGACTCGGAGCTTGAATTTACATCACTATCGTCTGTGTCTGGTACGTAATGTTCGTCACTACTACCTCCGCTTTCTTCCAATAGCTGCAATAATTCAGTGTCAGTTAGCTTCTTTTTCTTATCATATACCTTTTTTTCATCACTACAATGTCTTTTTTTAATACCAGAAGGCCCAGGTTGATTGTCCATATTGTACGGCAGATTACAACCAAACCAAAAGCAAATCCGCGGAACCACTTAAGCACCTGTTAGAACTTGCGTTTTTAAGCAACGCCACCACTAGAAACACGTTTCATATACAACGCCGATGGAATACTAAAACGTTTCGTAAGAACGCATGTCGAACTCCGATCGGAGTAGACGGCGTTGGCGAAGAGACCCGACGCACTCCGATCGGAGTGGTCGGCAGTCAACCTGTTAAAATACGTTTTATGATATGCTGCCTGAAGACAATATCGGACATCCTTAACGGCACTATAGGAATAATAGGTGATGTTTTTCCTTGGAAATCAACAGTAGAATATAAAGCAGAGAGTTCAGCTAACAAGTTCGCTTTCTCAACGGTGTTGTTGCAATAGAATTATTTGGTCGTGTGAGTGATGGTATAGTGGATTTGGTGAAATTTTGACTAACTGCCTTAGCGACTGAGTATCTGAAATTGTTGGGGCAAGTTTGTTTCTAACTCGTTGATTGTGTACCTCCTTGGTTTCGTCAATAATTTCTTTGCATATTTTCTAGGTACGAACAAAGATGTTACGATTTATGACTTTAGGATTTTCACGCCATTGTCGGTAAGCTAGATGTTTAGAAGCAACAGCTTCTTTGCATTTTCGGTCAAACCAAGGCTTGCCGTTGGAAGGGCATTTCTTCGAAAAGGGAATGTAAGTATCCATTCCATCCAAAATAACATAGGAAAACTCCTTAGCGCAGTTAGATGGGTCGTCGGATCAAAAACAAAGCCTAACTAAGGGAAAATCCGGAAATATTCCATAAGTTCCATTTAGTAAATTTGTAGTGCCAAGTCTTGCCCCTCTCTGTCACTGATTGGTAGAATACTCCATATCGAAAACCGTTTATGGGCGGAAGAACCTAACGGCGGATTTACGGCAACAGTGTAAATGTTTGGATTGGTGATTAAAACAGATCAAGAAGACTGGCAAACTCTCCGTCTCGATCAGGAATCCGTGTTGGTTCGTCAGTAAGCTGAGTTAACCCACAACTGACTGAGAATGATTCAGTTTCACAACCGGTTCGGCGGTAATATTTAAATACTTAAGCCAATTGATGTGGACATTAAAGTCGCTCAAGATGGCAATTTCGACATTTGGATAATTAATCTGTAAATGATCGATAGTATCTGAAAGAGAACCAAAAAGTGTTCTAAAGTTAGTATCACTTAGTGGTTGATAGAGACAGCAGATAAATCTTGTGGTTTGTTGAGGTGTTACTTTTCACCGCATACAATCGAAGTTTCGGGGCTCCAGGGCCTCCTCTCGTTGACAAGAGAGGTCGCTTCTGACAAAAAGACAGATTCCAAAGTTACGCCTAAACTGAGAATAGAAGCCGTAGCCAGGACAGAGAAAGTTTATTTGATTGCAGGTGTTGGTGCACTGAATTTATGTTCGAGTTTAAATCTCGTATGTTGCGAAATCTATTCTATTTCAAAGTTGTGATCTCTGCATATTGACACCCCTGAATCAGCCCCCATCTGGAAATCCCACAGTCTGGGACATCGGTACAGCTACAAAACGTTAAGCAACTTCACGAGGTCTAAGTTGATGCAATGGTATCAAACCGGCCGATGCCTGGTGGGATCTGGGCATCTACCATCTAAGTTGTTCTTTAAGTCGCCTTCTATGACAGGCAGAACGTACCAGGGGAGATATTCTATCCCGCTCTCCCGCGGGATATGATATTTAGGTATTCTTAAAATAGTTTTACGTCCAAAATTAAGGATATGCCCCTCTGTTCTATAGACTACTCTCTCCAGCAAATATGGCGGTGTTTTAAACTTCAGTATCTTTTAGAAATGACAAGTTGCATATATATTATATATTACTTAACTACTTTAAATATATAATATGGGAAACATGTTACGTCCGACGAATATCAAAAATCAAATGCAAGCATGAAGTTTTTAAGTTCGCCCATTATGGACCATATCAAGACAAGGCCCATAGACATAGTCACAGTAATGTGTTAAACAGCATGTGTCCGAGTTATATCTAAACATACAACTATAGATATCAGAATTAGGTATAAGTAGTATTCAACTAGATTTCACACACTCCTGGATTAATTTTTTAATAATCAGTGTTGGAATAGCTAATAGTCTTGATTAGATTGCGCTTGGAGTCTTTTTAATGTTCTGCCTGTCACACCCGATTTTCTCCGAAGCTATTTAACATAAAAATGTGAAACTTGGCACTTATATAGGAATTGATGGCCCCATCAAAGCCGTGTAGTTTTAAAAGTAAATTTTGACTTAAACGGTGAGTTTTGGGGGGTGAAATCGGAAGCGAAAAAAAAATTTAACAGGTCGTCGAGTGGGGTGTCAAATGAAAGCTTGTGAACACACGAGGTCAAAAATATATATAATGTAATACTTACACACACTTTTCTTTGTGTTATTTTTAAAAAATTACCAAAAATCGCTGTTCCCCCCTTATCTCGAAAAATTTTGAAAAAATTTTCCACAGGGTGTAGATAGAACGAAAAATATCGTGAGTGTATTACCTTTAATAATTTATCTGGCGTATAAAAAAAAAATCAAGGTCACCACTTTTCAACACAAGTCGGAAACAAATTTTGTTGAAAACTCATTTGGTGTGTTTTGTGAAGTCATTGATCATTTTATACCTCCGTAACAAAAAATTTTATTTTAAAAGCATTCAACGTACGGCAGATTTATTGCGCAAGCCCAACTAACACTTGGTCGGTTATTTTATATATAGAGAACCTCATCTCTTTGGAATGATTTGGCCAGGAATATGTCTCCCACCGAGTATAATTTATAGCAATTCAAAACCAACGTGAATCGCTTTTTCCTCACACGCGTCGCTCCTGTAGCACTTTAAGGATTTCCTTACACCACGTGTGCTATACTCATAAAAAGAGCTAAAAACAAATGATAAAAGAATAAAAAACTGGAACAATGTCTTAGCTACCAAAACTAATATTAAGTCAAAGATAATATCTAGGGTATAGTTTACATCAATTTGTTGTACCACATTATTTTGGTACGTGCTTTCCGCCTATTTGGGGCCGCCTATATGAATCTATAGAGATATTCATTTGATCTTCTCGGAGTCACTTGCTTGCACTAAGCTCTATAATATTTCATAACTAAAGTTTCATTTTTTTTTGTATGAAAATATTGTTTTTACCCAATTGAAATAATGTTGGTCAACCTGCTTCTGATATTTCAAATAAATGTTAAGTAGAAAAAAGAAGATTTTTGAGCGAACTGAGGAAAAGCATTTATTCATTTCCTTCAATGGGGGACTATTGGAAAATTCAGCGGTAGATAGGGGCGCAAATGATTATAACCAATCATGGAGGGCAGTTAGTAAAAGTTAACGCGGTGAAGTTCAATCGTTATAATATGATAGTGAACTCTCCATAATTCTACATTTGTTTCAGCCTTTATATTGTATTGGGTATTGTGTGTTCTACAAAAAGTATTTGAGCATTTTTTTTGTTCCACCATGAAAGTGAAATGTAAAATCGCAAAAAGATAATATTTACTGTTGTAAGCTGTGCATTTCTTCCAATTTTTCTTTTTTAATCAGAATTAACTTTGAAGTGGAAAGCAGATTTATATGAGTTATTTATATTATATGTTTATTCAGATTTCTATATTTAAAAACTATAAAACGGTTATTTAAATATTGTAAAAATTCAGGAATTTTCAAAAACTTGTCTCAAACACGGGCAAGCGAGGATTATTCGCTTTCTAGGTTTAAATTACGATTAGGGATGGAGTCCAATCACAACACATTAGATGCAGTTCCAGCTTATCAATTACCGCTACAGGTATAAGTGTTCCAGGAATCCTTTAAGAACACGATTCTTTACGAACATCACTTTTATCGTTTTTTAATGCACAAAGAATTATTTTAAGTATGAATCGGAAATTAGTGTATTATGTTGTCTGAAAAGTTTTGTTTGTGGCTCTCATGTTTCCTCAGTGGGCGTTCTTTACGAGTGGCAGTCGACGGATTTCTTTCTAACACCTTCACTATCAACGCCGGTGTACCTCAAGGCTCCATACTGTCTCCTACTCTCTTTCTCATTTACTCGTACATTAACGATCTGCTGAAAAAGACCGAGAATCCAATCTACAGCTTTGCAGATGATAGTACGCTTATCTCTTCATTTACTTTGAATGCTCGGACATCGGCTACTCAAACGAATATCCGCAGACAGCAGGAAGTCATTCAACTTAACAAAGTCCTGGAAGAAATTCTATCTTGGGGTGACAGTAACCAAGTGGAATTTAACGCTACAAAAACCCAGGCGGCAGTTTTTTCTAAAAAAGTTAACGTTACTGAACCCGACATAGTTATATCGGGGCACTCCATTCCTCTAACATCGTCAGTCAATTTGTTAGGCGTTAATTTGGGAGCAAATATGTCCTGGCATGAACATGTTGCAGGCATAGCAAGGAGAGCTTCTGATAAGTTGGGAATATTATTTCGAACCAGAAAGCTTTACACTCCACAACAACTGTTAATTCTTTACAAAGCTCAAATTCGGCCAACTATGCATTTGTTGGATTCTATTCAGAGAAGAGCTGTTCGTCTGATTGGAGACCCGGAACTGACCGGCGGCCTTGATTCGCTGGAACATCGAAGAACGGTTGGCGACTTGAGCCTATTCTACAAGTATTTTCATGGAAAGTGTTCGAAGGATGTGGCCCGCTTAATTCCTCCCAGAGTGGTGCATGTTAGAAGTACACGTCTCGGTAATACTTCACATCCGTATGAGGTTCAGCTTGTTACTCCTCGTACAACGCTTTTCAAGCAGTCTTTTATGTGGAGAACATCATCCCTTTGGAATGATTTGCCCAGGACTGTGTTTCCCACCGGGTATAATTTGCAGCGATTCAAGAACCACGTGAATCGCTTTCTTCGCACACGAGTCGCTCCTGTAGCGCTTTAGGGACTTCCCTACAGCACGTGTGCTAGACCCATAAAAAAAAAAGAAAGTGTTTTTATTAAGGTATCAGCTATCGTACGGCCAATTTTTGTGGAGAACGATGTTACATTTAATCTCTTCTTTATATCAAGTGGCCTCATAAAATAAAACTAAAAGTCCATTACTGAAAAGAAGTAAATAAACTTTATGTTTAGCAATGAACTACATAAGATATTTACAAATTAAATTATAGGACGACATTTTTTATTGTTATCTGTAGCCGAGAACCCACATGACGATTTTACTTTTATAACGGGCTCCAATACTACCTACTACAATTATTTATTTTGAAAAAATTGTGCATAAGTCATAGTTAAACATGATGTATGTTAATTTATTCCCTGCATTCCTGTTACATTTATTTTTTTTTAATTGTCGTTTAGCATCTTTTGGTAGTTTAACATGGATAGAAAATTTAATTATTTGATCATTATATACGTTCCTGAAAATAAAACTTTACAGATGTTTTTGGCCCACCAATGGATCTGCGATTTGTGTGTTAATCAGAAATTATTAGAATTGGGTCTTTGTTATATTAGTTTCGGTCATTTTAAACTTTAAAACATTAATGTTTAATCCAATCTGGATATAAATAGTTTTTTAAATTATCATTGCTATCTATTGTTATAGACGGCGAACGCGCGGTTTAAGTTCCTCCCATAAATGCTCGATAGAGTTAACATCGGGTGATTGTGGAGGTGTATGAAGCTGCTGTCGCACATTATGGATCATCTATTCTCGCACCAAGTTTGCGGTATGTTTCGGATCATTGTCCTGTTGGAAAATGTATCTTTTTTCGATATTCAGATAAACATACTGATCCATGATACCATTAATAAAATGTAATTTTCCGACCCCTCCAGCGGACATGCATCCCTAAAGCAGAACACTGCCACCCCCTTGTCTCACCGTCGAACAAATGTTTATAATATCGACTGCGGTATTCTTCTTTCTCCAAACTTTAGTTTTGCCATCACACCCAAAAAGTTTAATTTTAGTTTCATCACTAAAGATTCCCAAATTTCAGGAGGTTTAGTAATGTATTCCCTAGCAAAAGCTAACCGCTTTTTGCTACTAACTTCCGAAATTAACGGTTGCTTCCTGGCGGCACACCCCTTATAGCCTGCCCTGTGGAGACAATTTCTCACTATTTGTAAACAAATATTTTTCGAAAATAGTCCCCGTATTTCTTCTTTTAATTTTGGTATACGAGGCTGGTTTGAAAAGTCCGTGCAAAGTCCGAGAGAGATGGCACCACCGGCGCATATCGAGGTCATGTTTAGTTAGTAGCATCTCTTGAATGAACGCACACCAAGTTTCAGCCATATTTGTCTATTTCTTTGAGTTTGGCATTCGTGTGAATCAAGGAAGTCGAGTGATTTTCAAGAAATGGATGAAAAAGAATTTCGTGTGGTGATTAAACATTACTTTATGAAAGGCAAAACGCCTCAGGAGACTAAAGAGAAGCTTGATAAACATTATGGTGACTCTGCACCTTCGATTAGAACAGTTTATAAGTGGTTTCAAAATTTTCGGACTGGCCATATGGGCACAAGTGACGCTGAACCTTCTGGACGGCCCGTGGAGTTTACGACTCCAGAAATCATTGATCAAATCCATGATATGGTGATGGATGACAGAAGAGTTAAGGTGCGTGAGATTGCTAGTGCTGTGGGCATCTCGACTGAACGGGTACATAATATTTTACATAAACATTTGGACATGAGAAAGCTATCCGCAAGATGGGTGCCGCGATTGCTCACGCTTGACCAAAAACGGAATCGTGTGAAGTGTTGCAAGGATGGTTTGCAGCTGTTCCAGAAGAATCCGGAGGACTTTAAGCGTCGTTTCGTCACTGTGGATGAAACATGGATACATTACTATACTCCTGAGACCAATCAACAATCTAAACAATGGGTACCAAGGTGGAATCTGCACCAAAAAAGGCGAAGACCGTTCCTTCGGCCGGAAAGGTTAAGGCGACTCTCTTTTGGGATTCGCAAGGGATAATCCTCATCGACTATCTGGAAAAGGGTAAAACTATTACAGGTGAATATTATCCATCGTTATTGGACCGTTTGAAAACCGAGCTGCAAGAAAAACGCCCGCGATTGGCCCACGAGAAAATCCTTTTCCATCACGACAACGCACCAGCACACACCTCAGCAGTTGTGGTCACAAAATTAATGGAAATAGGATTCCAACTCGTTTCACATCCTCCCTATTCTCCAGACTTGGCTCCCTCGAACTACTATTTGTTCCCCAATTTGAAGAAATGGCTGGTGGGACAAAGATTTTATTCAAACGAAGAGGTGATTGCAGACACTAATGGATATTTTGCAGACTTGGACAAATCCTATTATTCGGAAGGGATCAACAAACTAGAACATCGTTGGACGAAGTGTATAAGCCTAAAAGGAGACTATGTCGAAAAATAAAAAAGGTTTACCCCAAACACATAAGTAGTTTTTATTTTTGCACGGACTTTTCAAACCAGCCTCGTACTTTTCTTGGGATTTATAATTATTGGTCGAACAATACCGGCCTCTTCACACTTTCTTGGGACGACCGGAACGTGGTCGAATTTTATAGGAACCTGTTGATTTATACTGGTTTACAATGTACTGAACAGTAGCATGCGACTTTTTAACAATTTTTCTCTATTTCTATATAATTCTCCATCTTTCCACAAATCAATTATGATCTTCCGAACTTGAAATGGAATTTCACAATTTCTCTCCCTCATTCTTAATAGTACTTTGAAAACCCACTGCAAATTACTAGCAACAAGTGACAGATTATAAAGTATGGCCGAAAATTATTCATTTGTTTCCAGTTTAGCGAGCAATAGATAGCTTGATAAAATTCGACCAATTATAACGTGTTTTATTCAACTCAATTCTTGAGTGTATGGAACTTTTTTGACATTAATTTTGTTTACATTTTTATAACAATGATGTAACTTCTAAATAAAATATTCCGTAATTATTTTTAATAATAATCCTCGTTAGTTAAGTATCAAATATTAATTTAAACATGTTTTCTCATAATTCAAATTAATTAGTGAAGCATAACAGAAAAATATTATAGAAAGCAGGTGGTGTATGGAGACTTTTTGGACTGTATATATATATATATATATATATATATATATATATATATATATATATATATATATATATATATATATATATAGTAGAATCTCGATTATCCGAAATAATATGGACCAAAGTGATTTGAGATAATCGAAATTTCAGTTAATTCGAATTTTTTTTATAAAATAGAAGTTTAGAATGAATACAACATTGCAGATTGACTTAAAAGCATTTATACGATATGCTATTACGTACATAGGTATTTATTACCAAAGAATAGAACAATTAGTTTACTTATTTTATGTATATATAGAGAAAATCCAAAAACAGTTTCATTCTTAACTTTAATGTCTTAAAAATGAGGTAATTTTTAACTGCGCTCGTTTTGCGTTAGTTCTGTTTTTTGGCTGCAAATATCTCTCCAACGTTTGATAATTGTCCTTCTGAATGTGACATTTTTACTGGAATATTGTCAGTGGCTTCTACTTCGTTATCATCATCGCCATCACTGTCTATTTTATTAGCATTTTTGCATACACTTTTAATTAATTCTTGGTCAGTCATTTCATCTTCCACACTATCACTATTTAACCATTCACTAACATCGGTTTCCGTAACACTTTCACATCCTGATATTCTTGTAATAATTTGAGGTAAATTTTCATTATCTTCTGTTTCTGCCTCTGAGTAATGTCTCTCCTCTTGTGGAATCAATTTTGACCAAGATTTTTCCAGAGCTTGATTCCAGGCTGAAGTTATCCAATATATAACATTTTTCAAATTTATAATTTAAATGTTAGGTGGCAATCTTACTGATTTAGACAATCAGTTAGATTGCCACCTTCATCTACTTCTTCTAAAATATGCTCCAATAACAAACGCCTGTAATTGCGTTTTAAATTTTCCAGTACACCCTGATCCATAGGCTGAATGAGAGAAGTTACAGCAGGCAGCAAAAACATTGCTTTTATTTCCCCACTTTCAAGTTGCTCCGCACTTGGGTGAGTGGGGTCGTTATCTAGTAACAGAATACATTTTCTAGGATATTCATGTTCTTTTAAAAAAAGTTCCACTGTGGGAACAAAATCTCCAAAAAAAAACCAGTCTTTAAATACAGTCGCGTTTATCCAGGCATTGTTTTGATTTTTATACAAAACAGGAAAAGCATTGCGACGAATATTCTTAAAGGTTCGTGGATTTGCTGACTTACCAATACATAATAATGGGAGTTTGTGACTTCCAGAAGCATTACTTCAGCTTCCGTTTTTGAAGCTAAGGTATTTGACGGCAATATTTTGTAGTTCAAGCCTGTTTCATCACAATTATAGATTTGGTCTGGTTGTAAACCATGTTCTTTCATAAGCTGTTCAAAATTCTCTGCTTTTTTTTGCAGGAGATATATCATCCGACAATCTTTCTCCACAAACTTTCAGTTGACGTACACCATGTCTTTTTTTCCACCTGTCTAGCTACTTGCAGAAAAATTTACAGACGCTTCAACAACCAGCAACTCTTCGCTTAAACTCACTTCCTTATGTTTTAAAATTGTTCCTGAAATTGTTATTCCACGTTCTCGATTCTGTGAAAACCATAAAAATAAAGAATCATCCACTTTTTGGTATTCATCGCTTTTCATATTTTTTCGTGCCTGTGTGGGCGATGACAAAACACTACACCATTTTTCAAGTTTTTCGCGATTTTTTCTCCACTCTGAAACAGTACTCACGGCTACACCTTAATCCTTCGCTATATTTTTAAGAAGTTCACCATTATCTAAACGTTGAATTGCTTCAAGTTTCTCTTTTAAGGTAATAACTACACGTTTACGCTTATTATTATGACGCTCCATTTTGTAAAATATCTATTAAAACGAAACTATTACCTCTGCGATAATAATAGACGTAATGAGTAACTTATAACACTCGTCGACTAACCAAAACATAGACAGCGGTGAAATTCTAGACGTCGAGGAGTCCCCGACGCGTTAAGGAAACCACTCATCGTCTGTTTCGAATAATGGGGATTTTTTCGTTTAATGGGAATACAATTTGCTTTTTAACAGTTTGTTTCGGATAAGCCGGATTTCGGGATTGTACTGTATATATACTTATGTGTTTGGGGTAAACCTTTTTTATTTTTCGACATAGTCTCCTTTTAGGCTTATACACTTCGTCCAACGATGTTCTAGTTTGTCGATCCCTTCCGAATAATAGGATTTGTCCAAGTCTGCAAAATATCCATTAGTGTCTGCAATCACCTCCTCGTTTGAATAAAATCTTTGTCCTGCCAGCCATTTCTTCAAATTGGGGAACAAATAGTAGTCCGAGGGAGCCAAGTCTGGAGAATAGGGGGGATGTGAAACGAGTTGGAATCCAATTTCCATTAATTTCGCGACCACAACTGCTGAGGTGTGTGCTGGTGCGTTGTCGTGATGGAAAAGGACTTTCTTGTGGGCCAATCGCGGGCGTTTTTCTTGCAGCTCGGTTTTCAAACGGTCCAATAACGATCAATAATATTCACCTGTAATAGTTTTACCCTTTTCCAGATAGTCGATGAGGATTATCCCTTGCGAATCCCAAAAGACAGTCGCCATAACCTTTCCGGCCGAAGGAACGGTCTTCGCCATTTTTGGTGCAGATTCCCCCTTGGTAACCCATTGTTTAGATTGTTGTTTGGTCTCAGGAGTATAGTAATGTATCCATGTTTCATCCACAGTGACGAAACGACGCTTAAAGTCCTCCGGATTCGTCTGGAACAGCTGCAAACCATCCTTGCAAACACTTCACACGATTCCGTTTTTGCTCAAGCGTGAGCAATCGCGGCACCTATCTTGCGGATAGCTTTCTCATGTCCAAATGTTTAGGCAAAATATTATGTACACGTTCAGTCGAGATGCCCACAGCACTAGCAATCTCACGCACCTTAACTCTTCTGTCATCCATCACCATATCATGGATTTGATCAATGATTTCTGGAGTCGTAACCTCCACAGGCCGTCCAGAAGGTTCAGCGTCACTTGTGCCCATGTGGCCAGTCCGAAAATTTTGAAACCACTTATAAACTGTTCTAATCGAAGGTGCAGAGTCACCATAATGTTTATCCAGCTTCTCTTTAGTCTCCTGAGGCGTTTTGCCTTTCATAAAGTAATGTTTAATCACTACACGAAATTATTTTTCGTCCATTTCTTGAAAATCACTCGACTTCCTTGATTCACACGAATGCCAAACACAAAGAAATAGACCAATATGGCTGAAACTTGGTGTGCTTTCATTCAAGAGATGCTACTAACTAAACATGACCTCGATACGCGCCGGTGGTGCCATCTCTCGGACTTTGCACGGACTTTTCAAACCAGCCTCGTGTATATATATATATATATATATATATATATATATATATATATATATATATATATATATATATGTATATGTATATATATATATATATATATATATATATATATATATATATATATATATATATATATGGATTGCTAAAATTATTAATAATAAAAATGCATTGTATAATAAATTTTCATAACTTTTTAACTGACTTAAAATAAGGAGACCTCCAATTCATACGTATCTAACATTGTTCAACTCTCGTAATATATATGTATGTTCTATATATCCGACGAATCAAAAATAAAGTTAAATAGAGGGTAGGTTGGTAAGCTTTTCTACCTGCCTACCCGAAGCAGCACCTCGTGCCAGAGGCCTACCCATTTTCGGCTTGTCATCTATTTAATTAAACATAAAATATATTTGGTGGGATCCAAAAGCTTCCGGAGTAATGCTATAAAACCTAAAGTTACTCTCATCACCTTCAAAGTAGTTCCCCGCATGCGTTCGAATGCCCTGTGATTTTTTCTGTTGTCGAACATTTTTTGGAAGGTCAATGGTGTCACCAGCGACGTCTACCATTCGCGTTGTGTCTTCTTTCTCGCAGCGGCGACTTTTTAACTTCATCTTCATATAAGAACAACCAGCGATCATAGGGTGCGGGGGAATGAGCCGAGTGAATTCCATGAATGTTATCATGGAATTTTTCACCAAAAGCTGTTGCATACAGAAGGAACTATGGACCGGTCCATTGTCATGATGCAGAAAAAAACTCTTTTTGTTCCAAAACTTGGACACCTTTCGTCCGAGATACTCAGAATTATCAGACGACAAGCTTCACGAATGATTCGTTGAACTTTAGCGATGATTTCAGGCGTGGTTGCAGCCGAAGTTCCTTCGGAACTCTTGCCGTCTTCAACCAAAGTTTGGCCGGCCTTAAATCGCGAAAACTATTCGAGCATTTACACATAGCTCAAAGCTTCGTCCTCAAATACTATCTGAATCATTTCATACGTTTCATTAGCACTTTTCCCGGGTCTCAAACCAAATTTCACAATCACGCGTTGCTTTTTCTACGTATCCATTATAAAAATCGCAGTGAGTAATTAGACATTAACGAAAAAATGCATACAGAACAACGCGAACAAGCTAGCAAGTTAAAACTTGTCAAGCAACGTTGTTAGTGATGTGCCTACCTCCATCGCATCACCGAAGTACCTCAGTTCTTAACTAAAAAGAAAGAAATGAAATTAAAATTAAAAAAGAATAGTGAACCTACTTGAAAAAAGCTTCAAGAAGTACAAAGTAGTGTGGTAACTGCTTATATAAAAAATATAATTAGCTAAAGAAATCTTCGTTGTTGCCACTTTAAGTGAAAAACGCTGAAAATCTAAGCAATAAGTAATTATTGTTTAATACCCAAAATATAAAGTGTAAACCTACAAAATCAAGCAAAATTTTGAGGTAAGTGCAAATCTTACAATCGGCATAAAAATTTACATGATAAATGTTATATGTTAATAGTGTAAATTAAAAAAATAAACCGGTCAAGTGCAGGTTGAACTTGCGCAATTAGTGTTTGCTGGTGGAGCTGTCGGAGAAAAAACATTATTAAATCGAATTAACAAGTAAACTCCTGCAGTTACTAGTGTTGATGACTGTACCAGAGATGTAAGTATTGCATTAAATATATTTTTGAACTCGTGTTTCAACTTTCAAAACTACACGGCTCTGATAAGGCCATCAATTCCTATATTAGAACCAAATTTTAACTTTCGATGTCAAATAGTTTCGGAGAAAATCTGGTGTGACAGACGGACGGCCGGACAGACACCGAAGTTATCTTATAAGTTCTTCGTACGGAACATTAAAACATAGTTGAAAATTTGATAAAATTTAATTGTTTACCCAAGAAATTAACTAAACCTTTTTAATATTAAATCTTGCAAGCAATCTTAGAACACACAATTAAAATAAATTTAGGAAAAATGTTTTTGTTTACATCGTTGATGAGAAGTATCTTCAAATGAAAATTTTGTTGGTACTTTTTAGATAATTGTGTTTATTATACCAATTGAAACGTAGAAATCTTTGTATTTCCGAACAAATATTGTTTTCAAGAATTTTCTATTTAAAATAATATATTCTGACTTACCATAAAAAGCAATAAATAAGTGAAATATGCAATCAGTATCAAATTTTTTTATGTAATTTGATTTATTACATTGTGCTCGATCATTATGCAAGGTGTCCCTATATTGTCCGTATGTTTTACTGGATTAAAAAACCATTTGAACGGAGGACTATAACTAGGTCCCTTAATCAACTTTGCTAGATACTCTGTTGCTAATTCTACCAAATACCAGATCAACGATTTTGATTTTTTCTAAGAAATTATTTCACAAATATAATTGTTATGAGTAGTAGAAACGTAATAAAGGAAACTATTTATATGTGATTTAGTTAAAATTTTAGATCTTCTGCTTATTTCCTGAAAAGTCAGCGTTTGAAATAGTAATATGAAGTTCCAAGTTCAATGTAGTTAACAAGGTAAGCTTATAATCTTTTAGTTAATGTTGACTAGAACGAATTTAATAAGACTATGAAATCCTCTGACCCGGCTTAAAAATTAAATAAACCATACTTGTGCTTCAGCTTAGAAGAGATAAAAATCCCGTTAATACAAGCACTTAGGTTTTATTTACAAATAGTCGTATTTGTACGTACATTACACCTATTTGCCACACAACATGTAAATCTAATTATCCCTGTCGTAATACTAACTGAAAAAGCTAATATTTAGTTTTCAAATAAATATACTTCTAACTGTAAATAATCCCTATAGATCATGACTGTCAATTTATTTGAAATGATTTTATAGTGAATAATATGAAACTTATTTTGATTTTTATATTATTTAGCTTTGTAAACTTATTAGAAGCAGATAATGTTACCAAATTTGAAAGAAAGAATATTTTTCTTTCGAGAAAAAAAAGGTTTGTTCAGTGGCCAAAAGGAAGTAATTTTGTGGTAAGTACATATTTATTAATTATAGTAATTCTGACTTTTATCGTCGACTCTATATGTTCTCACTCTATACTGTGGTTCATTGAATTTAATTTTCCCCTAGACACTGCATCATGTACGAATATATCGTGTGTATAAGCAAGTACGGTTAAATCAAGGAATATCCACCTTCATATAGTATGGTTCCTTGCATTTTTCGTTTCATGAGTCCCCGACACCAAGTGCGTTAAGTTATCGTCGTAATTTAAGCTCAGCATTGAAAGTACATAGACGTTCCAAAAAGTAACAGCAAATTCAAATTATTGTAGGAGGTGAACACTCCCAGCATTTGATACGTGAAGGGAACATACTTGCTTTAAAAAGATGGAGATGGCGTTACCTGTGTGCACCGTAGAGGAGCAGAGCTCCGTTATCAGATTTTTAATAGTCGTGAAGCCTCATGAAATTAATTCAAGAATGATGAAAAGGCACGAATACAGCTGCTTTAGCGAGAAAACGGTGATAAGTAATGTCAGTCCCCGTGCAGATGTTACTCATGAAAATATGGAACGCGTTGACATCATGATCTGCAAATTTCTTTAGAATATTTAGTAAGGAAATTAAGTATTAGCATCGTATCTACTTATACCATTGTTACAAAAGTTCTCAAATATCGCAAACTATGTGCACATGGGGTGCCTAAGATGCTCACTAATAGGCAGAAGATCGCTTTTGTGCAGACTTCCACAGCCTTTTAGGCGCAGTCATAAAGAACGAAACCCGTGCGTTAGTAGGAGAAAATGTGAAGTCTTAATCCTCCGTCAAAAAAGTCCCTTTCACTCTTTTCTGGAATAGGAATGGTCCGGCCCTATTTCGGAGCACTATCAGGAAAATCATGAAACAGTAAATAGTGCCCACGCTCCCCTTCTGGCACCTTCCGATTGTCATGTGTTTGGACCAGGGAATGAAGGGATTCGAGAATGAGCTGTAGGTATCTTAATTTTCATAGGATGCCTAGGATATTAGAAATGAGGGACAATTTCAACGACTTTGTTAATCCCAAACGTTAGACCAATATATATCAATTTGTTTATAATCAACTCCTCATTTAATATTACTCACGTACATGTTGCAGTCTAGTCGCTACACAATGAAAATCGAAACAACACTATAAAATATATCCTTGCGAAAATTAAAGGTGAGTGATAAAAACACATTGTTCTGTTGTTTTGACCGTGCTTTAGTCGGATTGCTTGCGATCGTCGTCCACGTAGGATATAGCGCAAGGCACTAATAGAAAAAGGCAAGTTAATACCGCAAAGGTTAATATAAAAATAGAATTTAAAACACTTTTTAAAATTCGCGTTTTTTAACTAGTTGAAAAACCTGGAACATCCCATATTCCTCGTTACTAGACTTCGCTCAAGGGGAGTCGTGTTCTCTATCTTTATTCTCTGGTTTGGTTACTTGAAAAACGCATTCAGAAGACACAAATTTCAAAGTCATACAGTTAGAGAAGCAGTTTACACAACTAGAAACATTTTTTTTTTCTAATGGAATAAAAAAAGTCGGCGCAACGGTGTGAGAAATGTTTCGAAGAGAAGAGAGATTATATCGAAAAATTACAATTATTTCTAGTTCTAATTGAATTATATATTTGATTTTACTTTTGAAAAACCTTCGTATCATCTTCTAGGATCTGGGACGCACAAAAGTTTTTTACGTGGTAGTTATCTTAAAAGTTTTTGAAATTAGCAGCTTTATTTTGATGTATCTTAATACTTACAAAACATAGTCACTCATTTCCATCAGTCTGTTGGGACGATAACTCTCCAGCAAAATGAAAGATCAATTTCAAGCTTGATACATATATAGTATAGTATCTAATAAAGGGATGTAACTTATAGTTTAAGTTATTAGTGACATCGCTTCAGGCGCCGGAGGTGAAAGAGGTGACGGTCGATAAATTTTGTATGGTTTTATTAGTTATGTGGTAATTTTTCCTGGGCTTTTGTTGTGAAATTAAACAATTTTTTGCACAATTATTTACTGTTAAATAGTATAAAGGTTTAAAATGGTGCGAAATGAGGTGAGATGAGTTGTCTCGTATTCATCGTAGTATATGCCACTTTAGGGGTTTTTGAAGTAGAGGAACGTGAAAATTAAGTTATTTTTTTGTTATTTTTAATTTTAACAGGGGAGGGGGGACAGAGGAGAGGCTCGTTAAATATTTTATAGTTTTAATAGTATTATAACAATTTTTCAGGATTTTTGGCTGCAGTAATTGACAAATTTTAAGCATTATTATATATAATAAAATATATAAAGGGTTAAGAGAATGGAGAAGGGAGATACAAGGGTGGCTTTACTTTTTCAGCATTCCTATAGCACGAAATTAAACATTATGTGAGTTTTTCATTATTTCCACTTTTATTAAAGGTATACGGTAAAAGAGGCAGGGGATTGTTAAATATTGTATAGTTTCAATAGCATTACAATTTCTCAGATCTGTCAAAGATAAAATTCTCTTTGATAATCCAGCAGTCTAAAGTATACCATGTAGCTGTAGAAAAAACTTATATAATAAAAACGAGCAGAAACAATATGCAAGGATTAAATCACATTAAAGGGCAGTACATCTTCGGAACATTTCCACATCAACAATTGTAGAACACCAACATAAAACAAGACACCAGTTTTTCTTTACTTAATCAAAGATCCTTGCAACAAAGCCCTTGTTCTATCTTCAGAAATTTCGGGGAGTCTACTGAAATGTCTGAACATACCCACAACCTTAATCGTGATACTGGTTTTTACCTTTCACTAATATAGGAACAGATCATCATATGAAGCCCCGCCCACCCTCACTCCGGTTCACTAATATAAAAGGCGTGTGCAAGCGGAATGAAATCAGTTCCTTACTACTGAAGAAGTTACTTCTCAAAACAAGCTCTGACGAAGCCGATACAATGATCGATGCATCACTTATTCAATCGGCACAAATTCGGAAAATTATACTGATAAATTCGGGAATGTAAAGAATCATTGAAAATATGAAATGAAAAGCAACTTGTTTGTACTTTTAAATTAACTTTCTAAACGCGTTCGAATGTTTATTCGTACCGTTTATTATAAGGAGAAGAAATTTTTTATTTGCATCGAAGATCAAAAAGTTACGATTTTCCAATATAGACCTAGCAAGAACATAAGCATATTGTTTATATGATAGCATAAAAATCGACAATACCACCCTAAATATATAATTTTGTAGATTTTCCGAATATCATTTACAAACATCATAAAATTTTATCGATATCAAAAAGATTTTGAGCCAGTTTGCTCCCACAGAGCTAGCTAATAATAATTTCTGTATATTTTGTTAAATATACTGGTCGATAGTGGAATTCTAGGTTACAGTCATGAAATCAGTCCGTTTTTAACAATATACTATTTTTGATGTTTTTTTTTAGTCATTTCCAGGATATTGGGCACCAACATTATTCATAGAAATCTTAATTTGTACCTGTCCTACTAATATAAATAAGTCGTTCTTTTTATTCGATTTTTTTAAAATACGTAATTTTTTTTTATCAGCAAATTTAATATGATCTTTAAAAGATTGTGACACCTAGCTGTTTTGGTTATAGTCGCATTTTTTGTCATCTTGATGTTTGGCGGTATTCGATGCTTGGTTATTAATATATTGGGGATCGTATTTTCAAAATGGTCATTAATACCAATACTCCTTAATGTGCTGCCATTTTCTGACAAAAAATGGTAGCACATTCAAATAGAAATTCTTCAATTATACAAAAATTCATATTTATATATCTCAAATGGGCTTTTACGTTTAAATAATGAAAATTAGCTTTGCTTATAAGATACATATGTACTTGTAAATCGGATGAGAAGATCCAACAATAATATCTAGGATTAAGGTTTAAAAATATTCCTCATGTCTTTTATCATAGCATAAAGCTATAGCTTATAAGAAATCGAAACTAAGGTTTTTCTCATATCATCATAAACGCAGTTATATAATTATTGTTAATGTCTTAATAATAGTCTCATAAAAGATTTAAAATTAGCCTTTAATTTATAGCCCAAAAAGTTATAGGTCTAATTTACCCCTAAACATAACTCTATAAAAATGATTTCAGTATTTGACATTCACATGGTTCAAATAAAAAGAAAACATATTATACAGACCTGCACCTAAATAACACTATTTTCTTGTCTAAACGGTACAGTTTCGTGAAGCAAAGATTATAGCCCATGTACTAAATGATGATGAAAATCGAACACAACAGCCACTGTCTCTATTACTATTTAACACGTATTTCGTTTATTTTATAAGATAAGAATCAGTTATTTGGATTTGCTTACATAGCAAGCACCAAATTTGAACATAAAGTTTAACTTGAGATCACTACTATTTTAATCCTAAGTTGCCGATTCTAAAACTCTGTTCACATTAAAAAGTCTAGCGGGATAAAAACTCTAAAAATCCTGACAGAACAAACAATGGGCGTCCCATGATTTCATTATAAAAAATAAAAAAATGTGAAAATTATAAAAAAAGGAAGAGGCGCTAAATCGATGCCTATGAATAAAAGTTATTCTGGCACCTAGTGATCGCGTACAATAACACAATAATAGGTGATCTTTCCAAATATACCATTTTGAAATACATATATATATATATATATATATATATATATATATATATATATATATATATATATATATATATATATATACATATATATATATATATATATATATATATATATATATATATATATATATATATATATATATATACATAAATATATATGCATATACATATACATATATATATATATATATATATATATATATATATATATATATATATATATATATATATATATATACATAAATATATATACATATATATATATATATATATATATATATATATATATATATATATATATATATATATATATATATATATATATATATATACATATATATACATATATATACATATATATATATATATATATATATATATATATATATATATATATATATACATATATATATATATATATATATATATATATATGTATATCGCGTAGCCAAGCATATGCCCCCCTTTCCCACCCATATGATTGTAGTAAAGTTTTTTTAAGGGAATCTTTTAAAGTTTCATTGAATGAGAGGATAGTTTTTATGAAAAATTGCCCAGTTGAAGGTCTAAGCTTTTAGTGTTCCAGTGCAAGTATTCATGAAGAAATGCCCTTTATATCCACATGACATACTTAAACCTGGCTGTCCTACTATGTATATATATATATATATATATATATATATATATATATATATATATATATGTATATATATATATATATATATATATATATATATATGTATATATATACGTGATACGTGAGAAAGAAGACTGTTGGGAATATCGCTCAGAGATCGAAAAACATCGTTAACAGAACCGGCTCCTTAAAGTGGCAATGGTCAGGACATGTCGCTAACATATAGAAAATCGGAGTAGAAACATCACCAGATGGAGGCCTTGGGGCGAGAAGAGAAGCGCGGGTAGGCTCTCCCCAAAAAAGACAAACTCAAACGATACGGTGGGTTGAACTGGTACCAAATCGCCCAGAACGGAAAAATGGACAAACATGAGAGAAGCCTATATCCAATGGATAAAAAAACGGCTATATAATAAATATATATATATATATAATATATATATATATATATATATATATATATATATATATATATATATATATATATATATATATATATATATATATATATATATATATATATATATATATATATATATATATATATATATATATATATATATATATATATATATATATATATATATATATATATATATATATTTATATATATATATATATATATATATATATATATATATATATATATATATATATCTATATATATACGAGGCTGGTTTGAAAAGTCCGTGCAAAGTCCGAGAGATGGCACCACCGGCGCGTATCGAGGTCATGTTTAGTTAGTAGCATCTCTTGAATGAACGCACACCAAGTTTCAGCCATATTGGTCTATTTCTTTGTGTTTGGCATTCGTGTGAAACAAGGAAGTCGAGTGATTTTCAAGAAATGGACGAAAAAGAATTTCGTGTGGTGATTAAACATTACTTTAT
Organism: Pachyrhynchus sulphureomaculatus; assembly: GCA_019049505.1. Classification (NCBI taxonomy): domain Eukaryota; kingdom Metazoa; phylum Arthropoda; class Insecta; order Coleoptera; family Curculionidae; genus Pachyrhynchus; species Pachyrhynchus sulphureomaculatus. Next base: position 112,642,473 of record CM032446.1, on the reverse strand, counting down.
GAAAGGCAAAACGCCTTAGGGGACTAAAGAGAAGCTTGATAAACATTATGGTGACTCTGCACCTTCGATTAGAACAGTTTATAAGTGGTTTCAAAATTTTCGGACTGGCCATATGGGCACAAGTGACGCTGAACGTTCTGGACGGCCTGTGGAGGTTACGACTCCAGAAATCATTGATCAAATCCATGATATGGTGATGGATGACAGAAGAGTTAAGGTGCGTGAGATTGCTAGTGCTGTGGGCATCTCGACTGAACGGGTACATAATATTTTGCATAAACATTTGGACATGAGAAAGTTATCCGCAAGATGGGTGCCGCGATTGCTCACGCTTGACCAAAAACGGAATCGTGTGAAGTGTTGCAAGGATGGTTTGCAGCTGTTCCAGAAGAATCCGGAGGACTTTAAGCGTCGTTTCGTCACTGTGGATGAAACATGGATACATTACTATACTCTTGAAACCAAACAACAATCTAAACAATGGGTTACCAAGGGGGAATCTGCACCAAAAAAGGCGAATACCGTTCCTTCGGCCGGAAAGGTTATGGCGACTGTCTTTTGGGATTCGCAAGGGATAATCCTCATCGACTATCTGGAAAAGGGTAAAACTATTTCAGGTGAATATTATTCATCGTTATTAGACCGTTTGAAAACCGAGCTGCAAGAAAAACGCCCGCGATTGGCCCACAAGAAAGTCCTTTTCCATCACGACAACGCACCAGCACACACCTCAGCAGTTGTGGTCGCAAAATTACTGGAAATAGGATTCCAACTCGTTTCACATCCCCCCTATTCTCCAGACTTGGCTCCCTCGGACTACTATTTGTTCCCCAATTTGAAGAAATGGCTGGCGGGACAAAGATTTTATTCAAACGAAGAGGTGATTGCAGACACTAATGGATATTTTGCAGACTTGGACAAATCCTATTATTCAGAAGGGATCAACAAACTAGAACATCGTTGGACAAGGTGTATAAGCCTAAAAGGAGACTATGTCGAAAAATAAAAAAGGTTTACCCCAAACACATAAGTAGTTTTTATTTTTGCACGGACTTTTCAAACCAGCCTCGTATATATATATATATATATATATATATATATATATATATATATATATATATATATATATATATATATAACAAATAAAGAGAGAGAAAGCAAAAGTTGCCGTATCTAACAAAATCCTAAGTTATGAAACTAGTTGGGGAACTCGGTAAAAAGGGCATCAACAGATGTTCATACTATATTCATTTAGCCAATATTTCGGTCCTAGGTTGGGACCTTCATCAGGGCACAAAATGTAGCATGCAATTTAATCTAATAAGAATTATCATAAATAACAATTGCCATAACAAAGACCAACACTGAGATAAAACAGCCACTATTCACTAACATATTAATATAAAAACATGGCATTTACAGCAAGGATGCCATTAAAAACGTTGGATGCTGAAAAATCAAAATTAATTAACCACCTGCCATCTAAAAGAAAAGTGACAATTTTGACAGGGCGCTGACAAAGGACGACCACCTGACAGATGTAAGGGATCACTCAAAAATCTTTTGAGTGAATATAGTATGAACATCTGTTGATGCCCTTTTTGCCGAGTTCCCCAACTAGTTTCATAACTTAGGATTATATATATATATATATATATATATATATATATATATATATATATATATATATATATATATATATACATGCTTTCATTAAAAACCAAGAAAAATTATAATAGACCTAATAATAAAATTGCTCATTATTGGGATAGCTTTACTCGAAACTGGTGCTTGTATGTAGTACCTCCCAGTAGTATATAAAGTAATGACGATATAACAAATAATGCCCCATGAATTGTCAAAACGTAGAACAAGTTTATGCACGTCCTTTTCTTTTTATAAAATTATTAAGAAGATACACATTTCAGTGGCATATGAATTATTTAAAAAGAATATAGTCTTACTTACATACTAGCGTATTCCGTTGAAGTTTTTGGTTCCCTCTTTTAACGTTCAAACGTTATCGAATGTAATCCAGCAGCGTTATACCTAAATGAACGCTTAAATAATGCATTAGCAGTAATCAAGGATTTATCACTACTTCTATAGTACTCGTAGTATATCAAAATACACTGAGGTCGTAATCAGGGATATATTTACTTTCATATTGACAGTGTATATTCATTTTAACACATAAATTCGGAGAGAACAATTACTTGTTTGGCGGTAATTTATTTTAATCAGTACTATAAACTGCTAAAAAGTCCTAACATGAAAAAAAAACACACTATATTTTAGATGAAATACCATTGCTTTTATTGAGTTCCAAAGTGACTTTTAACATATAAGATTAAAAATTTATTTTAGATAAATTTTACATGCACTAAACCCCTTTTGCGTGTCCAACCCTTAACATGGAATACAGTATATGAAATGGATGTACCATTTGCAGTATCTCCAGATATTAGAATATTTTTTAATCCACTTAAAGCAACTAAAACTAAGAGACACGTGGTAGAAAGAAGATATTTATTTGAACATTTGGAAGACTTTATGACATCGTAAGTATAGATTAAAAGCCTCTCTTCATAAAATTCATCTTTCATTAGTAAAAGTCTTAGGGGGTCTGCAATATAAATAGAGTACCGTTACCCCTGAAAAGCCAAGTAGGTTGTTCCGTAGTATCAGCCATATTATACGTACGCGTTTTGTGGTTAGACACACCATACACTCATAGAATACCTTGTCGATCACAAGGCATCTACCACCCAATAAACCTGATAAATACTCGTCGATAAGACAATAAAATGTTTTGTAAATGTGTTTTCAGCAGCTATTAAGGCAAAAAAGGTAATAAAAAGATAATTTTTTATTAAAGATTTGCAATAAAACTACACACTTTATTCTCACAACATGCAGTAACGATGATAGTCCTTGTCATCGGAGTTTTAAAAGCAATTAGTAAAACAGTCATAGCATACCTGGAAAAGATAGCAGTTTGCTACATATTAACTGAGTTACTTAATCAGGAATATAAATTTGGTCTATGATCAGTACGTGGCCATACCGTCTTTGGGGCTCGAAATATTAATATTAATAATTTCAAATAAGAGTCCAATCCAATGCGAAACCGATATTTGGCCCGCATGTATGTGCTCCAACAAGAAAACACCCAGAACATCAAAATACCTCCAGCAAAATATTACAGGACTACGTGTCATGTCTCCGCAGATTCGGTTATTTTATTCCCTTAACATCAAAATCCGTCAAAAAACCTATGCAGAGCGACAAGACTTGGCAAATGCTAATGAACGCCTTAGAAGTAATATTGTATCTGTGCTACTCGACAAGTGCCTTCGACTTCGTCGTAGAACTTTATCCATGATGCTCTCTTTATCTTTCTCAGGGCTTCATTGTACTCTGTGAGTGACTAAAAGTTCCTATCCCGTCCACCTAAGATTTTTACAACTTATTGTATATTAACTTACAGCCTGTTAGTCCAACTCTTTTCACTTTACCCTGTACGATCCTTGGTTCTTGGTTTAGAACGATTATTATTGACTCGTTGATTATCCTGCGATAGAGGACTATGGAACCAACTCTACTGGGCTGTACGTTTACTGGCAGCAGCTTTAGACTTCTTGCTTAGCTTCTGCCGCTTGCTATAGCTAACACTTAGAAAGATCCCTTCCATAATCTCACACATGCTTTCATGTTAAACTTCACGAGGGCGTTCAAAGATGTTTCGTCAATGAGTAATACAATCATAACACCGTTGTCTCTAGTGGTGTGGTTTATTATGTGTCACTTCTCTGTTTTTAATCCTCTATTCTGTGTTTTGCCAATTGAACTGTGCACTCTCCCACACCGAGACTTTGAGAACCTCGATTTGAATTCAAGTTCTGGTATTCTTTCCTTTGCATACTAGGATGACCGCTCTTTTTCCAAAGTAGCAGTTATTGGAGGCTGTCCTACTACCTTTGGTCCGCGTCCTATTGCCTCCAATGACGCCATCTGGACGATCTCGGATTGTTCCTTTGTCAGGCGTGTCTCTGAGAATTCCTGCGGAACAATAGCCACTGTGATGGCAGTTAACGTTTCATTGAAGGTGATTGCACCGCTTTCTCTTTTTACTTTTTCTTATTTTTATCGTCGGATCTTAAGGGTTTGCTATCAGCAGTTCTCAAAGGAGCGTAAGGGCTTCCTGCGCGAGAGGTGCTGGCGGCAGAAGCTCCACCAGAGGAATCGTGCAAGCTCTCTCGATGGTCAAAGACGAGTTTTTGGGCCCATTTTTCTCTTATGGTAGATTAGTTTCTCACATTCTTTTACAGCTTAATTGGTAAAGAGTTAGTCCCCTGTACATCACTTACCTTGGTTTTGCGTGTTAAAATTGTGTCGTTCTTATCCACATCTATTGGCACCAGATATTCAAGCAGGGCGTCTTTTTCCGCTATCTAATTTAGAGGTCTTTATGTAATTTTTATCCATAAAATTCCCACGAGTAGGAAGGAAATAAAAAGTCGACATCCGCAGTGCCTCCTATACGGACGCAACGCTAATTACTTTGGGAGCCTGTTACTCCAATGACACTGTTCTTGGTGACTCCTCAGCACGGTAGCACACCGTCGGATTAACACTGTGTAAAGTGTTATGTAACGTTTTGTTCCCGTTGTTATAGGCACATGTTTCTGTGTGCATGTGTTTGTAAAGTGTGTGTGTGTGTGTGTGTGTGTTGTGCTTATGAAGGTGTAATGTCTGGTTGTGGGCTGGAGAGGAGTCCAGGCGTGTATGAGTGGGCACAGGTTGCTTATCCGTGCCTTGTGTATCTGTCTTAGTCTGGCATATCAGCTCGAGAAGTCCACGGAAAGCACGGTGACGAGCCATGCTCTTCAGGGTGCATCCCAAACGTTCTTGATACATGCAAGTCCCTCCACCGCTCTGAACAGAGACACGACAAGGTGCAGATACATTACAAAGGAGCAAAGTCTTCCTATGGCATGGATTTATCAGAAAATGTTCGACACAATATTTCACGTATTTATACAGTATGTCCGAAGCAGAATAAAAGTGACAAATGGTTTAATTAATTCAGGTGCACTTTTTATTCTCTTATTTCGCTGCTTCCTCTTTCAGGTATTTTACGTCAATCCCGTAGATATAACTATTGTAAATTGCAGTCATTTCTTTCCTATAGGTGACCTTAAACTTTATGCTGCTTCGGAATGGGGCCCAAATCAATCGCTTAAAGTACACAAGGGAAATTGATATAAAATTTGAATTAGATAAATGTACCGTTATCCAGCTCAACATAACTTACGTGTCAAATAAACAAAAACTTAGGCGTTCCATAACATTAAAGGCAGGATACAATAGTTATCAAAACAGCCCTGTGTTTCAGACGCAAAAATAGATTTTGTCATCAGAACTCCCAGGACGAAGATTACTGCTACCAATCTGCTAGCTGTTCCAATAAGACAAAAGTGGAACTGCAATATCTGGACGGTAGTAAACGAAAAATCATTTATCTAAAACAAAGTTACCATCGTTTATCTTCTGTTCCTCATATCTTTCAACTCATCAAGGTGGACAAGGGCTCTCCATTTTGAATATCTGCATAATTGGTTTATTGTGGGACTAGTGTGCAAAGTTTTGAAAGAGTTCGGATTTTCTCCTGGTCGTGGTGTGGGAACCTTTCTGTTAAGACAGGAGGCTTAGCAAGAGAACTTAGTTTATTGGTAAATTTTAGAGACGCCATCGAAAACAAAATGATGAGGTTAGCATTCTAGATTTAGGTCCGCTTAGATTAAGATGAATATAAAAACAATAGAACACCAATGTCTTGATGGACAGGTTACAGAAAAACCCCAATATGGAGTATGCTACAGAAACATCAATTCCCTACAATACGGATTTAACCCTTTTCCTATATTATGTAGATATCCTCGATGATGTCATGATATTCGTCAGCATTGTCCAAGTACCAAAACATACGTTTTGTATTTTACGGTACCTTCTAGAAAACGTAGTAGCCACGGATGATATTGCCTTTCTACAATAACTACCGTAGACGATTTATTGACGTGGCGAACATTAAGTGCAAGCTATTTAATATAGAACCCGAATTTTTATGAGGTTGGTTTTAGCCTGCTTAGTTCATTTTGCATCCAAGGTGGTGTTGCGTAGTCTATATTAACTTTTTAGACATTGGTGCGGGATTATCGAAGTCCGCAGGTAATGTCTTCTGGGAGAGATTGAGTCAGTTGTGGAAAATAACAGATGCTATATTTATTGGAATTTTGCCTGTTCAACTAATAATCGCCTACCAACCATCAAATCTGAAATAGTACTCTTCGATAAGATGATAAAAAGATTTTTGTAATTGAATTTTGAACATGTGCCAAGAGAAACCTAGGAAAATCGTTTAAAGTAGCAAGTTTTGGCATACTAACCACATACTGAATTCCGTAGTCCTACTACAAATCGTAACAATGGTAAGCCTTGTAGCCCTATTTTTGGTCTTTTAAGATTGCTATGATAGATGATTTTGGTCAATGGTCACTGACCGTGCTGATGGGAGGCGTGACTATCATTTACTGATTATATTGCGTGATAGGCTGTGCTGATTAGATCCACCAAAATTGTCTTTTTAGATATTAAAAATATAATATGAATAATAACATTAATTAAAATGGGTATAATTATTATTTCTAAGAAAAAAATCCTAAAAATCCTATTTTGTCAATAGTGAGTTTATGTTAATTTTTTTCCTTCTTTTTTAGTATGGGGATGAACGGAGCAGCTTGCATAAATAGGTTGCTGTGTGAATCTGAAGATTTCGTCCAAACAAAAGATAAATCTTTAATTAAAGATCTTATTCGAATTTTATTTCAGTAAGTTTCATTTTTTTAAAAATTACTATAACAAGACCGCCAAAATACTAACGATATTATTGTTCAATATGCTTTATTTATTAATACAAAACGTAACAACAGTCTCTTGTATTACTGTACTTGCTAGCAACATCTGGAGTCTTTAATCGTTTGTTCAGATACAGTTCTAAATCTTTCGTTTCCTTGTAGCTAATTCTACATATGTTTTTGATCTTGATTTTAATAACTTAACCTAGACGCATCCCTTCCTTATTTACTCTTATCAAATTCATTACTAAGGGCGCATGTACCATAATAATAATAAGAAACTGTACAAATTTTACTCCTCCATCCCGTTAATACTATTTTCATTAATAGACTTACGTTTTTCATCCAGTATAAGTAGTTTTATTGTCGTTTGTAGAGAAACTATCACTTTGTGCTGCTACTTAATATGCAGTTACAATAATTCACATAAATATTTATTAATTTTTACTATTTTTGTACGAGCCCCATTTTTCCTTCAGTTTAGATTTTAGTTACTAGACAACAGTTATCACCACTACACCAAACACTTTATTTTTGCACTAGACGGGCGTTTCGGTAGCCATGTTAGCATCATCAGGAGTCATGGTTTACTAAACCTAAGAATGTAAACTATTTAGATTAAACTTGGAATTACTCGAGTGGTCTGAAAGATCAAGTATTGCCGAAAATGCTCTTGAACAGAGGACCGATAACCTATTCCTCACAGTTCTCTGTACAAGTTACACGACCGAAACTAATGCTCTGAATGTAATTAGTTCCACTCAAGTAATTCTAAATTGAGTATAAAGATTCTAGTTTAATCCTTAGGTTTACTCAGTCATCGCTCCTGATGATGCTAACATGGCGAGCGAAACGCATGTCGATTGCAACAATAAAATGTTTGGTGTAGTGGAGATAACTGTGGTATAGTGTTATTGTGCCTAAGATTCTAAAGTCCCAACGTAGTTTTAAGTTAGAGTTTAAATTTAATATAAAAAATTTAAACTAAAACAGTATCCTCTTTCTTAAAAAAAAATATTTTCATACAATAGTGGCGGATGTTCTTTATTTACTAATGATGAATTATTTATTTGTAGGTCTTATTTGGATGACGAACATTTTTCAGAATATCGAGACAAATGTGAATCGGAACATTTTTCTTCTTGTCCCATTTCACTGTTGGATATTTTTATAAATTCTTCAAATGACAATATTGAAAATTCTTTAACTCTCAGTGACAATTATGCCAGTGTACAAGGATGATATATTAAGAAATAAACTTTTGTTAATTTTATTAACACTACTTCTACTTCACACTAACATCACAATCGTTAATTATATTAAATAAACTTATAGTGATTAAATTATATATAAAGTTCGTCCAATAGTTTTTCCAAAAGGAAAACAATTGTATGTAAAATTTTGTTTTATTTTAGTTTAATATGATTAATATTAGTGTACATATAGAATGTTTCATAATTCCACACGCGCACACATTCATGGGCGAATTTAAAAAATTTATTAAACACAAATATACGCCAAAAAGCTCTAAAAAGTAACAATTTATTTGATATATAACCTGAACTAACCTGAACTAATTTTAATTATTAAAGGCTAAAGTTAATCAAGCATTTGAAAAATTAAAATGAAAAAGAAACTACTTCTGCTTCACAAATTCTTGAACTTCGGCTTAATCGTTTATTTTCAAAGATACTACTCAGTATATATCACCACTACACCAAACACTTTATTTTTGCACTCGACGCGCGTTTCGCTAACCATGTTAGCTTCATCAGGAGCGATGATTAGTCAATCATCGCTCCTGATGAAGCTAACATGGTTAGCGAAACGCGCGTCGAGCGCAAAAATAAAGTGTTTGGTGTAGTGGTGATATATACTGAGTAGTATCATTGTGCCAAAGATTCCACATTCCCAACTAAAGTTTCAAAGATGTTGAGTAACATTATTACAAAATTCTTTTAAAAGAAATATAAGGTAATAATCTTGATTGGTATTAATATTAAATGGCAATATTTCTTTATTTACAGAAGTCATCAATAATTTTATCTTGTTTGTAATGAGTCTTAACCTAGGCAACAATTAAAAATAAAAGGTGGCTTCTCAATTTTGTATTACTGTAAACTCATTGGAGAATTGGCGGATTGTTTATTGATTAGTACCTGATAAAATTTAGTAAATACAATATGGTAAAGATATAATATGGCCACTTATAATTTAATGTCAAATTTTTAAAAATTTGTAGTAATACTAGTCTATAACCGTGGCTGCGCCTACAATAACATATGTTCTCGCCATCAAAATATCGAAACCCCAGTACATGTTTGTGTACTGCGGTTCATTCAATATTTTAAATTCAATATCAATTTTAAACTACCGTTTTTAAAATTAAGTGGACATATGCATTTCAAATTTGATCAAAATAGGACACAAAATGAAAAAATATAATTAATCTTTAAACGTAGTCTTTGAATAAAGGAGATCTGAAAATTTAAATTTTGGGAGCTATCAATGTCAAAACACTTATTTTTACTAACTTGACATGTACCATTCAAATTTGATAAAATTACGCTCATAAACAAAGTGAATTTTAGTTTCGAGAGCTATCAGTATCAAAAGTTACTTTGAAAATCATTCCTAATCTGACATTTAAATTTCGTTCAATTCGATAAAAAAGTATTATTTTACCTATCTATTAATATCGAAATTTTTTAATAAAAACTTATTTTAGCCACGTTGGTCAGGGCCGGCCCCAGCTTTTTTGCCGCCGTAGGCAAACTCAAAAAATGCCGCCGCACTCAAGCTTAAAGAAAACTGTGTTAACCAGGAAAATCACATATCTCACAATTTACATATAGAAATAGCCAGAACTTCTAGGTATTTCTATAGACAGGAATAGACAGGCTTCTGGCAGAAGCCTGTCTATTCATGTTGTATTTGATTTTACTACTCATTTTCTAGATTCAAGTAATCGAAATATAATTTTGTGGGTTGTGTTTATTTTTTTTGCGCTCTAGTAGTTCAGACGATTTTGCTGCCCCTAAATTTTGCCGCCGTAAGCAGTTACCTACCTTGCCTACCGCCTAGAGCCGACCCTGCGTTGGTTCATATATAAAATAGATATGTGTCTTAATTTTGACTGCTATTAACGTCAAAAAATTGAAATCATAACCCCACTGTTTGTCAAATTTTATTCAGATTTGTCAAACCATTTAAGTGTGATTACGAAACAAAAACACAAACGCTGAAACAAATACATGGACAGTTAGATTTATATGTTATTGTGGATAATAACGTTTTAGTGCAAGAGAAGCAGGGAGCAGGAAACCATTATATGATAAATAATTGTGCTTCTTTTTTAGGAGTAAATATTTATCCCTTTACCGAAATACATGACAAAAAATTGTCATATAATGAACCTAATACTAATATTCTTTCTAATAATAGTTTTACTTAAAATATCAAAATATGAATGTATGTATGTACTACAGTGCTGTTATTTCTTGAAATTTATACCCAGCGTATCCGTCAAGAAGGTTAGTTAATTGTTCTTAATGTAGTTAATTTGCTCACTTAAAATTAGATGGTGTAAGCCTATACCGGATTATTCTTTATTTTTATTCAACATATTATACAGTTCAGTAATGGCCCCTTTGCAATTTTCATTCGTAATTAGTTTAGTGCATAGCCCGTTATTTTGAGATTTTTTGGTAATGTTTGACTTAATATCAGATAAAAAATTCAAAATTTTTATGGTTAAAATTTCATTTAAAATATACCTATTAGTACAATTTCATTGTTTTGATACTTTTGTGCTCGATAGCGAAATGTTTGTCTAGAAATATCGTATCCTCAAGGGTAAACCCCATATTTGTCTTAATAGATAATATTGAATAATATAAATAGTGTTTTTTTTTATTAAAACATGAAACCACTCGTTATGCAGCAAAATATACTAAATCGAAAGAGATATCTAGTAATTTTTGGGTATCCATTTGTAAATAGTACGTAATTCAGACATGCTACTAACCGGTTTACGGGAAGCGCTCCGCCTACCCAAGTACTCACGAGGCGAAAAATCCTTGTAAAATAAATAAAAAAATATGCTCGAACGATCCGTTTTTTAGCTCATATTTAATTCTAACTCATTGTATTTTGCTACTAGAATTTAGCCAATAAAAATAGTAGCGTATATCAACAGTATTATTTAGATATACAATTCAAACCAGAAATAAGAAAAAATGTGATTTTAAACTAATTTTATTTGTATTTTGGGCCTTATTCAATTTTTTAAGACCGTACGTATTCCGCTAATGGAGCAGAAAATAAATATTATTTTATTTATAATTAGCAACCGCCCGCGACTTTGTTCGCGTGGAAGCGTTATTTTATTAAACGTTTTTTTTTCATTTAAGCACTTATGTTAATTGGTTAGAGCTTCTCTGTATACTATCTTTGGTGTTTTATTATTTTCTGATAGCAAAATATATTGGTTTTCTGAAGTTCCGACTCGAGATATAATTGGCCATGAGAAAAACTTTCCTGCCTCAAATCGATTCCCACCGGTTTATTGTGGGAACAAACGATACTTTCACGCGAAACTGCAATCGCTTGAAATGAATCAGTAGATAGGTTAAGATCATAAAATATGAGCAAGCAGCTGAGAGCGTTTAGTGCTAGACTCTCCAATTCGACGTATTCTAGTTGCCTTCGCCTCAGAAGTATTTCTAGAAAGTTGCGATTTTTTTTTAAGCCCGGTTTACACGAGGCCAGTAGACAGGCAAGGCAAGTGACCAAGTAACTTGCTACAAGTTACTTACCATGTGTGAACACTTACTTGCGAGCAAGGCAAGTAAAGTTGACCAACGTTCTACTTTTGAGGCAAGTCAGCTCCCCCCTCCACCACAAGCAAGTAACCTCCCCCTCTACTTGCCATGTGTAAACATTACTTTCTAGTTGCCAATATTCTTATCAATGTTATCAGCCGTTTCTAAATATGTTTGTGTGTCTAAATGTTTATTTATTATTATAATTAATTTTTAAAAATTTGAAAAAAAATTGTTTAGTAAATTAAAATTTTCGCAATGCCTGAACGTTGGAATGATGAAACAACATGTAAGTTAGTTGAGCTGTATAAAGAACAAGAAGATTTGTGGAATATGAACATTGCAACATACAAAATAAAAGGAGCTAGGCAAAAAGCTTTACTCGAAATTGTAAATAATATGGGGTTAGAAAATTTTACAGTGCCTGATGCAATTAAAAAAATCAAAAATTTAAGAGCGACTTATAATCAGGAATTTTCTAAAATTAGATATCTGCTGCACCTGGTGCTGGAACTGATAATTTATACACACCACCAATGAAGTGGTTCAAGGCGATTTCTGAGATAATGAAAATAGGAGTTTTGAAGAGAGACACATTCAACTGTCAAGTAAGTATATTCAAAATTTATTTTATATTTTAGGTATATTTATAATAATATGTTAAATTCAATGAACCATGCGGTCCTGCCATAAAACTCATCCTTCATTCGCAAAATATTTCGTGTATGCTTCCCTGATCATTTTTGCTTCTCGGGAATGATTGTTACTTCCAATACGCTTTCTATTCGTGGTAGTTCAACAATTTCTGATCTCCAACTGCCAGGAAAGATTTCACATGTATCAATGTCCTCGAAATCAATAGAGCCTCTCGGCATATATACTGCCATACAATTTTTAGTCAACCAGTTGTGTAAAACACAGGCTGCACTGAACTATTTTGTTCACTGTTTCCACTTTACAGGCTATGGGTCTTTCGAATATTCTAAATCGACTAAGCAAAATGCCAAAAGCGTTTTCTGATATCCTTCTACTTCTTGATAGTCTACAGTTGAAAATTTTTTGTTCATAAGACAAGTTATTTCCTGAATAAGGTTTCATTAAGTAAGTTTTTAATGGGAATGCATCATCACCAACAATTACTCCATTGTCTGGAAGTAATCCATTTTCGAGAGCAGTAAAGAGAGAGCACTTCCGAAAAATCCCACCATCGGAGACTGCACCATTACTTCCTACATTAATATATGTAAACCGATAGTCGGGGCCTACTAAGGCCATCAAAACAATACTGTTCAATTTCTTATAGTTAAAAAATATGCTTCCGCAGTTATTTGCAGCTCGTATTGTAATGTGCTTTCCAATAATAGCTCCGTAGCATCCGAGAAAATTCCACCTATTCTGAAAACCGTTCTGTAGCTGTTTCCACACCAATTCTGTGGAAGGAGTCTGAAAAAGCAAAAAAACTTGTTACTTGGCTATTCTAATTCTATACGACTTTTCCAGATTGACAATAAGGACCTAGAGAGCTCATCTGTGGCATCTGTGGAGACAATTGATCGGGGTGCAGAAAGTGAGCCACAAAAACACCATACTTTACATAATAATTTTCCGTTTAGAAAGAAGAGGTCAACCGTGCGTGAGGTAAGTGAAGCGGTTCGAGAGTTGAAGGACTTGAATCAATCAATTAATAAAGCAGACCCCCACAGCACGAGTGCGATACTTTTGCAACACATATTGCACAGCAACTGAGAAAGCTGAGTACTTCTTCATGCATTCTCGCACAAAGTGAAATTAAAAATATACTCACGAAATTTAGACTGCAGGTCCTACAAAGCCAGCAAAACATTCAGCCTCAGTCACCTTGTTACTCAACCACCACCCCGATTTCAGATTATTGGGTCCCAAGGGTTCTCAAATTTTCAACCCAATAGTTATGCAAGCATTGTGACTGAAAGCCCTCCATGATATTGTGTTTTGTTAAATAGGATAAACACTGTTTTGTTTTCTTTTAATATTATGTTTTTTTAAAGAGCTGATTGATTGGTCCGTTACTTTGTGACAGTACATTTTAACAATAAAACTACTTAATTACTTTGTTAACTGTCACTAAATATATTTGTAAAGATTTTACAATTGCGTTATCGCGATTTCGTAGTACAACTACATTGTCAAACGCTTAACTAAGACTCTAAGATACTCTTAGTTAAGCGTTTGACAATGTAGTTGTACTACGAAATCGCGATAACGCAATTGTAAAATCTTTACAAATATACTTAGTGACAGTTAACAAAGTAATTAAGTAGTTTTATTGTTATGTTTTTTTTGTTTTTATGTTTATTGTTTCTATATATTATATAATATATTAATAAATTTTTCTTACCTTCAATTTGTCTTGCAATTTTTTTCAAATGATATCGCACACCTCTGGGATGAATTTTGATATTGCACTTGCACAATTAGTGTTCCTTACCGTGATTGCCGTTAAAATAAAATAAAATTCTTACCTAGGTCCCTGACATGTATATATCTTAAGATCCAATATGTGTTTTCACGTTTTTTCTTAGTCAAAAATTTATAATATTTATAGCAACTTAGCTACATAATAGCCAATAGGAATCAATCTAGCTCAATCTAGTATATTTACTACTTAAATATTTGTTCAATTCTAAACAAATAAAGTAAAATTATTTATTCTCGGTACAGCGACGCGCGAAGCGGTAGCAGTAATGCACTGAAAACTATATTTGAAAAACTTCCACCATATTGTCATGCAATATAGTTTTCTTTTATACCAGATAAATTATCAAAGGTAATGCACTCGTGATAATTTTCGCTCAATCCACACTTTATGAAGACTATTTCAGAATTTTATTTCAAAATATTTTGATCAATACTTTTCGAGATAGGGTGGGGGATACCGATTTTTGGCCTTTTTTTTAAAAATTATACATTACATCATATATATTTTTAAATTTGTATTTTGACAAACTTTCATATGACACCCCACTCGATGATCTGGTATTTTTTTTTTTTTCATTTTAGATTTCACTCCCCAAAACTAACCCCTTAAGTCAAAATTTAACTTTCAAAATTACATGGCTCTGGTTAGGCCATCAATTCATATATTTGTCCAAATTTCAACTTTCTGTGTCAATTAGTTTCGGAGAAAATCGGATGTGGCAGACAGACCGACGGACATCGAAGTAATCGCATAAGTGTTTTGTACGGAATACTAAAAAACTACTTAATAATAATTAAACAATTGCAACACACACCTCAAACTGAAATTAACTATGAAATAATTTTGAAAGCAAATTCAATAAATGCAGACAATTTTTAGTAGCTATTTTAGAACCCGCTTACTAAATAGTAGAGAACTCAAAGCTAAATGAAATACCTAAATTAAGGCAGATTACTAAAATAATATTTGTTGCCTAAATGAATCTCAGACTAATAGGTACTTACTGAACAAAAATACACTAATGACAATAAAAAAATGTAAATAAATGTTTTTATTGTTATTTAGTACCTATTGACACCTACAATGTGCTTACAAAAATAATAAAAGAATCTTAAAATACGAATAACAAAACAACAAACTTTTTTGTCTTCAAAAAGATAACAACAAGTCATCGTGTCACTAAATGTCGAAAATATCAAATTATAGACTGGGACTGCCAATGCAAGAGAAATACAACCCCCGCCAACGTTTGTCTGTCGATCACCAAGAGCGTGACGCCGTCTCCCACCACACCATGTGCGAACCGCCCCCGCTCCACCGCGTCAGCTCCCTTTAGTTACAACCTTATAAAATGTAGCCTATGTTCATCCCAAAAGTCCAAGCCACATACCAGTATTTTTTTTTTTTTAATTGGATTGGTAGTTTCAGAGATTAGCTCTAAGAAACATACAAAGTTTACTTCTTTATTATATTAATATAGATCAACTTATGAAGGTTTTCTAAATTTGTATTTTAATAAGTTATATATAACCAATTATGAAAATTAATAAATATTAGTACCTCTACGATATTTAGAGCGGTTTATACTACAAAACTGCTGGTGGTTATTTGGTTTTCTTTGCGATATTGCATATATAATTATGGGAAGGTAACTTTTAGACAGGGCATAGTTGTGATTTAGTCCGATGTGTTCTACTTCTTCTTAACATACTTATTGAAATTTTAAATAGATAAATAATAGGGTTTTTCTCCCTTTGAAGCACAATGAGTCAAGAGGCTGTAGTGCACAAACAAGCACAATGGCTTACTCCGCCTACTTCCCTTGACAGTTAATGTATATATTAAAGCTCTTTGGTGCAAAGTCAAATTATAGGCTACGTTTTATTCCTAATATTTCGGCAAAAATAGATAATTGTTTTTATTGAACATTCGAAAAATTCCATCACCAATAGAAAATGTTTACTTATACGATAAAATAATATAAGTACTAAAACTATGTCACAATAACACACTAGTATTTTTATTGCATGATTTGAAAAATCCCTTCACAAAGGCAAAATTATTATTTATAAGACTGTTAGTATTACTACTGTGCTCATATAACTTACATATAGATTGTGTCCTAAAACAGACCTATATTTTTGTTGAATAGCTTTGAAAGAATTCTTTATCTTATACTACTTATATATGTATTATCATTTTTAAAAATCATCTGCAAAATATTCATAATAATTTGCACCATTCCGCAAAATTACAATATGCAATTCATATTTTTTTGTAACAGACTGACCGTAGCTAAAGGAGGCAAACATGACTGAAGATTATTTTTGGTGGATGTGATACTGTTAGAAATATTACTTTATTTCGATGTAAATGGTATACATTTTCTAAGAAAGCTCCATAATTACCCATAATATTAATTAATATGTTGATTTGAAGGAAAAAACAAGAAAAGCTATGCCTATTTATTTTAACAGATGCTAATCAAGGTGCCGGAGGAGCATTGTTTATGATCAAAAAAGTAATGCAGCGAGTTGTATTCTTGTAAATAACTATTTAAAAAACCATATTTATGTAATAGCAATGAGAGGTAAAAATACGATATTTAGGGCAGACAAATACTAATAAGATAAACTACCAGGAACAAGAATATACTATACAATAGTCGGTGAAACTGCGACTACGTTTTTCAATGGGGTTTTCACTGTTTTGTAGAGCAATATTCAAGACAAATTTAACACTTTGAAATACAAAAATATTTTATATCTAAGGGAAGACAAACGATATTATTTATGAAATTATTTTAAATTTAAATGAGTGCGGGAAAGACAAGAGAAAAGAGTGCATCAAATTGCATCTCTGTCTTCTGGAAAAAGTTATCATACTCCACTTCAGTACAACACAGCTAACGAAACTGAATTGTTGCCTGTTGTCTTGCCTTGGATACGTACAGGTGTTGTCACTTGTATTTACTCCTCTTAATAGCTAGTTATATGTAGTTATATATAACTTACTAAAATACAAGTTTAAAAAACATTCATCTATTACTTTTAGATATAACTTTATTTGCTTTCTTTTCTATTACCTAATACTGTTCATTTAATTTAAGATAACCGATGAGGATTTTTTAATTTTAAAAATCTGACAACACTATACAGATCCAGTCAACCGATCTTCAGGATAGGTTAGATGTATGTTTTAATGTAAAAAAAAATTAAATAATATTCTATATTCTCGGAGAGCCGAATAGAAAAGAACGATAGGTATAAGAGAAGATAAAGATAAGGGCATAAACTAAAGAATTTAAGACTATGTAACTCAATGTAAATTTTAGGTAACCAAAGCTGGGTAAACACGAACAAAAGGCGGCGCGGCGCAGACACGATATAATATATAATATATAGAATTTGCTAGGAGTGTTAATAAAAATAGGCGCCTTTAATCTTCTTAGGCCTCGTACAAAACTTTATTTCCTAATTATTTAGTTTATGTTAGGAAGTAGTAGGATTAAGAATACGTTAAGATAGAAGGTTGTAAAGATGAAAGAGAGAGTTTATATAGTTAATACCACATGCTTCTAAAAGGTATAGATATATCTTACCGTTCAGCAGTTTCCGTTTCCTCTTGCTTAAACATTTCTTTTTAACTCCCAAAAAGTTCGATCACAATAAATACAAATCTCACTTAAGTTAACTCTTCACTAATTTGGCAATAATATAATAACAAGTAACAATAATTAAAAGTAAAGAAATAAAACGCAATGCAATACTTTAAGTATTTGTAATAATAGTAACGTACACCTAAAACTATGCAATGCAAATAAAAATAAAAATGGCTTTATCTTTTCGAAAAACTGAGAAATTTCATGACCGTATTCTTAGAAACGTCAAAATCTTCAACTCCATCGCCCTGTAAAACTTTTTTTACCTGTGTTTAATCGCTCATTGGCAAATATGCCGTTTTTCTTACTTATAAAACTAGATTTGTGTGTTTTTTAAATTATCTACCTAGCCGTGGGGGAAAACAGCACAGTTTTAAAATAATATTTTCCACTTAACTAGTGCATGTGGACAATAATACACTTAGTCTCGCGTTTCTTGAGTTGTTTCATTCCATCCAAAAAATATTATTTGTGCCTCAAAAAACTATGTTCCAACAGTTTTCAACTCATCATCTAAAGATAATTTTCCTCTCCTGAAGTCTTTCTTCAGATCCTTGAACCAAAAGAAGGTCCAGGGCGCTAAATCAGGGCTATATGGTAGAACTTAGTCAACCCACAGCTTTCAGTAATGGCTTAAACTATGCTAGTCTTGTGGACCCTGCAGTTGTCGTGCAACAGCAAAGTTTTGGTTCTCTATGAATTCCGACGTTCTTCTCTAATTGTCTGCATGTTTTAAATTGTCCCTCCGTAAACCCCCACCACTAACTATGAACCTTTTTTCCATATTCAATAAGAAAAATTCCGATGAAATTCAAAATACGGTCGCCGAGCAACCAAATCTCGTTTCCGGTTGCAATTTGCGGAAAAAATGTTCATCGTTCTTTAAACGGGCCAAATGTTCTTAAGAAATATTGTTTCTGCTCTCATGTAAAGCTTTTGGGGATTCATCATGCAGAAACTTTTTTACATCCCTAATTCTTCGTGCACTTTTCAAGATACTACAGTTTTCTGTAGTTTCAGGTATTCTAGGAGCTTTAGAAAGCTCTTGAATTTTCATTCATCCATCTGGCAGAAAGAAGTAAATCCTTAATAAGCCTGATCATTTCCTTATTTCTTGCCTTATAGAAACTGTTTGGAACAAAATTTACTTGAAAAAAAAACGAACCGTCATTGCTACATACCTGCAAAAAACGAAATCGTAACTGCAAAACGCAACGCACTCGTACAAAATTCTGCCAAAGTGCTTAAAACAGCGAGAGTAATTTGATAAGCAATTTTTTTAAATGGCCTCTTACGGGCCTGGCGTGCACCTGCTTGTTTCAGGGTTACGAAATATCCTATAAAAAGAACAGCAACCTTCCAAGTTAAATTCCGTTAATATACTTCCGATTTGTAACTATTGGAGATCCTAGGTTAGATTCTCCAGCTCTCGGGATTGCCTGACGAGACATTATTAGATGAAGAACTTTCTCCAAGCACCATCCAGAGTTTTGACTATCTTTATCCCCAATGTAAGTGAGGTTCTCATTCAGGTGTCCTGTAAGAATTTCTGTCACCATTTTCAGGTCTCTCCTGCTTAATTTAAGTAAGGAGCTGGCGTATTTGGGGTTAGGTCCCGTTATCAGACATCTGGATTATCTTATCTTTGGTGCGTTTTTTCAGTTTTTGACGAACCTACTGTTCCGCAAATCAGCGATTGTCACCCCGCCTATACTGGAGGGGATTCCTAAAAAGGTTCAAGTCCCATGGGGCCTGCTAAAGCATTATGTTGAACGAATGTGTCAACCACCTCAGTCCAATCGACCCCATCTGGCCAGGCGCACAGATGGGAAGTAAGCTGTTTCTACACGGTAAGTTGGAAAACAGGTCCTTGAACTCGCTTATCAGTTGTGAGCTTACCCTAGCCGGTTTCAAAGATATCACGGAGGCTACTACTACCGTCCGAGAAAGTATATACGCATAGTTATAGAGATTTTTTTCTTTTATTCTTACTTGATTTACATTTCAACTGAGTTAAGGTTTTCGATCCTAATGCAGCTCGATAAGATTAGTTGCAACAACCAGCTGCTGAGATTTTTCACACCCGCATAGTTACAAAACAATTAAAATACTTTCTTTTGAACGACTTATCGTAACAGCGAATGGTACATTTAGAGTTTTGTAGGTGCACATAGGTAAAAGAAGGCACATTGTAACAGGCTGGATGCTCGAAACATTCTAAAAACGGAGTGTGTTGCGTTACTGTCCCTTACATAATTTTGATTTTGTACATTTATAACTCACAAAATAAACTAATGCCATTTTAAAGAACCAAAATGGCGTTTCTTAATTGAAGAGTAATCAAAAATTACAGAGAGTTTTTTTACATTCAAGTTGTATATAAAATTTTGTTTATGACTTTTTTTAAATAGTTTTTTTAGTAATTCTACTTCTAAATACGTTTTCTATACGTGTTATTATTTTTCCGTTCATGAAAAATAAGTGTGGAAAAATTATTTATTATTATAATTAATCAAAACGACTACGCATGGCAGTGATCGAAATACCTATTCCCTTAGTTAATATTAGAGACAAAAGATTATCATTATATGACCGTTTTAGAAACAGTCGATAAAGTGATTTGCAAATACCCGACTACTGAACTTGACTTTCCTACCCAAATAAAATAGTTTAATTTAAAGATTATAAGAGATATTTAAAATTATAGGTACATTGTATCATTATTTTTCATTATAATTCACATTAACTGCAAAATGAAAACAATGAAAGGATAACACAATTTTCAGATATCCCAACTCCAAAAACCCTGAAAAGAACCTAGAACACAATACTAATATAGTAACCCTTCTAACCCCCTTTCCTATATATCGGAATTTTTTAATTATATCATCGTAAAATGAAGAAGGTTGTGTCCGGAGACAATTGCGGTGACTCCAAGAAGCTAAAAACGGAGGGCAATAAATCATGGCTGAAGGGATGGTCTTCCAGTGATGTCCAATATGTTTGCTCCAATTTTCCGTATATTAGCGCTGTCGTATGGGACCGAGCGTTATCGTGAATAACAATCACATCTCGGATCGGTCAATTGCTGCGATAAGCAAATTTAACCTTATTCAGAAGGTCGCAGTAGAATTCCGCTCTTTGTGTTAGGGAAACACACACAAGTCTTAACAATGGTTCATCCCCAAACTGTGCCTTCAATCTCTGAAAAATTTGATGATGCTGAGTTGTACTATACAACGTGAGCCGTATTGTCGAATGGGTCTAGCGACGCTAATCATCTGCTCTCCCCATTCTGACATCCTCACTCAACACACCGAGAAGCGGGTGCAATTCCGAACAATATTCTCCATTTAGAAAAAAGACCATCGTTTATATTTGATTCAGATACGTAATTATTCTCAAAATTGGTTCATAAACTTAGATAAACTTTCATAATGATATTGAAAATATACGAAATTTATCGATCCTCACCTCTTTTACTCCCTGTCCATAAAGCGATGTCCCTTAAAAATTATAGATCCAGTTCTTCGTTTCAAGTATTAGATCCAAATCGATATCTCAATTCATTTGAAAGTTATTGTGTAACAGCCAGACCGACAGACCAACGTAAATGGGGGATGTTCTACGTGATCTAAAGACCGTTAAAAGTAAGGAAATGCAAAAATATTCCCTTGAGACAGGAAAATAAAAAGTTTAAGTTAAAAACTTTATTTCAGATAGAAGAGGATCCACAAAGTCAACCAGACCTGCAAGATAACGAGTCTGAAATAAATATTAATCAAACTAACTTAATATGTCCATAGTAATAATAAAACGGTAAACAAGAATGTGAATATTAAAACTGTAAAATGAAAATAAGTACTTCTGCGAAAACTTCTATTGAACATGGTCATAAAAATAAAATCGTAAAAATCTCCTAACGCCAGTCCTGCCGTAGAGCGAAAGGGAATTATAAGTTGGAGAATTCCTGTCATCCCAAATAAATATATACAAAAAAAAGAATGTTTACAATTTTTCAATGCAAACTCTTGATTGTGATCCATTTTTTTATTTGTATTTTTTTTTTAAATCATTTTTATTACCTAAAGAAGCTAAAATGAAAAAATAGCTACATCAACCTGTAAGTATTGTCTTCACAATCATTTTTTTTTTTTAAAGCATCAGATTGGACGATAAATAACGATTGGGTTTTCCTGGACAGCAGATTGCATTTTACTGATAAATACGTCTTGATGCAATATAGCTACACACATGTCCGTTACCAAACTCTCTGGTGATTTTGGACGCGAATTTATAAACTCGCTCAAAATATTAGACGATTTAAAAAGCGAATGTGTAGACTCGCTGAACCGGTTGTGTGAGCTTTAGAGCAATTTAAAGTTAGCTCGCAATGTTTGTATATTTTTTATCTGTTTTTTTTTTAATTTTGCCCGCCTAAGGTTACTCGAAGTTCTAGATGTAACAATAAATAGGTAAAGCTTCAATTGTAGTGTTTGATTAGAAACAATTTTTTTCAGTGTAAATCAATAAATCTCATCATCGCGAAGGAATACCTTGCCAACATAAAGGTAAAAGGTAATAATTACCCAAATTTTAATATATACTAATCTGAAGATTAATACGATAAGTAAAGAAATATTAATTATATAATCTAGAGGCTAATATTTCTTTAAATAAAACTAATTTTGCATATTGCAGAAGATGTTCTAGACAATATGAAATATAAATCATATACATATATGCCACCAGATTCCCTAAAGGGATCTAAACATTAGAGCAAGTCTAGTTCCCATGGAATCTAAAACCTATAACTGTCTAGGTGACTTTTGTTTTTGAGAATACGTGATGCACTAGTTCTCGGACTACTGCTATAAAATCTGAAATCGTTAGTTTAATGGTTGGTAGCTCCCATCACCTTCACCTTCAAAGTATTCCTCTTACACCCCAATGCATCGGTCTCACCGTGTTTGCACTGGTCGAACATTTTTTCAGAGGTCAATGCTGCCGATTCGTGTTATATCTCCTCTTCCGTCTTAAAGCAGCGACCCTTTAATTTCAGCTTGATATGTGGGAACGGCCCGAACTCTCAAAGTGCCAAATCAGGCGAATAAGGGCATTATCGTAACGCAAGAGGAAACTTTTCTCGCTGTTCTGCCGTTTTCTAACCACTAGAAAGTCTATCGGACCTTAAATCGCAAAACTCACTCGAAAATTTGCGTACAGTTCAGGACTTAGTTTCCAAATGATTTCCAAATCATTTCATACGTTTTATTAGAACTTTTCCCAGGTTTATAACAAAATATTACATACACGCCCTCCACTTTTTTTTGTATCCATTGTACAAATCACAAAGATACATAATTAGGCGTTTACGTTAACGTGTATATAAAATAGACTTAAGTAGGTAGCAAGTTAACACTTGCCACGGAACTACTACCTATTAGTGCGAGACGATATTCTTTAGCGTTCTTGCTATATAGTGTTAGTCCGGGAACTTGTGGCTCGTACCACGCAAAATGTTTTGTATTGTAAGTATTACTAAATAATAAAACAATTTATTACACGGATCGGAAGTAAAGACTTTGGAATAGGTAAGAAAAATATCAGTTCTGGGAGCTTTAACACAATAATTTATTTTTGTCTGCTAAATTAAAATTAGAAACGATTTTCTGATCTTGTACTACACCGTATCACAGCTATACATAGTTATTTTACTAGAATATTTGTAAATTTAAACCTCCAACTGTTAAATTAGATTAGTCCTAAAGTTAAACCTTTTTAGTGAATCAGACAGATGATATATCAAAATAAAATATGAAATCGTCGATAAGTAGTAAAAAACCACTAATTTTATGGGTAAAAGAGAAACAGACAAAAACACACTGTATATAAGATTCAATCCACTTAAGATAACGGTGACGAGTCGCGGGAATTGAGTGTCACTTGTGGAGTTCCACAATGCTCTGTTTTGGGTCCTCTGTTATTTCTACTTTATATTAATGACTTTTCAAAATTTAATGTTAGAGGGGTATTTACGATGTTTGCCGATGACACAACTGTGATGTGGCACAATAGAGACGTGGTACAGTTGGTATGTGACATCAGTGGGGATATAGTGAAAATCGTAGATTGGTGTCATTCAAATTATCTAACCCTGAATATTTCTAAAACTAACATTGTTTCGTTTAAATGTCAATTGAACGATATTTCACTTGATTCGCAAATTAGTGAAGGCTTGACGTATCACAAATTTTTGGTTTGTTTATAGACACGAAATTGAGATTCTCTACTCACATTTTGCAACTTTGTAAGAGGATTGCCAAGTGATGTTTTGCCTTGAGAGTAGTGTCTCGGGAATTGGATATTTCGATCGCGAGAAATGTATACTTTGCTCTAGTTGAATCGCACCTCCGTTATGGGGTATGTTTCTGGGGTTCCTGCTCTAACCAATTACTGAATAAGGTCTTTATGCTACAAAAGCGGACATTGCGTTATATGTTCCAACTGAGTTCTCGGCAATCCTGCAGGAATGTGTTTATTACTAAGAGAATTCTGAGGTTGCCTTGTATATTTATTATTGAAACAGCCTGCCTTATACATAATAAGTTTGAGGGAGAGATAGGAGCTTCTTGTGCGTCCATCTTATGTGGCCTCGCTACCCATTCCCTCTTCAGCTTAAATAAGGGACTCTATAATATATATGAGTAAGGAAATATTCAATCACTTACCTTTGAACGTCAGGAAAATTTTAAATAATAACCGATTTAGGAGAGAAGTTCGGAAGCTCTTGATTGACAAGGCCTACTATTCAATTACGGAGATTTTTTATGGCACTCTTTGATTGTTGAGTGCGTATATGGCGTGTAGGTGTATATATCTTTTTTTTATATATTATGTTATTGACATCTTGCTTCTGCATTTTCGTACTGACTGATATTTTGATTGATGTAATGACATTTTATTGTTTCTGCTATTTAACTTGAACTCATATGACTCATGTTTTATTTTATTTTTATATTATATTTTTTTATTTTTGTATTAATGTAAATGACTAACTCATACTCCCTGTTTTTAGATTACATTAGATAGCTTTTTAGACAAAGGAACAATCTTTTTTTTACAATAAAGCTTTATTTGATTTGATTTGATTGATCAGAAATATCAATCTCCAACAGTTTCTTTATTCAGAGAAGATAGTACAGGGTGTCAAAGGCTTTTGATCTACTTGCTCTTTGGTTTTAACTTAAGAAACCAAAACGTTCTCTCCCGTCAAGTTAGTCCTTTGTAGAAACCGTGGTGTGCTACTATAGTATAACTCTTGACGGCGGAATATGCTCAATCTTATATGTTTTTAGTACAAGTTGTTTTTTTCATTTAAGATGCTGCTCGTCAAACCAGTTTGGATCCTTTTGGACAATCACGGTGGGGAACACAGGAGTTGATACTTTGAAATAGGGTAAAAACGTCCATTAAACCATTTTACCAATTTCGACAAATGATCCCTTATTCACCAGATCTTTCCAAGCTGAGCAGAATAATATTAAAATCAGATAATTCGATCACCGAAAGGACGAGATATGGGAAATCGAAGTTTCAACAGGGAAAAATTTTATTGAAATACACAATGACAAAAATTTTTGACATGTTGTTCCAGTCATAGTTTACCCGCGTCACCTTAAATAAAGCTTTAAGAGGATGCTCTTTATTTTTTTCTAAATATGATATAGATATTCCAGAATAACCAAATTGCTCACAATGATGACATTTGGCTTTTAAAAAAGCTTCGCTGGAAGCCAACCTGTGTAATTTTTGTCAGTTAGTATGTCATTCGAGTCAGTTTGTAAAGATCTGTCATGTTGTCTAAAACGAATTTTAGTTTAGAAGTCAATCAGTTCTGAAGAAGATTGTAGAGAAATATTCAATTATAGTTTCCTCGAATGTCTTCCAAAGAGCCTTCGATATTCGGAAAGTTGAAGCCAACATATACAAGAATAGTGATTTTCAAACTTATTTATGAGAAATTCACATGTATTGAAAAGTATGTAGATAAAACCAAAAACTCATTTGGTTTCATTTTGGTGCAATTGAATCTTTATGTGAATTATTTATAATAAGAATGATGCATGCTAGGAGTACAAGTCTCCCTTATAAGTTTTAGTTTGAAGCCAGTACCGGCCTCTTGAAAAAGTCTTTAATATGAAGAACCTCTTTCCTTTGGAATGGGGTGCTCAGATCTGTGTTTCCAACTGAGTAAAATTTTCAACAATTCAACAAGACTTTCGCATATGCGCTTCAGCTTAGCGATGTCCCCTCGATGCCTATTGAATAAAGCATTTTAAAAACAAGTAGGATTAAAGACACTTTCTTTTGACATTGTTTCTTGTGTGCATTCAGGGCTTCCCTGAATTTGTTCTTAACTATATAAGTACCACAATTTGAGATCAACACAAATTTTATTTTTATTTCTAAATTTACGTGATTACACAAGCCCATTTGATCTAATTTAAGTAAATGTCTCATAACTATCACATTTGAATTTTAAGTGCTGATGATCTTAACTATGGAATTTATAATACCATGTTTAAGGAAATTTACATTAACAAAAAGTCGTCAAAAGTTAAATTGAAATGGAAATAACAGTATTAAGACAAATTTTAGCAAACCGTTACAAAATAAATTATCGATATAACTTTTGGTTTTTCAGTATTGTCTGGCACAGAAAAGTAATGGTTTCCTTTATCCGTTACTTCATTTTCTTCAATTTCCGATATATTCGATTTTACAATTGATGTTACAATTTTTTATATTTCTTTCAATTTTCCGCCAGAGTAGATATATCAATTTTCATACATTCTGCTTCATAAGACAGATGATTCCGAAATCCGCATTTACGTAGTGTTTACCTGTGTGGATCAACCCTGAGAAGTTCTAGGGCGCTAACTACGTAGCAAGACAGTAATCTTTATCTTTTTTTTGTAATTACCTGCGTTTAAAATTAATATTATTTATTATAAATAAATATTTTGGGAGAGAGAAAACAATAAAAATTATTTTTTTTTGTTAAGGTATCATAATTATCAAATTCAAACAGTTTTGATTTCATAGGTTTAATACAAAGAAGTCAAAAAGGAAAACGTCAAAAGTGTCAATTTTTCTTCGAAATTTTGGAGTTTAGAAGGAGAAATTTTTGCAGTGAACAGCTCTTAAAATTTAACCGGTATTTTTTCCTTGCTTTATGCGATTATTAGAAAATACCCGATATCTAACCCAAAATAAAAAAGAAATAACTACGAAATAATGGAAAAACACAAATAAGTTGGGTTTAAATAAAGTTACTGTTTGTTTTTATAGAAGTGGAGATAATCTGGCTTGGTCCAGAACCATCATGGAGGTTTGTCGGCTTTGCTTGGATTTATTGCATGATAAGAACTTCTTATCACTAGATGACCACTCTAAAGCTGTAATTAAGTTGGTAGTCCCAGAAATGGTAAGTTTACAGTAATAAGGGAATTTTAAACTGCTTAGTAGAAAATCAATATTTTTATCTTCACTAGATGCAAGGGCGCTACAGTACATAAACCATTTAGTTTCTAAGGGTTACTCTTAAGTAAGATTAAATTTGTTGATGGTCTTAACTACTATTAAAATAATTTACACACGTAACGTAATATAAATCATCAAATCATTTCAGTTTAATTTAATGACCCATCAGTGATTTTACCCTCTTCATAATACCATCTTTTTGATGTAAATAATAGTTATTATTTACTTAATTGGAGCAAATAACACTACAGCTGACATTTTCGGGATATATGTGTAATAATTTTCAGAGGATATATATTAAAATTTTTAGTAGAGGTTCCTAGTACTCTGTGTATTTTATTGGGCACAAAATAAATAGTACATAGAACACACAGAATCATTTGGGTTGATTCATCAAAAAAGCAAAAATGTTTGGGTATCTACATATGTCACTAGCAGAACGAATAAATTCACAAAAATGTTGTAAAGCTTAGTATTTCACCAGAATGTTGTAGCTTAGTTTTCTCATTAATATCAACTATTAAAGTAAGGATACTTCCTCACTTAGTTATAGCAACCTGAATTGTTATGTAGCTGTAAATGGTATATATGTATATTAATCCATGCTGTTTTTCCATTACTTAAATCTCAGTTAATAAAATACATAGAATAGCTTTTGCATGATGTTGCTTTTTGCTATTTTTGAACTAGTGCATTTCTAAAAATTGTATGTAGCATTGTCTTATCAGATTTTTCATTAATTTCCTAATAAGAATTTTTGAACTTAGAACTAACCTTGCTAATATAAGTTAAACTTAGTTTTTGCTTAGTTCTACATAAACATATACAATGGTTCAATAATTTTTATTAGTATATTCTGCAGACTATAAATTCATCATTTTTTTTCATTATTTTGCCGTTGATTTGAAAATTTTACTGTCCTGCTTTCTCTTGCATTTTTTTGTTCACTTTAAACTAATATAGAAATCTGCTGAATAATATAAAAAAATTTCTGAAAATTCCTAAATATTTTATGTTTGAAACACAAATAAGCAGAATTAACCTGTTTCCTTTTAAAAATAGAAATAATTGACAAATTGACATGACCATCAAATTCCTCTACATTAGTATCTCTGAAACTGACATACAACATAGCATAATCATAATGATACCTTTCTCCACCCCTAATAAATGTAATGACAAATTTTACTAAAAATGAACCATGTTTGACAAGAGACAGTAGAACTAGTTTTAGTAAAATCTTTCGAAGTTAAGTATTTTACTTACTGTGTGTTATATGTATACCAAGTCTGAAAGTGAGTGTTAAATGCCAGATTAGACAAACAAACAAATACTGAAAATATGTTGTTTAGAAAAACACTCTGTTATTCATTAGCTAAGAACCCTAAAGGATGAATGACTGAATTTAATTTGAATGCATTAAAAAAATGGAACTATAAAAATTATATGTATAGCCATGTCAACCATAATTGTATGTGTCGTGCAGAATCTAAGCTACAAACTATGTTAGCAATTAATAAAAGTAAGATCAGACTGTGAACTGCTTCTATGATTTCTTTGACCATAGCTGTACATATTATGAATAATAATGACAATTTGGCATCTACAGAATTAATATTATTACGTTATTAAAAATAATACTTCTGGCTAATTTTTACTTTTTAACCTGTTTAAGAATGAAAATTAAAACGAAATTTGGCAGTCAACCTTGATGTCTGGAATTTTCCAATATAAAATGTTTATTTTTTGAAGCTTAGTGTACCACTGCTTTATTTAGAATTCTTCCTTCTCTACAAACATGTTTACCCAATTTTTAATTTATACTATTAAAAGGATCTGTGTTTTGTTTAGAAAAACACTAAAAATACAAAAGAAAAACTTAATCCAACAATTCACTTCAATATTTTATGGTGAGATAGAGATTAATCACAAAAAGAAGTTGAACAGAGGGAGGACTTCAGAAATATTTACAGCTGAAATCTGACATTAATCTGAACATACTATTTCTACTAAAATTGACATTGGATATACACAAGGCAAACCCTTTAACCCTTTATATGTTTGACTGTAAATAATTATGCTTAAAATTTGTTAATTATCATAATCAAAAACCAGAAAAAATTCTTAATTTTGTTCAAACTATATAATATTTAATGATGTCCATCCCTTTCACCACCTTTTGCTGAAGCAATAATACTCAAAAATATAGGTCTCTTTTCTTCTTCAATTGTGTACCAAATTTAAATATCTCATTTCATTCAAGAGTTAATGTGGTAATTAACCAACGGAAATGGAAAACTACTTTTTCATGATCTACAAACTGAGAAAACATGAATAAACGCA
Source organism: Pachyrhynchus sulphureomaculatus (assembly GCA_019049505.1). Taxonomy (NCBI): domain Eukaryota; kingdom Metazoa; phylum Arthropoda; class Insecta; order Coleoptera; family Curculionidae; genus Pachyrhynchus; species Pachyrhynchus sulphureomaculatus. Next base: position 112,612,725 of record CM032446.1, on the reverse strand, counting down.
AAAATCTCGAAGGGTGTTTTTTTTTTAAATGCAATACTCCCTTTGGCAAGGGACATAAAAATATACCTTTTTACAATTTTTTAAACACAATAAGGATTTTTCTAGTTAAAGGTGAAAAACTAAATAAATATGTTACTAGAAGAAATAATTGAAAATAATCAACCAGCAAAAAAAATAATTGAAGAAAAAACCTTGAAAGTCAGTTTGACCCTCCAAATTTCTTTTTCATTCTCATAGCCTACTCGCCAAAATATTAACGTCCTGAAAAAGTTGGAAATTCTATACATAGAATATAAATTACATTAATTGAACAAAATACAATTTAGAGAACAGTGTCAGTATAAATTGTGACTAATGTCAGATTCCCATAAACTTTTTGTATTACCCTGATGTACAGTATTTTTCTTAGTCAGTCTTACCCGGCTCTATGTTTGTTTGAAAGGATGTAAAATATAATTTGGGACTTTGCAGAATACTGCACTCTTGTTTCTTTATCTGCCTTGGAAGCTTATCTATCAACATTATTTTTTCCTTTACATATTTATATTTTTTTTTTAATAATTATTGTGCATGCTGTAGGATGTACCAGAAATTATTTTACATTTTTAGTTAAACCTTAAAGGAACAATTCCTTTATTAACATTATTTTTATTTTTTTGGTCTAATGTCATTTCCCCTAATAGTCTTTTTTAAGACAGCACAGAATATATAGCTATCACTGCAGCAATATGTAAAACAAAACGTTGTCGAAAAACGAAGCCGGCTGGCTGCCGCCGGATCGTTAAAATGTGCCTCATAGAGTTTCTCAGAGATGCCGCGCAAACAGAAGTTTCGCGGCATCTCTGAGAAACCCAACGTAGCACATTTTAACGATCCGACAGTAGCCAGCCGGCATCATGTTGTGACGACGTTTGGTTCCGAAAGGTTGACTTTCTGTAGCAATTATATTTTCTGTGGTCATAGTTTAAGCTATATGATACTATTAGTTTTATCGATATTTTATTTTTATATATTTTGGATTGAAGAGAAATTTTTGAAAGACTATATTTGTTTTTAATTTTTTACATCGTTCTTGATAAATACCAGTTATTAATGGGAGTGTCAATTATTTCATTATCTTTACATTCATTGAGTCAGATTTTTTCTAATTATGGATAAGTTGTCATATAACTTATTAGAACATGTGTTCTAAGCTTGACTGTTGACTCTAATTAACTTTATTTTATATTATATATTATTTTTATTATGTATTATAATTGTTATTATATATATTAGCATACATTTTAGAATTATATAGTGATTGATTTGAACTTAAAAAATTTGTTATTTTATTTATATCTGAAGGACAGTATTGCAAAGCGACTCAACTTTTTAGGTTCAACTCTTTATCTTTGCACACCGATCACTGAATGGTATACTTGATGTTTAGTTAGTGTGTTATAATGAAACTTTTGCTTTTACCACAGTTATGTAGTTTTTTTTTTTGTTTTTTAGGTGTTAGTGTCAGTAAAAATTTGCATCAAAAAGTTTTCCAGGAAACTAGTTGCATCGAGTAACATTAATGCCCGAAGATCATAAGTTATCTAAAATATATCCATAATTGAATCGATTATTTTTGAAAGGGGACATGTTAAAAAACTCATACCTTTGGCAAATTAGAAAA
>CM032446.1:112542100-112610962 GCA_019049505.1 Pachyrhynchus sulphureomaculatus | reverse complement strand
GGAATTTCAACCAATCACAGACCAGTCTTAGGAGGATGTGTGGTGCCATCTCTCGTTGTTGGTGATAAGTTTAGGAACTAGAATTACAAAAATCTGTAATACCAACGAGAGGAGGCGTGGCGCCATCTCTCGTTGGTGATAAGTTTAGGAACTAGAATTACCGAAATCTGTATTGTTTCTAATTAATTAGGAACTAGAATTACGGGAATCTGTAATACAGGCGGTTTTTAATGCTAAATTGCTGAATAGTGAAAAACATGTAAGGTAGAAATCTGCAATTGGATGGGTGTGAAGTTAGGGAGGTATGACATAGGGATTTCAGCCAATCATAGACCAGTTAGGAGGTATGACCTCATAGGAATTTTAACCAATCACAGACCAGTCTTAGGAGGATGCGTGGTGCCATCTCTCGTTGTCGGTGATAAGTTTAGGAACTAGAATTACAGAAATCTGTAATACCAACGAGAGGAGGCGTGGCGCCATCTCTCGTTGTTGGTGATAAGTTTAGGAACTATAATTACAGAAATCTGTATTGTTACTAATTAATTAGCAGACGTCATCGGCGCCTTCACAGAGATGTTCAAAATGTCGACCAGTTTTCATTTACACATAGGCGGCACCTTTTCTGGACACTTTTTACCGAGTTGAATAGTTCAAGAGGAATGAGAGCTGCAAAACCTTGTATCACTGCGACTTCCAACTCTTACTTGGTGTTTGTCGGCAATGTAAAAATTAGGTATTTCAATCTTCCCCAGAGATAGAAGTCTATGGGTGTTAAATCGGGTGACCTTGCGGTAAGCAGTTCGGACCTTGGTTGGCTATCCAGTTATTGTCGAAATTGGCCGACAAAAAAATTACTGATAACTGCAGCGTTATGAGGAGGTGCCCGTCGTGTTGAAAAAATATATTTCTAAGGTCCATTCACGGCAGTTCATCAACAAGAGATTTTATTTGCTGCTTTAAAATTTCTAAATATCTCTGAGAGGTGAGTGTTCCTTCGTAAATAAATGGACCTATAACCCTGCCTCTGCACACAAAAAAAATTCCTGCCTTGAAAAATTTGGAACATGGTTACAATTCTCCAGAAACCATTGGCAAAAAATCCATACGCGCTTGAAAATCTCCGACTCTAAGGTGATGAACTTTTCTTGGCCTATATGGCCTGAATTCGTGCTTCTTCAAAGTACGACTTACGTTAATTCTTGGTAGTCCAGTAGATTCTTTTAACTGTCGGGTTGAAGGGTTGGGATTATTTCCGATAGTTCTTAAAACTACTATTTCTTCTAACTCTTTATACCTGTTTGATGCATAATTTTTGGGTCGTTTCTTTTCAAACTGGCCACTATTAACTAGGTTATGTCGCAATCGAGCGAATATATCCTTGAAGGGTTGACGCCTCTCTGGATACCGTTCGTGGTACAAATTACTTGCCGCTTCCGAATTTTCTCCGCTTTGTATGAAACATACTATTATATCCCATTTTTCGTAATTTTCAAACTTCATTGCGATTTATTTGACAATTCAATAACTAATCCTGAAGTAAAATTTGACAACTACGAGTTTGTACTGTACTAATTGAATTAAACCGTATGGCCGCTCCGTCCAAAGCCTACTTCACAAAATGTGCATTTAAAACGGCGTAAAAACTGAAAAACTTTGTATTTTGAAGTAGATTTAAGCAAAATATAAAGTATTACCTCTATTCGGATAAAATATTCAGGATATCCCATTTAAAAAAATATATTTTTGCATTAATCACTATTAAAATATTAGTTGTAAAAAAATGTAACTTACACTGTAGAAATCCACGTGAAAAAGTACTTTGAAAATGTTTTTACAGAAATCAAAAATTTTCAATAGGAAAAGAATTACATTTTTCCAAAATGCAGATTTTTGAAAAACACCCTGTATATTTGAAACGGTAATAGATATCGATATGCGGTTTTCACCATTGAGTTTATCATAAAAATTGAGCCTCAGTTTTCGTCTATCTCCTTTAGATAAAGGGGTTTACCTTTAAGTGTCCAATTTGAACCAGCCTGTACATCCAGCATCGCTATAATTGAGGAGCGAAAGGATCAGCGATTTACATAGTACTGTACGAAATTTCTTATTAAGAATCTTTCTATTGAAATATATCGTTTTAGATTACAAAGCGCTGTTTTAGTAATCATAACGTGGTTAATAAATTTAAGCCGAGTTAAGAATTACACCTAGATTTTTTGCCATGCAATGTCAAAGGATACTTTAATGCCCTTCAAACATCTTAATCTTACAGCTACTTACAATAATTATTCGGTATTCTGCAAAGATCCTGATTAATCAGTGCAATGAAATAGCGGTATGATTTTCATTGAAGGAATAATAAATTTGTATGTCATCGGCATAGAAATGTGGGTGTAATTTAAATAAAAGAGCCCCAGTGCAGTGCATTGTGGAGCTCGACATGAAATCACTGAAAAATCTGAGAGTCCCTCACGACTTCGAACCGCTCGTTATCTGTTAGAAAAATAATTAGATACAAAGCTAACTGCACTACTTGAAAAACATAAAAATATAAGTAGAACCAGCATTAAACAATGATTTATCATGTCAAAAGCTTTTGAATAGTCTGGAAAAGCCAAGATAGTTAATTTGTTATAGCTGCTTTAAGGATGTCGTAACTTTTGTCAGGGGACAAAATGTGAAATAAGGAGCTACCTCTAGTATATTTTGGACTCGCTATCGAGATGGTTTTACCCAAAAAAATTATCCCTGCTTTCTAGGGACCGTGTGGAGAGAAGTCTGAAAATTATGAGAAACCAAGTAGTCGAACCTGTGCTCTACTAAGGTCCCTCTAATGTCCTAATTATGTGTTTAAATTTTTCTATTTCAGGTAATAATAAAGGAGCTTCTCAGGAAACGACTGGTTTTGAATCTGATTGTACTCTGTCAGTCCACCAGTCCGGTTACGCCATTCACAAAAAACAGCCGCAATGCAATTAGACCCCCTACCAGGCGAGTTGCGGACTACCGTTCCACAATTTGGAGCCCCAAAATACCCAAACTTCGCCTTCAGAAACCCCAACCGGAAAAAAAAAACGCGTTTGCGTGTTTCGAGTTGTTAAACGGAAGACCAAAGAGGTTCTGTTTATCAACCACTTTTATATCTAGCGACTTTATTTTGTAAGATGGGTTAATTCACCGCTAACGACGTCAGTACATCCGCTGTCGACCATTGCCAGGTTAACCAAGGATGGAATTCAGTACTAAATATAAAAATCCGCCAAGACTCGAACATTTTTATAAGTGTGAGAATTAGTAAGGGTAAGATTAAGGACACAGTGTCTAAAAAAATACCGCACCTTATAAAAGTTATACGGCTTATTACATGTTCTAAATCAAAGAATTGTGTCATATAGACTAGTCACTTAAGTGGCGGCTACTCAACAGAAATAAAAATCCCTAGAAGGCGTAGGAACCGTACAGCCGCTTATTTTGCTGGTGTTCACTTAGGAATGCTTTTGCCGCCCCAGCTGTCCACTATTTTGGTGATTTAAAATTTACATTGAGTTATAGTTGTATAAGAAATAATTCTTTAGTCTACGGTTCTATTAAAACTGAATTCATGAATTCTTGGTTATGTCCAAGTTTTTAATTGTTTAAATTTTATTCATGCCGAATATTAAATAGGGTGTTTTCCTCCCACTTTGATATATACATACATACATATATAATACATAAGTAAATAGACTTGTATTGCCTTGTATTTACCTCAATTACCATTATAAGTTATTGTAAATCACTGTTAGAAAAAGCACACAAAATTCCCCTACGGCTTTTAATTATTGAAAAATACACTATCTTCCCCACCTATATACCCAATTTTTTAGACAACCTTCACTGCATAAGAGGCGAAGGCTAGTTTTTTGTCGCAATATTAGTATGAACTAACCTAATAAAGTATTAGATCGATTTTTTTATTTATTGTGTGAAAATGATTTATTCAGATTCGGCACACGCAGAAATATTTACGAATTGCTCTCCATTGCCATGTGAAAAAATATATAGGAGTATATAGCCATAAACTAAAAAATCTGTCAAGTGCAAGTTGGGCTTGCGCAATTATTGTTCCGTATCGTGATTGCTTTTAAAATATAATAAAATCCTTACCTAGGCTAAGTTAATTAGGCCCTGACATCTTAAGATATGTATTTTCACATTTTTTCTTAGGCAATAATGTATAATAGTTATTAGCATCTTAGTGCTAACTAATAGCCAATAAATCAATCTAGCTCAATCTAGAATCTAGTAATAAAAGTGGAAAAAAATATTTACTACCTGAATGTTTATTTACAAACAAATAAAATTATTATGTTGAAGTGCCATAAGAAAAAGAAAATAATTCACCTTTACCATTTTGTATAGGGTCCCTAGTTCTCGGTATTTTTTCAGTATATTTTTATACCAGATAAATTATCAAACGTGCTAATTTTCGCTTAACCTACACTCTATAAAGACTATTTCAGAACTTATTCAAAATTTTTTGATCAGTCCTTTTCGAGATAAGGTTAGTGGACAGGGGTGTTTTTTTTTCCGTTTTTTTTTGTTAAATCATACAAAGAGAAGTGTGCACAAGTATTACATCATATTTATTTTTGAACTCGTATTTTCACAAGCTTTCATTTGACTCGATGACCTGGTAAAAAAAAAATCACTTCCGATTTCACCCCCCAAAACTAGCCCCTAAGTCAAAATTTAAGTTTTAAAACTAGATGGCTCTGATTAGGCCATCAATTCCTGTATTTGAGCCAAATTTCAACTTCCTATGTCAAATAGTTTCGGAGAAAATCGGATGTGCCAGACACCGAAGAAATTCCAATAAGTGTTCCGTACGGACCACTAAAAATTATGTTATTATTTCCTATAAGACCACGTAACGCAACGTAAATTTTAAACAACGAAATAGTAGGCAGCTTGGGGCCGCAGAATCGTCCCCGAGTGAACAGCAACAAAGGTGGCGGGGGCAGGATATAACATATGGTATGTAAGATTTAACGGCTGTGCTAATAAAATAGTAGTTCTGACGTCTTCTAGAGATTTCTATTTCCGGTTCAGCGGCCACGATTTGATTGATATTTTTTCTTATTACTATAACGTTCAGTATTAGTATCATATTTGGGAATACCCTGTATAATTATTTAAGAAGTAATCAGCGCGTAAAAAGAACATATTTAGACATTCTCTAGTTATATTTCTAGTTGATTTATATTTACACTTGTTTTCTTTTTTGGTATTTTATCTAATACTTCTTTAAGTTCAGGATAAATTGGCTCACTGTCTTCTTCCCAAAACTTGTCAATATGTGGCATTCTATCTTCAATATTTCTACTCCAGTGGTGGAGTCTACATCGAACATTAACTGTTTCAGTGTTGTTGATCTAGAATTAAACATCATTTTGTAATTAGTTGGTTATATATACGGTTATTTTGAAATGTGTAACCAACTTTAAAACACGTAATCGGCGAAGAAATAAAACGGGCTACAAGAAATAGCATTTGTATAGTGACCTGTATAGAGGCAGCTTGTGTAGAAATTTTTCATATACAGTCGGTTAATTAAGAACGTATCGCCTATAACTTGTAGTCCGGAAAAGAAATTCTTTCTTTTTTTTTGAGGTTATTATTGGGACCCCTGCAAACAATACTTGGCAATTATTTATAACTAGGGCTCCACCCAAAAATGAAAAAAAATGTTTTCTTACGTTTTTTATGGCGCTGAGCACAAATCTGAAGTTAAAAATCGGCGCACGAGCACCCCTGAGCCGCCCCGCCACGCCCAACTCCCGAAAAATCGATTACATTTAAGGAAGTAAACTCTAGAGTATTTTTATGTTTTATTGGGGCGCTGAACACGAATCCGGTGTTAAAAATCGGAGCTCGACCACCCCTGAGCCGTCCCGCTACCCCCCAACCTCTGAAAAATCGATTAACCTGAGCTAACCTAAGCTAACCTATGCTCACCGAACTTTGGTTTATTTTTATTCAGGTTAGTTCAGGTTCATTTTTTCTTTTAATTTAATCGATTTCTCGGGGATTGAGAGTGGCGGGGCGGCTCAGGGGTAGTCGAATGGCGATTTTTAATGGCAGATTCATGTTTAGCGCCCCAAAAGACATAAATACTATAAGGCTTTTTTTTAAATAATTACCCGATAGTTGTAGTGTTGAGATTCATTTCTAACCCTACTGATGGTTAAATCATACATTCTCGAACATGAATGTTGCGTACGTTTTGAGACTGTGTTCCTATATACCAGAACGTCGTTCGAGAGGAAAAGAGTCGGACGCAAAAATGATTATTAACATGCTTTATCGCGATTGTCAATTAACTTTGAGCCAAGAGGTTTGGATACATCGTATGAAACGATTCGCACTCTTCTCTATGTAGCGGAGTACAATCAAGAAACCATTGCTGAACGAAAAACACAGAGAGACTGGAACAATGTAATTTCTTCCAGTGAAGCGTCATTTTGCTCAAGCTCACGAGCCTGGTCAATTTTCACTAACCTCAGCGCACCGTCACAGACCCTGTGAAGATCCATGTTTGGGGATGTCTTTTGGAATAGGCTACCTACAATTTAAACGCTGAAAAAAATGCTCCAGATTTACAAGAAGGCATTAATACCGACTGCCAAACGGTGGTTTGTAGATAAAAATGAAGAGTAGATTCTTCAAGAGGATAACGACTCCAAACAACGGAGTAAAACGTTTAACCAGTGGAAAGGGGAATCAGGTATCGTCACCCCAGTCGCCTGATCCAAACCCAATCGAGAATCTGTGGTCACACATCAAGCAGAAGCCTCATAATAAACAGGTGTACACAGTGAAGCAGTTGTCACGGGAAATTCTGACAATTTGGAAATTTTTGCCTCAAGAGTACGCGCAAAATCTCGTTGAAAGTATGCCCAGGTGATCATCGACGCTGATGGCGACTGGACAAACTACTGAATCATTTAGCATCTTAATGGCAATCCTTAACTGTTGAGTGATGTAAAAAACTTTTAAATAAAAATACTTGACCTACTGTAAACGCAATTTCAAATTTTTCAACGCTCTTGTATTTGCAAAATTTACAGTTTTACTTATTGTTAGTTGTAAGTATATGTAAACCTCAATCACCTTTCTATAAAATAATGTTGGCGTGGTTCTCCGCTACTATGGAGCGAATACTTTATTAGTACGATAATTGAGGCTAGTCAGGTAACCGAATTAAACGACCTACTACAAGGCATTATTTTTTCGCAGAAACTGTTTAACTAAATAAAAAAAACCGGTCAAGTGCAAGTTGAACTTGCACAATTAGTGTTCCGTACGTTGATTGTTTTTAAAATAAAAAATTTTGTTAGAGTGGTATAAAATGATCAGTGACTTCACAAAACACACCCCAAATGAGTATTCAACAAAGTTTGTTTCCAATCTTTAATAAAAACTGGTGACCTTGAAATTTTTGTTTTTTTTTATATACCAAATAAATTATTAAAGGTAATGCACTCGTGATAATTTTCGTTCAATCTATACCCCGTGGAGAATATTCCAGAATTTTTTCAAAATTTTTTGATCAGTACTTTTCGAGATAAGGTAGGGGACAGCGATTTTTTAAAAGTAATACGAAGAAAAGTGTGCGCAAGTATTACATTATATATATATATATATATATATATATATATATATATATATATATATATATTTTACTCGTGTTTTCACAAGCTTTCATTTGACACCACACTCGATGACCCAGTAAAAAAAATTTTTTTTCACTTCCGATTTCACCCCTCAAAACGAACCCCTTAAGTCAAAATTTATGTTACGGTGGTATAAAATGATCAGTGACTTCACAAAACACACCCCAAATGAGTTTTCAACAAAGTTTGTTTCCAATCTTTACCGAAATCTGATGACCTTGAAATTTTTGTTTTTTTTTTATATACCATATAAATTATTAAAGGTAATGCACTCGTGATAATTTTCGTTCGTTCAATCTACACCCCGTGGAGAATATTCCAGAATTTTTTTCGAAATTTTTTGATAAGTAGTTTTCGAGATAAGGCCCGGGACAGCGATTTTTCGCGAATTTTTAAAAATAATACAAAGAAAAGGGCGCGTAAGTATAATATATATATATATATATTTTACTCGTGTTTTCACAAGCTTTCATTTGACACCACACTCGATGACCTAGTAAAAAAATTTTTTTTTCATTTCCGACTTCACCCCCTAAAACTAGCCCCTTAAGTCAAAATTTAATTCTCAAAACTACATGGCTCTGATGAGGCCATCAATTCCTATATTATTACCAAATTTCACCTTTCTATGTCAAATAGTTTCGGAGAAAATCGGGTGTGACAGACAGACACACAGACAGACAGACAGACACCGAAGTGATCTTATAAGTGTTCCATACGGAACACTAAAAAAAGATTTCTGCTGTATACACTTTAAATTCTTTGGGATGGGTAATGTTACTTTAATAACAACAAAAAGTGTTAAATTCGTTTGTGAGCCAAAATACTTTTTGATGCCTAAAAATCGGTCTCTTCGGATGAATTTCACTTTTTATAGGAAAACAGTACAAATTTATAAAAAAGTACACTAATTTATAAATATCACACTACTTTCCTATTTATTATAATAAGATATAACCAAAATTTTATATTGTTTATTCGCAAATTACGGTAACAACGTTGTCTTTCTTAGTAACGCAGTTGTTTTTCATACAAAATATTACTGTCCTTGAGCACGAGTCTCATGTTATAAAGAGCAATCTCTCATAATGTCTCCTAGATGGCGTTGTACTTGAATATCGTTATCAAAATTATAAGTTTTGAACCTTATTACAATTCCAATAGATACTGTTTACCTAAAACGTTTAATAAAATAAAAAATATTTTACACTGTGTCCCCAACAAAGAATGAAATCTTAACTACCTTGCGTTGCTATATGAAAATAAACCTTAAAATAACTGAATTAAAATTTAATGTACCCCATTTTATTTGACTTGTTGTAACTCTTAAAACAAATGATAGCCGTTGCGCGGGGGGGAGTACCCTAGCCGAATCAGTCGCTTCAACAGTCGTTGGGAGAGGTGCGTGTGTTTATTGCATGGCCGCTGAGTTACCGTCAATGAAAGGTAAGTACTGACGATATTTGCATTATTATTACTCTTATACACAGTTACTTAGGTATCTGTTTTGACAGTGACAAAATGTTTGCATTTTGTTTTTCCATTTAGTGCACATTTACGATATAATCAAATATTTACAACTGCGTTACTGCTACATTGCGTTACTCTAAAAAAGTAACGCAGTTGTTTCATTGGTAACGCAGTTGTTTTGTGTATTTTTTAAGTTAGTAATACATTGTTTAAAACCAAAATACACATTATATTGCTTCTTTTTTTTTTTCAGAAAGAAGCTTCTCCACTAAATGGCTTTGACACCCGCAGAAAAACAACGTCGCTATAGGCTTAAGTTAAAGCTGGATCCCATAAAAAATGCGGAAGTCAAAAGGAAACACCTTGAGAGGTACCACGCCAAGAAAAAACTTGTGAAAGATATGACAGAGTGAGAATATATAGCTGCCAAGCGTAAATGGAAGACTGCGAATAAGACACGACGGGAACGTCAAAAAGCTGCTCAACAAATTATGGATATTACACCGACTTCCACCCCACGTTCAGAGTGTAATGAATACAAAAAGAGATACCAAAGAGCTAAAAAGTCAAGCAAAGATTCTCAACAAAATAAATATTCTGCGTTAGCCAATGCTATCAAAGATCATTTCAAAAACTTAAAGATAGTAAAAGAAAAGATACCCTTGAGACGAATTTTTCAAGGAGAAGGCCTATCATAGTCAAAAATGAAGACTGCTATTGCGGGTGAGACTTTGGGCATTAATCAGATGAAACAACAAAAGCATACTACCTTAAGGAAAAACATTCTGATTGAGAAAATCAGAAACTTTTTAAATCGCGACGATGTTTCTAGAGCCACAGCTGGAAAACGAGGAACTGTAACTTATAAAAAAAGAAAAATGCAAAAGCGATATCTACTGGACACGATGAAAAACCTGTACCGTTCATTCAAAAAAGAGAATCCTGACGAAAGATGTTATTCATATTTCATAAAACACCGGCCATTTTATCTAAAACCGCCTACAGTTGGTGATAGAGACACTTGCCTATGCAAGACACATACTAATGCGCAGTATATGATAAATGCTCTCCACAAAATCAAGATCATTCCTCACCCAAACATGAACGACCTTATCGCGGGCACAGTATGTATGTTCAACATGTAACCAAGCTTGCTTGACTGGTAAACGTCACGACTGTAAGACAAAGAAAATATTGTACCATACACGTAATGATCTTGAATTAGTTAAATGGCCTCAATGGATTAGGGAATCGGAAACGATCGAAAAGTCAGGCAAAAAAGTAAAAATCACAAAAAACGTAAAAAAAATTGTTGCCGAATTGATAGAAAAACTTAATCAGACTTTAGTGCAATTAAAGAAACACATTTATAACATTAAAATACAATATAAGAGTTATCGAGCCGCTATAGATAATTTGAAAAATGACGAAGTTACTCTGCACATCGATTTCAGCGAAAACTATAACTGTAAACATTTTGAAGAGGTGCAGTTCCATCATTTTGGCGGGCCACGAAAGCAAGTAACACTACGTACAGGAGTTATGTACACAAAAACTGAAGGACAAGACACACCAACGGTAATTTCATCTTGTACCATATTCGGAAATAACACCCATATTTGGGCACACCCGCATCCAATTAGCGCCATAAAAGCTAACTATCCTCACATAACTACAATTCATTTCTTCTCCGACGGTCCTGCTACACAGTACCGACAGAAGCTAAATTTTTATTTCATATGCTTCAAAATATTCAAAGACTACAATTTCATTCGCGTCACATGGAATTTTTTTGAAGCCGGTCACGGAAAAGGGGCCGCCAATGGTGTTGGTGGCTATCTCAAACGCACCGCAGATGAAAAAGTAGCTGCTGGCTCGGATATTTCTCATGCAGAAACCTTTTTTCACACCCTGAAGGAGTTGAGCAAGGTCCGTCTGTACTTAGTGACTCACAGTGACATTCAAAACGTTGAAAAAACTGTACCTAAAAACCTAGTGCCTCTCCAGGCTACTACGCAAGTGCATCAAGTTTTTACTGACACTCCAGGTGAACTCCAATACAGAGACCTTAGTTGCTTTCGCCAAAGAGGTTTTTGCACTTGCATGAATCCAAAAATATATCAGCCATCGTTGACACATTTAGAGAGAAGAATTATTCAGATGGATTGAACGAGGAAGACGTATTAGCCATATCTAATATCGTTGCTGTACCTAGAAGAACTTACTATAGTACGGTTTATTCCTCATCTTCCAGCTCTGACGACGAGCCTCTTGCAAACTTTGTCCAACCATCAGTTTCTAATATAAAAGAAAAGCAGCTAATTAAAAAGGAAAACGTACATCCATTGAAGATATCAAACGTTTAGGCGTGAACTTGATGAAGAGGGAGAAGTCAAAATTATGTTTTATGAGACTGTAGATAGTACTGGTAAAAAGTTCAAAGTAGTAGAGACTGATATTTCTTACGAACCTTATGATAACATTTTGGAAATTGTTCCTAATTCCAAAATGATAGTGAAAGGTAAACGGGTATACTTTGATTTTGATAAACCATTAAACGTTTTTGAAAAATAAGACTGATTTCCCAAAGTGCCTTATTAGTTTTTAAGATTGATTTAATTTTGTTAATTTGTTTCTGTGCAGTTGATTCAAAGAGACTTATGAGAGAGAACATTATTTTTTTTTCTTTTCATTTAGTTGATGACAGCAGACTTGTTAAATGAAAGTATTTGACTTGTTTTATATAGTGTCAAGTCATAAGAAATTTATTTTGTTTTCTAATATACAAGATCTCCTTTAGAAAGTACAAAGTACTGTATGTAATATACTACTGTGTTACTAAGATTACTACTGCGTTACTTTTTTGTCACCAGTTTTTTATAGCATTTACAGTGATATGTAGGCTTCTGGTTAGTTAAAAATGTCTTAACTTCATACGTAGCTAATATTTATCATAAGTTGAACCTTCTACCGCTAGTTTTTATTAAATTTTGTTTTTTTTTTTGTCATTATTAGAAAAGTTAAAGTTTTTAAATAAGACTTTGGTAACGCAGTGAGCTAAACTATTAAGAATATTTCATTGAACTGATTATTTCTGTGATTTAACTTTATGCGAGATTAATATTAGTACTACAGTTTAAAACTGACATATTAGTGACATTAATTGCACAAATTTAATAATAAAACTTAAATTTGTAGTAAAGTAACGCTGTTGTTTAATTTTTCGACCGCGTAGTGTATAAATTGCCATAAATATAGTTAAATCATTCAAAACATGGCTGCAGATGTATGTATGCTATAAATTGAACTATTATGAATCTATAATGAACATTAAAAAATAAGAAAATCTTAATTTCAATTTCATTTTTTTAAAAAAAAACTTCTGCTCGAATCAGGCATTGAAAAGTATTTTGGCCCTTGTACCCTCTGTTATGAAATTCGCAAAATATGAGAGGCGCGGCAGGCTCTGCCATTATCTAAGTTTTGGGCTGCAAAGAAAAGGGGATCTCGGTATATACTCAATCCATAGTGACTAACGAAACAGTTTGAAAGAAGGCCATCATATTAGATTACCACATATAGGGAAAAAATGAAATGTTACTTTTACCTACCACGGCAGTGAATTAGTGAAAATATAATACTTACTGTTACTTTTACATAAAACTCCTTATTTTCAAAATCCATATTAGGACCTTTAATCTCTGTTTCTGGTAAGGTAATAGCATCTTCTGGTACTACATATCCACATTTTCTAAAACTTGTTCTTATATGCCATGGCTGAATTGTCCACGGATGATCTTTATTCATAACAACCGAGAGTGTTACTCTAGCTAATGATTGTACTGTCTGAAAGATACCAAACATAATTTAATAAGCTAATTAAATATATGTTAATATGATAGAAAAAAACTCAATAGTTTTAGGTTTGCCATAACGTAAACTGGGACTTAATTATTGATATCAGTGGTCGATTGTTCAATCACGACTGCCGAATTTTGAATGTGGAATAATTCTGATTTGTTTTTTTTTTATCATTCACCCCCCGCCTGAGTAGGGATTCTATCCGTTTTTCATATCCTGAGAATAGCAGCGGGAATGTCGTAATACCTTTCAACGTTGTCAAAGTTGTGAAACAGATTTTTGTATTTCACACCTTTTAGACAACGCGGTAGTGCCGCCACGGACGTTATTGCATTTCTGCAAACAATTACTACCTATGTACGTAGCCAGGCCATATAGACTTCAATAAAAGTATACCGACCTGCCGGGATAGAACCTGAGACCTTCTGCACCGCAAGCAAATACTACGCCACGGAGCCAAGGCCCGCCAATTTAACCTTGTTTCTGTGCCAATTCCTTAATTTGTACGAAAAAAATAGCTTCTCGATATCAGAAAACGATTACGTTAATAGCATACACTGAAACATAAAATCATTGTGATACCCGATTCTCAAAAAACTATAACGTGGCTTGCGACATCCGGTAATCGTGATTACCGACATCGGCAAATTCCATAACATAAATATCTTTTTCAGCATTTTATTACGATGAGAATAAAATCAGGGGGAGATTTTTAGCACCAAGTATCATTTTCATTTACTTCATTACTTTTATCATTCTTCTTAAGCGATTGGAGTGAAACGAGATATACTTTCTGTCAAATTTTTTCAGCAATATATTTTTTTTTATTTTCAACTAATATGGCGCGATGTTTTTTTATATCGACTTTCGGTATTTATTTTATTAATAGTGGTAAAAGTTATTATTTTTTTCATGTTAAAGGCTATTTTCTAAATAAAATAGTTCAAAATTAACATCAAACCTAAGTTATTTTTAATACTTCAGAAGACATGGGGCGTTAACTTAATATTAAGATATCTATTTTATTTATAGATTAGAACGCTTTTTGTCTTTGCAAAATACATATATTTTTTTAATAAAAAACGTCAGCTAATTGTTAAACGGTTTATTTAACTAAATTTACAATGAAATTACAGTACATATTTATTATTAAGTGTAACGCATCTCTGTTTCAATTTCTCACTATTTAATCCAAAAATAGAATTACAAAAATAATTTACTTTTATAACTGAACTGACGCGTCCGAAGTAGTTGCAATTAATTTCTTTTTAGTGTTCCGTACAGAACACTTATAAGATCACTTCGGTGTCTGTCTGTCTGTCTGTCTGTCACACCCGATTTTCTCCGAGACTATTTGACATAGAAAGGTGAAATTTGGTAATAATATAGGAATTGATGGCCTCATCAGAGCCATGTAGTTTTGAGAATTAAATTTTGACTTAAGGGGTTAGTTTTAGGGGGTGAAGTCGGAAGTAAAAAAAAAAAAATTTAATAGGTCATCGAGTGTGATGTCAAATGAAAGCTTGTGCAAACACGAGTAAAAAATATATATATAATATTATACTTGCGCGCACTTTTCTTTGTATTATTTTTAAAAATTCGCGAAAAATCGCTGTCCCGGGCCTTATCTCGAAAAGTACTTATCAAAAAATTTCGAAAAAATTCTGGAATATTCTCCACGGGGTGTAGATTGAACGAAAATTATCACGAGTGCATTACCTTTAATAATTTAAATGGTATAAAAAAAAAAAAAAAAAATCAAGGTCATCAGATTTCAGTAAAGATTGGAAACAAACTTTGTTGAAAACTCATTTGGGGTGTATTTTGTGAAGTCACTGATCATTTTATACCTCTGTAACAAAATTTTTTTATTTTAAAAGCAATCAACGTACGGAACACTAATTGCGCAAGTTTAACTTGCACTTGACCGGTTTTTTATTTTTATCGAAACTACACCATTCAAAACATTTACTCATTTTTTTTACATTAGTTTCATATGCCACACAATCTTTCAGGTTTTTCATGTCGTGATAATAATAATTATCAAAATTAACACTTTTAAGCTAAATGTCTTTTTTAATTTGACAATTAAGGGGTTGAATAAAAAATTTTGGCCTCTTCTGCATTTAATCACGTATGGCTACTAAAAAGTTATATTGCGTAATTTCTGTTTTAAGTTCCTCTTAAAGTTTATCTAATTAGCTTTTATGGCTTTTTGTATACAGGATGACTCCTTATGCCAGTTAAATTTATTTTCTGGGCTATAATAAAATTTTTGCAAATCTTGGTCTCCATTCCAAACTTTCAGTTCTTTGATACCTCCTCAAACTACTACCTGATGTATGTAATATTGAGAATTCAATGTTATACCTCTAGTAGAAGAAACTTTGGAACTGCTAATGATGTTGAATATGGTGATCCTCAAAATGCAAGGCAACACTGTTAACTGACACTAAAAACATTACTCAAGATACAGGCCTGGAATCTAGTCCAGGATCTATTATAAATACGGGCCTTAAGAACACTATTTAAGGCAAATTTACCGTTTGCATGCCCCTTGGGCATAAAATTAAATTTTACAGTTGATTCTATTCTTAAAACGAGACAGACGTATTGTAGAAACGTCGCTTTCACCTCTGATTGCATTTTTTTTTTTACTTCAGTAATTAGCCTCATGCGACATACTGCGATATGAAGAACGATATTCTTCTTCAAGTTTTAATAAGGTCAAAACGGCTGTAATCGACCGTCTACATAGTTCTGCGACGCAGCTCCAATATTAGCATTTGTAAAAACATTGTAAACAAAACATAAAACAAAAGAAGACATAGATGTTTATAGCAATCAGAATTGGGCGGAATCTTCTGTTTTGATTGATATTGTTAATCCCGCCAAATTCTGGTTGCTATAAGCACCTTCCCGCGCAACTGTTTACAATGACGTAAGATTGTTTTTTTCTTAATTGCACACATCCATACCAAAAGTTAACTAATCTATATTTGTTCGATAAACTTACAACAGTTAAGTATAAGAAACTTTGTAGTTTAACAAACTAAAAAATCGGACTTGAAGATTAAATTAAACTCCAATAAGCTATACGCTATTGACTTTTCTAAATCCAAGTAATATTTCCTGAACTAAGAGTAAAAGTCTGCAATAGACGAATCGATTGGTCAAATCACAACCAATATTGACTTTGACAAGAAAACTGTGTAAAACTTAAGGCCTACAAAGCTATTAAAACGGACAAATATACAACTTATAGCAATTTATTCACTACTGAACAAAAAAGTAAGGTTATGTTAAAAACTAAAGTTATTTTACAAAAATCTAATAAGAGCGGTTTTTTAGATATGGTACACCAACTTTGTATACCATGAGTAAAACAATCTAATAAAAACTACAAATATTCCAAAATATAATTTTAAAAATTATGAACTCTCTTAGAGTTCATTTCATAATGATTTGCAAATTGAAACCTTGTCAGAATGTTTTCGTATACAAGGGTGTTTTTTTAAGTTATCTACCTAGTTATGGAGAAAAACTTGTTAGAGATAAAAAAAAAATTCTACATAACTATCATTTACACTAATATATTTAGTCCAGAGTTTCCCGAATTATTTGATTCATTACTCATCACCACAGAATTGCATGTCAGTAACTTTGGTACAGAATAAAGTAGTGCTTAGGGGTGGTAGTGTGGAAACATGACATCTTTTATATTCAGTGAATTTGCTGACTATTATTTGTGCGGATAGGAACGTTGGTTACGACACATAATTGCTAGTAAGCCGAACAAATGCTCTTTGGGGAAGTTTCAAACGGATATTTTACGCTAATGGCTTTGACGTGGGATAACAAACTGGTTATCGATAATTTGCATTCTGCAGAGTTTCCGCGAACAGACGCACAGATGTGCGCAAGTGGAACAGATATGCGGAGTCCGTACTCTGCGACATGAAAAATCCCAGACAGGCCAACGTGTTCGTCAGTTACCGTTATTTCATTTAAAATTAAAGTATGAAATACAGGGACTACTGACACTGGTCGCAAAATACAACTAGTACAAGTACTACGTCAACACCTCAGTAACCAGCAGTTACCATCAAACAAATTTATGCATTCAAAAGTATAATTTCCCTGTTTTATTATTCTCCAACGTCCCAAATAGGTGAATGTGTCACGCAACTTTGAAGCTAATTTATTTGTTTACTGGGAGTTTTTGTTTCCCTGACAATTTTTTTTTAAGATGTGAGGAAGTTGTAGAGCTTTCCACGTCTTTCTGCAAAGATTTCGTCCGTCTCAACAACCGGGACGGTCAAAAGAGAAAGCTTAATCGGGATTAATAACTTTAAGGGCAGAACACATGCATTTATTTTCATAAAATATTACTTATGTTACTATAATTTTCTTTAAGTTTAAAACTACTTTTTATATTCGCAAAGCTGGAAATGTATTACCTAGTCAAAATTTCTGACTGATTGATCAAATATTGTAGTATTGTATAATAATAACATAATAAATAGTGTAATATTGACCAAAAAGACTGACCAAAAACTGACAAAATGGAAAAAAATCTGAACAAATGTGTTTTGGTGTTAACGTTGAAAAGTAGCATTTTTCAGCTACCCTTATTCCCTTTCTCACCCTTCATATAGATACGAACAATAGATTATGCTCAAATTTAATTTCCTGTCATCTAAAATTAAGGATGAATGTTGATGGGCCATGTTTTTGTATTTTACTATTGACTATTACTTTGAAGCTGAAATTAAGCCGTGGGACGGTGTTAAAATTAAAGCTAAGAATAAGGAATCTTTGTGCGAACATATTTTGTTAAAGAATATAGTCCTAATCTCTAGATTTAATTTTATATGGAATGTCTGAATTAAGTTTACATTTAACGCTAAAACCTAAATTTTGTCCGTGACAACCTTAGCAGAGATTTAACGGAAAATTTAAATTGTCAATACATTCTCGTCCAACAAGTAATTTTTGAATGACAACTTAGGTCCATTGTCTTAATTGTCAACCATAATAACTAGTAATCATAATCCAAAGCAAATTTTCTTGATATTAATTATTGATTTCAGGACCGTACTTGCTGGCGGAAATGGGAGGCTACCCCCAATATGAGTACAAAGGGGCGTTATGTCAACCTAACTGGCGAATATTTTTAATTAGAATAAAAAAATATATATAATAGTATATATTTCCTATAAAATTTTGTCTTACTGCAAAAATGCAATATTTCTTGGAATGTCTTTTCGTAGTGATTTTCTTGCATTAATTACTAACCTTTGAAACGTTTCGATTTTTTTCTTGCTGAAAATATTATGATTTTAAACCAGTTGAAATGAAATTAATTAATTGGCTTGTGATTAAAAAAAGCCTGAATAATAAAAAAGCTTTTAAGTTATGGCGGGAATATGAGAAAAAGTGGGACATCACAATACCTTAAAATATGATTTTGTTTTTTCAGCGATATTAGGCAATTTTTGAACAGTGTTTATTTTATGTAGCTGCGAACATTAAATGTTATAAGTAAATTTTATACCTATTTTTTATGTTTTCGGTTTCCAAACTTTTTTTTAGTATTGGTTTTTGTACGTTTACCATTTCTCAAAGTGTTTAATCTGTGTACTCATTTGCTTTTACGGAGGGCTATTAGCATATGGGCGGAGATGATTGTAAAAAATCATGGAGGAAAGTGAGTAACTGTTAACAAGATTTAGATAAATCTTAATAAAATAATACAAAACTCTTCATTTTGAGTATTGTATGTGCACTCTACTACCAGAATAAACTTAAAAATTGCAAAAAGACAATTACGGTTAGTAATAGGATAGAAACCGAACAATTACGACCAAGAGCTACAATCTGTGGCTACAAATTAACCTCCTATATTCTATCTTCAGAATAAGGACCTGCTGTTTATAAAAAGAACTTAGAAAAAAATACCGCGGAACCCGTAGACATAATTGCGGGAATTGAAGCTATAAAAGTTAAACTTGCGACATCAGTATCTTGTCAGTCTATAAAACCCCTGGCCCGGAGTGGCCTGACGGGATCCTACCGCACCGTGCTCATTCTGCTGTGTATATAGGTGATTTTAACAGCCGCCATTACAACTGGGGCTACTCTTCAAATGACAATGAAGGAGAACTACCGTCTGAATGGAGCGAAAGCAGCAACCTGTACCTACGGTATGACCTAAAGGACCGGAAATCTCTTCATTCTGCAATGTGGAACATCGGTACAAACCCCGATCTCTATCTCACGAGACTCTAAGGACCGATCAATAGCCGACCTAAAATGACAAGGAGTGTGCTAGGAAAATTCGGCGCAGCTCCTCCCCCAGAACGCACAATAAATATCCATCCACACCAAAACATGCTACAAAGAAAATCTAATAACGTTCTTGTGGACAAATATTTCGCCAGATAAATTAAAAATGAGGTAAAAAATGCGTTTAAAACCCTCCCTGCTACAACTCAGTGGTGGTCCCATCTTTTCAGCAAGGAGGAACTCGGAGCAGCCCTGAATAGAATGAAATATCGAAAGGTATCTGGCCCCGGCAATGTCTTCACAGAATTCCTTAAAAATTTTGGCCTGCGTCTTACGTGTTTTGTTTTATGTCCGTATGTCACATCGGAATCCCAAAATGTGAGACGCTGTGTTGATGGGATGAAGGGCTCCACGGGAGTGAGTCATTAACGGTTCCCTCCGGACAACAGACGATATCCGGTTGTATATAGTCTTACTGTGGTAACCGGGCTCTGCTACGGGCGACATTTATATCCCAGGATACTCGTGGGAATCATATGGCATTCCAACTTTCCTCCCCTTGCCGACCTCAAAAGGCCCAGAATTGAGTTTGAAATAACTTCACAACCAATTAAAATTTTTGATCGTTTTTTCAAAATATCCTTAAATGAAGGTACACAGAGCTTTGCAAGCGAAATTTGGCTCGGTGTCTGATATTAGAAAACTGTCGGATGGCTCCATCCTCATTGAGGTCATCAAGGACAAGCAGTCTGAAACTGCTGCCAAACTAAACAAACTCCAGGATTTCGATGTAGCCGTCTCCCACAAAACGTTAAATACTGTAAAGGGAATAATCTCTTGCCAGGACCTTGCTAACTGCACGAATGATTGAAAATTTGAAGGATCAGGGGGTCACAGAAATATATAGACTTCCCCAAAAAAAAAGAAAGCAGCAAGCCGTCTCACACTTTCATTATCTCTTTGAAACTGCATCAACTACACCCCTTCGAGTGAGACCATACATCCTGCTACCAATGAGGTGTTTCAATTGTCAACGCTTTGGACATATGGCAGCGAAAAGTCCTCATGGTCCTCTCTGTCCCTCGTGTGGGCACAACAATCACACAGTCTCACCTTGCATAGATACTTCTATATGCATTATTTGTTCTGAGAATCACTCGCCCCGGTACAAAGGCTGCTCCAAATTTTGCCAAGAGTTCGAAATTCAAAAACTGAGAACCTTGGAAAAAATATCTTACTTCGAGGCAAAAAATAAGTTTTTTGCCTCCCAAACACCTTACTCCACCTCCTTTAGCGTGGTGTAGTCACCACAGGAAATAAACCAAGGCTTGTGTCTACAGCCAATCAATGTGATATGCCAATCACAACTTCACCATCATCAAACCGCCTCCTCATCAAACCTCTTCTCCCTCCTCAAAGTCCCCACACATCCACATCCCCCATCTTTCTCAAAACTTCCCATACCCCGATTCCTCTAATCGATCCCAATCACATAAAGGTTGTAAAGTCTGACTCCAGACTGACATCAGTAACTAAACCCACTCCCTCCAAACCCCTTCCTAACCACACAATCACCCTCCCATCATCGAACAAAGATACCCCCAAAAAGAAATCCAGCAAAACTACCCCCTCCTCGTCAAGTGAGTCCATACTGGACATTACAACTCCAGATATCCTAATGGAATTTGATCCTATGGTATCGAAGAGTAAGCAATTAAAGAAAAAGTAACCCCTCCATCATCACATTCCATTCCATCATCCGATGGAATGGTAATGGATTATTACCCAGAAACGAGGATCTCTCCATACTAATCAACCTCCACCTACAATCAATCCTTGTTATTCGTGAGACTAACTTTAAAGATCTCACACATATCCCCATAAAAAATTCCTTCCTTCACAAGAATAGATTAGATCAAGCAAGAGCTTCTGGAGGCGTTGCCCTCTATATACATAAATCACTTGACTTTCAGCATATTCTCATTAACTCGCCATTGGAAGCAATCGCAGCACGAATAACCTTTCACTCACAAATAACCATATATAACCTATATTTACCCCCCCCCCCCCCCCCTCCGTCATATAACCCCTCTCAGTTTTGACTGCCTTACTCGCGCAACTTCCCTCACCTACAATCACAGTAGGGGATTTCAATGCTCATAGCTTGGCATGGGGTTCTGATGTGACTACCCCTACGGGAGAGCTCGTTAAGAACTTCATCTCTCAAAATAATTTGACTCTACTTAACCAACCTTCTCCTACCATTCTTAGCTTTTCCACTGGTACATACTCAGTCATTGATCTTTCGATCTGTAGTCCAGTTCTAGGACCGTCCTCGAATGGGGCATTTCATCAGAACCTTTTGGTAGTGATCATTTCCCTATTATATTACGTTTTCCCACTATTTCCCCTCTCTTTCCACATTACAAACTAAATGGAACTTTATCAAAGCCGATTGCCAAAAATTCCAATCATTAGCTATACTACCCCCCACTGCCCATCCTTCGACATTAACACCTATCTATCGGCCTATAAGACCGCTATTAACGTCGCTGCAGATAAATCCATTCCTATCATTCCCCTCCAAACCCATAAACCTCCTGTGCCCTGGTGGACTAACGCATTTGCCAAAGCTATTCAAGGAAGGAAGAAAGCTCTGAATTTATTTAAACGCAATCCTTCGGTTGAAAAAGCTATAAGCGAACAAAAGCTTTGGCTAGAAGAGTTGTAAGGGAAACCAAATCCCAATCTTGGCGAAATTTTGTTTCCTCTTTGAATAGCCCTCTATCGACGGGATCTTTGTGTCGGTCGCTCAGGAGGATGAGGGGATATCCCACCAGAACTATTCCTTACTATCAATAACACACATATACACGATCCTCAAGACATCTCCAATGAATTTGCAGCCTATTACAGAAGAAAAGCTAACAACCAATCTCCAATCCCTCTTGGTCTTGTTTTTGACTCTTTTAACACCGACTCTAACATTAACTATAATTCTCCATTCTCATTTCAAGATCTACAACACGCTATACGTACTTCCAAACGCACGTCGTCATGCCCAGACAATATTCACATAGACACGGATTCGCAATTTACCGATTGACATGCTGCAAGTACTTTTAAAAATTTATAATCATGTTTGGTTAACCTCTTCATTTCCAAATGCTTGGCTCAATTCCATGAACATTTCTATTCACAAACCCGGCAAACCTAGATCCTCCCGTGACAGTTATCGTCCCATCTCACTCACCAATCAATTCTGTAAAATTCTTGAACGCATGGTGCTGTATAGACTATCTTGGATCCTTGAAACAAGAAAACTTCTCTCTCCTTTTCAGTATCGTTTTCGGAGGTTTCATTCAGCCATGGATTACCTCGCTTCCTTGGACACTGATATTAGGAAAGCTTTCCATCGTAAACATCACCTCCTCTTAACTTCTCCTCTGCCTTCGATAAAATTGACAATAATATTATATTCACACCTTAAGAACTTTGGTCTTGTTGGCGCATTGCCCAAATTTATATTAAATTTCCCGAAACCTAGATCCCATCAAGTAAAAAATCAATGGCTACTTATCTGATCCTTACATCTCTTCACTTGGAGTACCACAGGGATCTGTAATCAGCCCTACACTATTTAATATTGTTATGGCTTCTATATCAGAAAAAATTCCACCTGCTGCAAAATTCAAGATCTTTGCCGATGACATTATAATCTACAACTTCCCCCACATCCCAAACCTGCACAACTACTCTTCAAGCTGCCCTTCTCTCTTTCAATGTCTGGGTGACTTCTCATGGCTTCATTTTTTCTCCCCTTAAATCCTCCACCATCCATTTCTGCAAAAGCAGAAATTGTCCTAAATTAAACCCCCTGTATCTATTTAATGAATATATCCCTATCACTGATACTTTAAGAATACTAGGACTGACATTTGATAACTTCCTGACATGGACAGCACACGCAAAATCTCTTAGAACTAGAACCTCCTTAGACCTTAATCTACCTTGTATCTTGGCCAACAGTAAGTGGGGTGCTGACCTTCCCTGCTTAAGATAGACAAATCCCTAGTCTTATCGAAGCTCGCATATGGAAATTTCATTTATGATGCCGCTTCTCCGCACATTAGAAGATCCGTAGAAACAATTCAGAATCGGTCTCTCCGATATGCAACAGGTGCTTTCCGTACCTCTCCTATATCCAGCCTGCAATGTGTGGCCTCCCTCCCTCCCCTTCAACAAATAAGACATCATTCCCTACTAAAATACTACTCTTCCTGTCTCTTCCGCCCCCATTCCAAAGATCATCTGAACCTTTTTAACATTCATCGACTTAATCACATTTCCTCCTCTCGCTCCATCCCAAACAGGATCAGCTCCCTGCTCTCCCTACACAATATCCATCCACCTAAATTTGACTATCCTTTACACTCTACTTTTCCACCGTGACTAACTCAATGTTCCCCCATAGATTTTTCAATGATTTCTTTCAACAAACTCGAATTCTCCACTACCTTTATTAACAAAACATTCTTGGATAAATTATCACAGAATTACTCCCAATATGACATCATAAACACTGATGGTTCCAAGACCCATTGCTGGAGTGGGATCGGCCTTCCACATGTCAATTACAAACATGATGTATAAATTACCTTTTTACTCGCCTATCTTCACATCCGAACTCCTGGCTATCAAGGAAATTATACGCTTTGCCCTTTCTATCCCAATCTCTCATAAATTCCTCATAGTTACAGACTCCCTAAGTGCTCTTCGGTCAGTACAATCAAAAAATTTGAATTACAATTACATACGACAAATATATTATCTACTCTATATAGCGGCTTTGAGACATAAGACATTCTCTTTTTTATGGCTTCCTAGTCACATCAATAATCACGGTAACGACAGGGCCGACCTTTTAGCTAAAACCGCAATTACACATTGGAGAAAATCATCCAAGCGATTTCAAAAATTATCTGCTAACCATCTTAACACATTTCAATTGACGTGGGACCTCGAAGACCCTCTTAATAAATTGTGGTCGATTAAACCCATTGTCTACCCTCCCCTTCACTCTTACAACATGGACAGAAGGGATAATGTTATTAGATGTAGATTAGCCATTGGACATACCTATGGCACACACGCTTACTTGTTAAAAGGCGAACATCAGCCAACATGCTCCATCTGCACGAGCCCCTTTACTGTAAAACACATCTTCGAGGCTGCACACTTTCAAAACTTGAGAAACTCACACAACATATCCTCCAATTTAGTCTCTGTCATCAATTCATATGAAAACAACAAAGGCAACATCAGAAAATTTTTGAGAGAAGTCAATTTTATAGTATAACTTTAAATTCAGTCTCAACTACGCACACTGGGGCGCTAAATAACCTTGATGTTGATGTGCCCAAAACCCTAAATATCTATCTATCTGTCTTTGGCGTATGCCAACGTAGGGAAAAAAGAATGATATACAAACTGCAAAAATTAATCCCTTGTGCCAAAACTACTTTTCTTATTCAGAACATGCTGAGCAACAGAAGAACCACTGTGTTAGTAAACAATAGGTCAAACAACAACAAAACAATAAAAAATAACCGGTCAAATGGAAGTTGGACTTGCGCAATTAGTGTTCCGTACCTTGATTACTTTTAAAATAAAAATTTTTGTTACGGAGATATAAAACAAAACACCCCAATTGAGTTTTCAACAAAAGTTTTTTTCCGGTCTTTACTGAAAACTGATGACCTTGAAATTTTTGTTTTTTATATACCCGATAATTATTGAGGTAATGCTCTCGTGATAATTTTCGTTCAATCTACACCCTGTGGAGAATATTCCAGAATTTTTTCAAAATTTTTTGATCAGTACTTTTCTAGATAAGGGGGGGACAGCGATTTTTTCGCGATATTTTAAAAATAATACAAAGAAAAGTGTGCGTAAGTATTACATTATATATATTTTTTAAACTCGTGTTTTTACAAGCTTTCATTTGACACCCCACTCAATGACCTGGTAACAATTTTTTTTTCACTTTCGATTTCACCCCCAAAACTAACTCCTTAAGTCAAAATTTAACTTTCAAAACTACACGGCTGTGATGATTCCTATATTAGTATCAAGTGTCAACTTTCTATGTCAAATAATTTTGGAAAAAATCGGGTGTGACAGACAGATAGATGGACAGACAGACGGGCAGACATCGAAGTGATCTTATAAGTGTTCCGTACGGAAAACTAAAAACAAACTTCCTTAGGGCTCGGTTCTCGTACCTTGTTATTTGATGTGTATTTCGACGATACGTCAGAAACACTGTCCAGAAAGCTTGTATACGCGCACGATATTGTCTTACCCAAACAAATTTACAGATGACTTGACCACTCTGGAAATTTACTACCGAAAATGGCGTTTACAATCAAACCCCAATAAATCTGAGGTATGTGCATTTCATCCTTCTAACGAGCAGGCTAGAACGTCATCCAACACATCTGGGCGTAACACTTTAAACCCTTAAAAGGCACATATAAAAAACTGTGCAAAAACTGAAATCGGGGAACATTAAGGTAGTTTACTGGTAAATCCACTTTTCTTAAGAATTTGATGAAATTGAAACAAGTTGTTAATCTAAATGTTTTTCATTTAATTAAAAAAAAAATGACCGATTGCGAAGCGAAATTCATAATTAAAGTGCACATAATTAACATGCAATAGGCCAAGTGATTGTTTTGATAGGTTTATCATATAAATACAGGTCGCCATTAATATGTTCTAAGCCTTTAACTTTGAAAGTGTGGTAATTAATTGGTTGGGTAGGCCTAATATAAACATTGAATATTTTATCCCGATATTTCGCCGCTATTTGCAAAATATCAGCTATACTTGAAAATCTCGATGTTTCTAAATCGAAATACACTAAGCACAGCCCTCGGATGTAACTGAAACATTATTCAATATATTAGTTAACGCTTGAGGATTAATAATGTCACCAGTATGATAAACGTCCATCTGCAGTGCACAATTTGGTTGATACTGTACCCCCTCATGTTTTTATTTATTTTTTTCTCGTGGCCTCTTTATTTCTAACCAATAAATTTCTAAGCTTTTTGTATGTTTCCAGGGTTTATTGATGAGTTTTCCTTTGCAAATTTATCTTTATGTCGCAACTGATTATAATCAAAAGGCTTTTTTATTTAAATTATATATTTTTTTATTTTAAATAGAAGTAATACGGTCTAAACAGTAAACATACACAAAGTATAATAAAAATAACCTATATAAACGTCATTCTACAGAGCATTCGGTATACACATTGGCAGCGTTGCCACATTTATTTTCATTAAAAGTGTGTGTCTGCATATAAAAATTTCCATATATCGAATACAGTTTCCGACAAAAACAAAAATGCTCTGCCATTGAGTATTCTAAACTTTTTGTATTTATTATCGGGCTATACTTTTGACTCTGATTGTCACGAGTGAACTACCTTAAGCACGAAATTCCTGGAACGACCTTAGGGGCAAAGCCAAATATACTTCGTTCTGCTGCCCTATACATCGTCTATTCCACCGCAGAATACTGTGCCCCAGCTTGGTACCGCAGTTTCCATACTCACAATAGATGTTCAGCTAATCGAGACATGAGAATTATAACAGGCACTGTCAAATCTACATCAACAATCTGACTACCTGCGCTGTAGAACATTCCACCCTATGATATCAGAAAACTGGTTGCAGCTACCACGAATGGGAAAAGTTGCAAGAAACGACCTAATTCTTCCAGTCTAGCGGGGCATACTAAACTTCTCCTGCACGCGACTAAAATCAAAACGACCTATTTGGCTCGATCAAAACCTTCAACAAACAATCGATGTCGAAGAGAGGCAAGGCATACCAAATCTCCCCCAGATTATTTCCTCAAGCCAAATCTCTCTATCTGGTTTTGAGCTCCCACGTAAAATCTGGTGCCAACTGAATAGATTCTGAATCGAATACGGCAGAAGTGATAACATACTGCACAGATGGAAGATACTGGCAGACTCAAATTGAGATTGCGCTGAGCTCGACAGACCGTGAACCACATTGTTAATGACTGCCCTCTAAAGTTTCCGGGACGCCTGATGGAACTGAACCGACTTTCTGATTCGGCTTCCCAGTGGCTCTTGACTCTAGACATTACTGCCTAAGTCAGCTTTCTTTAATGTTGCCTCGCACTAAATTTGTTATGTTATATGTTTGCTCTCATACGATATATATATATATATATATATATATATATATATATATATATATATATATATATATATATATATATATATATATATACATATACATATACATATATATATATATATATATATATATATATATATATATATATATATATATATATACATATATAATATATATATATATATATATATATATATATATATATATATATATATATATATATATATATATATATATAATATATATATATATATATATATATATATATATATATATATATATATATATATATATATATATATATATAATATATATATATATATATATATATATATATATATATATATAATACATATATATATATATATATATATATATATATATATATATATATATATATATATATATATATATATATATATATATATATATATATGTATATACATATAAATATATATATATATATATATATATATATATATATATATATATATATATGTATATACATATATAATATATAAATATATATATATATATATATATATATATATATATATATACATATATAAATATATATATATATATATATATATATATATATATATATATATATATATATATATATATATATGCATCTCGTGTGTTAGATTTTCTACGCCGTACCTGTTGTGATATCTGTGATACTGGAGCTAATAAGTCTATGTATAATTGTCTTGTTAGGAGTGTTTTGGAGTATAATAGTGTCACATGGGGTCCTGTTTATAACTGTCATATTAATCATCTGGAGTCTGCCAAATTCATTTAATACAAACTAAAGATTCCCTACAGCAATGTACCGTACTTAACTCGTACTCAATTAGTAGGTATAGAAACACTTGAACCACGAAGATGCAATGCAATATATATACATATATATATATATATATATATATATATATATATATATATATATATATATATATATATATATATATATATATATATATATATATATATATATATATATATATATATATATATATATATATATATATATATATATATATATATATATATATATATATATATATCTATATATATATATATATATATATATATATATATATATATATATATATATATATATTGTAACTTGTTAACTTGCCCGCACTTTGTGGCGTCATTTTTTGTACCCTGTGAAAAGTTGTTTGTCCCACGCTTGAGCGCAATTTTCTTGCAGCCCCTTTTTAATTTCTGAGAATGAATTGAGTGAATAAAGATTTTAAAAGAACTAAAGAAATTAAACAAACACTAGCTCAGTTTTCCTTGGTAGAGAAATATGGGTAAGAGATAATTGTTGTACGTCTTTTTGGAATTATTTTTTTATGGTTAAAAACTTTAATTGTACTATTTTTTTTTTTTGGGCACCATTCATTTTAAAATAGAAAGGATCTAACTTCGGCTAAAAAAATGAAAAAATACTGAAGCGTTATACAGTTATTACTAAAAAGAATTAGTCTAGTACAACCCTTCTTATCCTGAAAAGAAAGATAGGTGTACAGTGAAACACTAGCTTTAATCAACAAAAAGAAAATTTATTCATGATTTTAAAATAAAAGTTCTAACCCTTGCAGTTTTAAGAATTACAAAAATTCTAGCCTAAACAGTAGTTATTAAAATTAGAGTTCCTAAATCAGACATTTTACTTCTAAAACTTTACTACACCCGAAATCGAAGAGTCGTGATATTCACTTCACGATTTATCAGTTCAAATTGCTGTTATAACACTTATTTGCGGGAAATAGATCTACTGATGTATGTTCTGGTGACTTACGGTTTTCCTACGGGCTTCTTGGCCTTAAATTGAACACAAAACCGATTTCACACATTCCATCACTTATTTTCCAGTATGGCTTCACGATGAGAAGAGCCTACTTCGGCTACTCCATGTAGAAAAAACACACAAAGCCCACTACGGCTTTACGTTAAAAACTTGTACTTAATTTGGCTCTCGTAAATATTGCCAAAAGCCTCTACTGCGGCTTGATGGGCAAAGCCTGGCTGCGGCTTGATGAGAATAAGCCTTCTCGGCGACTAGTTGGAAATAAGCCTCTCGGCGGCTTGGTGGAAATAAGCCTTCACGGCGGCTTGGTGGAAATAAGCCTTCACGGCGGCTTGATGGTACTAAGCCTCTCGGCGGCTTGGTGGAAATAAGCCTAGATGTATGTTCTCCGGACCCTTAAATAAGCCCTGAGAACTACGTCTCTAAAATGGCGACGCCGGAACCAAACTCCGGAAACAAACATTTGACCAATCCCGGCGTACTATGAATTCGATAGATTCGGTCGGAAACCCGCACTGCACCTTGTACCACGAGCGGTCTGCGAAATACACTGCTCGATACAAAGATGAAAAGAAGTACAATATAAAGCGAAAAATTAGTAACATTACATACTCTTAAAATCTAGGAAAAAATGAATGTTACATTTACCCCCTTCCAAAAAGAAATAGACTACACTAGTCTATTAAACTAAGCCTATTCATCAAAAAAAGGTACAAAGTGCTACATTGTCACTTAATACTAAGGTCAAAACTTAAAACAAAATTACAATCTTCAGACCTTACTACTAGACTTAATTTAATTAAGCACTAATATTAAGTACAATGAAAACTAAATGAAAATCTTTGCTTGATCACAAGAATCTTATAACTAGACTTAACTTAATTAAGCACTAAGGTTAAGTACAGCAAAAAGTAAATAAAAATCCTTGCATGAACATAAGAAATACCTTTCCAAAGTAACAATAGTGGTATTCTTTTATAAAAGAATCAGCTCTATTATTGTTACCAAAACAAACAAAAAATATAACTTTGTCTAGACTCTTGTCTAAATCAAAAAAAGTGAACTGAAACAAAATATGAACACCTCCCTTAAAATAGTTTAAGGATTGTCAGAAAATTTTCTATTTCAGCAAAAGAAATTTAGAAAAATTCTTAAATAAAGAAAAATAAAAAAAATGATTCTAGTGCAAACACTAACACTAAAAAGAAAAAGTCTTGTAAGACCATTTAGCACAAGGCTAAGAAAAACATCTGGATGAAACTCCAGACAAACGCTCGGGAAAAATCGCCATCAATGCTCTAGCTCATCGCTAAGAGAACATTCCAAATCTAGTATCACTACTAGTCGCACTCGGAAAATAATCGCACTCTACAGCGCAATGTCGACGTCCTAAGACATCCAGACATGCTAAAATCGCCAGGGAAAACGCTCTGGTTGATCGCCAGAAAATACGTCAGCTCATCGCCAACAAAACACTCTGGTATATCGCCAGAAAAAAACCTCGGCTCCTCGCCAGGAAAAACACTCTGGTATATCGCCAGAAAAAACCTCGGCTCCTCGCCAAGAAAACACTCTGTAAATAGTCCTCGACTACACAAAGTCTGCGTTCTAAAAGAACAATCTCGCCATTAACATAGTGAGCAGCTATAAAAGCTAACAATGACACTATAAGCACAGTGAATAGCTATAAAAGCCAAAATTCACCCTAAACACAGTGAATAGCTATAAAAGCTAAAGTTCACTAAACTGAATGATCCTGCTTCAAAAAGCAATGTTCACTAAGAACAGAATGATTAGTCCGCGCGCAACTAACATTCAAGGAAACATTCCCAAATATGAGACAGCAAGTCTCGAAATAGGACCTCCCTAAAATCATAATTTTATATATAGGAGTCCATAAACAAAACGACTCAAAATCACACATTTTGAGCACATGCCCTCAGGCAACCAATACACACCGAAATATATACAGAAATATATACAGAAATATATACAGAAATACATACAGGAGTTCAAATCCTAAACTCTTGGTTATGATAACTCCATACTGAGCTTGGTGAAAGCTCTTAGCAAAAGCTAATCAAATCTTCGGCACATCGCACCAAAGTGACAAATCTGCCTAGAAACATGAGCCAGAAAAAACGCCCTCCATCATTTCAGGGTGGCTACACAGAGATATAAAACTTAACCAGCATTGCGCCTCTCCAAGTTGCATGAAGAACCCTCGTGTACTGGTCTTGCCCTAGAACAACAACGAAAAACACCTCACCACGATATACTGAAAGGTGGAGACAATAAAATACGGAAATGGTGACCCTGGTGTCCACCAACAAAAGGGAGTAGATTATAGCATCCACTAAACTAAAACGGTGTCTACCACACCACCATAAGTCAAAAAAATTAATCAATAGGGTGTTCCGAAACACACTACTGCCAACAGCCTGTCACCACTAATAGGCTAATTGGAGCTGAGGTCGACTACAGTAGCTAGGCTCTCCTTTGGCTCAAATAGAAATAACCATTGAGTAACAAAACCTCTAAAGGTCCCAAAGGTCAAACGTTTGCCCCCCATAGACTACCCTTCCAATCCGTCTGTTCCTCAGGAAGACTAACTCCCTGCCAAACGTCGTAACGGCATCTGTTAGCACCCGGTGCATCACAGCCTGTAAAAACAGATAACTCATGGGATACAACCTAAAAGGTTTACAAGGTTGACTTAACCAAGCTTCTAACGGAAATTTCCAAACTACGAAAATGAGCTTAAAAAGCTACATGAAGCAAAAATTTCTCAATTTTTCGGTGGCAACCAACAAAACTTTTGAAGACGACAAGAGCTTTTCCAGCCTAATCAGAAACAAGAAGAAAACATCGTTGACAGCTAAAATATTCGATCATGGTGTTAATCGTCTCCCTAGACAATAGCCTCTAGAAGAAACTGCTACAGGTATCAGGCATAACCGTTTTCTGTCAGCCCAAACTTCTAGATTATTTGTTGAAAATCTAAAAATTCGGTTAGGAATCTATCTTCACTGCGCTTAGCCACTCTTGACAAGGTTCTCATCTCGGTATCAGATTTTGATCATTTCTTTGTGAAACGACTGTCTTACTTTGCTCTCATCTCCTGTAAATGATCAGCCTTTAGTTCTCCTGCAGGACTTCAATTTCCTATCAATCTGATAGTAAACCGAAAAAACTCAACATACGCCTATGAGTCTATGCAAAAAAATTTAAAAAATTAGTGACTCAAAGGTAACGTTTAAACGGCCCTGAAAAGAATAGAAGATACCCTCAGTTTGTCAATTCAGAAGAAGATCTAAATCAAATTAATCCAAGTCTTAAACTTACTGGATAAACCAAAATCAATTTACTCTTAATTGCACCCAAAATATACCATTAAGGTAATAAAAATACCCCCACTCGGGTAACAAACTTTGAAATTGCTCATAAAATCTTTTGACTCCACATCATACAACACGAGCTCCATCTTGCGCTTGTCCAAACTCAAGATCACTTTGGATTGCCTCTAATCAAAATTTCGCTTCCAAGTGTCAAGAACTGGATATTATTTGGGGTCATAAGCAAATCAAATCCCGCGACCACCGACATACCAGTCATATGATATATCCTGGGTGTGACTCTTTCGCAAGTTCGCAACAGCTGAGTCGATGCTAAACATCAACCGCCATCAACCTAAGTTTGGATATGATCAGTACCCAAAACCTTAGCAAAAAATAATAAAAGTAAGCTATACTCTGCTCAACTTTTATAACAGTCAAAAAAAACGAGGTCGTCACCTCTACAGAGCAACATCAAAAAAACTAAAGTAAAGCAATTAAGATAATATAAATATAAATTATTCTTCTTCTGACAAACTTTCACTAGGGTTAGGTTCATTGAATGGTTTTAAGTCTTTAATATACCATTGTCCTACTTTAGTCCCATCTAAATTAACTAAACCATAAACTAAATCTGAAATCTTTTCTCTTATCACGCAATGCACATACTTAGGTACCAACTTAGATGTGAATTTATCAGCTGCACTGGAAAGAATTTTATTTTTTCGCCAAACGTGATCACCTATCTTAAAGGAAAAATCCCTTTTTCTAAGGTTGTAAGACTTACTGTTCCGTTCATAAGCCTTATGTATCCTACTACGCACGTCGGTGAAAATATCTTTTAAACCCTTTAAATTTTCGGCATACGCACCCCTGTTACCCGGAATTATTTCGCTGTCAACATTGACATCCAAATCCAAATTTTTATAATATGATAGAGGTATATGTCTGCCGTAAACTAAGAAAGACGGTGTGAACCCTGTTACTTCGTGTCTTGCGGTGTACACGGGATTAAAACGGATGTTAAAACCATAAGTTTCACTTAAGCTCTTAAAGCTCTTAGAGGTAAACTGAGTACCGTTATCGCATATCAAGAGCGATGGAACACCGTGGATTAGAAAGACATTATTTTCCAAAATTCTCTCTATATATTCTGCTTTAGAGCTTTTCAAGGGAAATAGCATGGTATACTTTGTAAACCAGCAAGAAACCACGAGAAGCCATTTATTTCCCTTTTTTGAACGTGGAAATGGGCCTACTAGATCAGCTGCTATGACTTGGAAAGGGTAATTAACCGTTTTTCTCTTTTCCCATCAGTCCCATAGGTAGTGTATTTGGAGATTTCTGCGCTCCACATACTTCACAAGTCCTCACAAACTTTAAAATATCAAAACGCATTTTTGGCCAATAATACTGTTCCTGGACCCTGTGAAGAGTTTTATAAAAACCAAAATGACCAGAAGTAGGAGGAGTATGACACATGTCTATAATTTCCTCTCTCTGTGGTTTAGGAACTAGTAGTTTCCACTCGGGTACATTAACTTCTAAAGGCAACTGGTTTGGGATAAACTTGTACACGAAATCATTTTCCACCTTCCACTGCGGAAAATTTTGAGGAAATTCTTTAATTTGCTGCCGTAAATTATCGTACCATGGATCAATGCGATCTATATCAACTGTATCAATTCTTACGCCAATCTGTGCATTAAGACTGTTTTCGTCCACTGTATGATCTGGGATTCTTGACAAAGCGTCAGGAATAACATTGTGGACTCCTTTTCTATGAATTAAATTAAACGTATGTTGTCCCAACCTAATCGCCCAACGCGCTAGTTTGCCACTAGGGTTTTTAATAGAATTAAGCCACAATAAACTATGATGATCTGTTATGACCGTGAAAGGAACACCTTCTATGTAAGGTCGAAACTTTTCGATGTTAAAGAGTACTGCTAAACATTCTTTTTCAACAACCGAATAGTTACGTTCAGCCCTTGATAAAGTTCTACTGGCATACGCTATCACTCTTTCCTCACCATTGATTTTCTGTGTTAGGACGCCCCCTAAACCGGTATTAGAAGCATCACTAGAAATATAAAACTGTTGGGAAAAATCTGGTTGGGATAAAATTGGAGCTGAAACCAATAGCTCTTTAATCTTTATAAAAGATTCTTCGGCTGCCTTTGTCCAATCTATCGATTGTCCTTTTTTCGTCCTTTCAAAAGATCATTAATAGGCGACAACAGGGTAGAAAAATTCTCAATAAAACGTCTGTACCATGAACACATTCCTACGAAGCGCTTAACTTCCGTAGTATTAGTAGGTCTCGCATAATTAACCATGCTTGCTACTTTATCCGGATCGGTACGCAAGGAATTTGAGCCTACAATATAGCCTAAAAACTTTAGAGAAGTTTTGAAAAAATCACATTTGCTCAAATTTATCGTCAGTCCGGCCTCTTTCAATTTATTTTTACTTCTTTAAGTAAGCGAATATGCGATTCGAAGTCTTCCGACGTTACTAAAATATCATCGAGATAGGTAAAAATATGTGGCTCATATTTCGGACCAAATATAGCGTCCACTAAACGTTGCTGAGTTTGAGCAGCGTTCTTTAGACCAAACGGCATAGTGACGAACTGAAATAGACCTCGGCCTACTACTGCAAAAGCGGTCTTTTCCTTAGAGGATTTGTCTAAAGGAATTTGCCAGAAAGCCTTTCTAAAGTCTATCGAGGATACATACTTAGCATTCCTGAGTGATGTCAAAATTCTGTCGATGTTCGGTAATGGATAGTTATCAAATTTGCTGACCTCGTTGAGCTTTCTTCCGTCAAAGCATAGACGATATCACTCCGAGTTTCAACATTTCGTCTAACTCCTTATTTAATACTTTTGACATGTACGGAGACATGGCGAAGGGCCTTGTCTTTACAGGACTGGCATCAGCCGTATCTATAGACATGGTGATCTTATTCGTTCGGCCTAACCTATCTTTACTACTTATTTCATTGAAAGTGCTTATTACTTTTTCTGCCTTTAAGCGTTCCGTCCGCGAGAGATCATCTAGGGTACATAGACGCGAGAAAAGGTTTTCTAAAGAACTTTCTGAATAACAATCTTTAAAACTTGTATGAGAATTGACTTCTAGGGACTGTGGATACCACGAATTATCTTTAAAATTTACAAAAATTCCGAATTTTTGTGCAAAATCACATCCTAAAAACCAAAGTATGTGATAGAGAAGGTACTACTAGAGCAGAGATTACTAAACAATGACCATTGCAGACTAGCGGCAACTCAACCGTACCTAAAACTTTTAGACGGCTGCCATCTTCAGTGGTAACACTTCTATTTTTGACATGGCATATTTTTATACTTAAACGACTTAAAATTTTAATACCATTCTGACCTACAAAGGAGGCATTTGCACCAGAGTCAAATAAAGCCGAGAAATGGACACCTAATAGATTTATCTTGATATGCGGTCTGTTATCTAAATATTTATGCACGAATAAAGGAGACATGTGACCATTTGTAGAAGCAGGAGTTTTAACTTGAGAAGGAGAACTTTTATTAGACTTAAAAAAAAATCTGAAACTTTTTGTAACCATTTAGTCCAATCTGATCTATTGGAATATTTCTTTACTTAAGATCCTCGTTAGAATCTTTCTTTTATCCGCGACCGGACGTTCTGAGAAAGTACGACGGATTTTCAGTTCATAGTTTAATTCATATTCCAGTAGGTGATTGACATTAAAATTGAAGGCTTCCATGATAAATGTATTTAGATTATAAAATTTAAAAGAATTGTTTAAAAAGTCGTAAAAATATTTTTCCTGTGCTCCCAATAGTCAAAATAAAATTATGTAAAGACAACTAAAATATGTAAACTTCTTTACCAAACATTTAAAAAAATCTTCAATAATTTCAAAAAAAATTTCTAAGTATCGCCTTGTATTAAAATTCCTTTACTAAATATCTTAAGAATTTTCAACAAAAAAATCTCCAAATACCGTTTCGTATCAGCAAAGTATTTTTAATATTCATGCAAAATATAGGTGAGAAAAAAACGTACAGTTTTTTTTCCAGTTATCTGCAAAGTAAATAAATCCAACAGTGCAAAATTAAAGTAGACCAGCACATCCGCTAATCTGAACTATAAAGCTAGCTTTTAAGAAAAAAGTAGGAATCACTTATCTTAGAGTCAATTGACAAAATTCAAATATCTATACCACCATCAGATAAATTGAAATAAATAATTCTACAAATTTCCTGCTTTTGTCTTATTGCTATAGTGTAGTTTCGTTTAATAAACCTTATGAAATAAAAAATATCTGAAAAGTTAGAGCTTTTACTTTGTTCGAAAGCTAGTACACTGAACCCTTTAAAAAATAAAATTCCAAAAGCCCCGCGTTGACAGCGTCATTTTGTAACTTGTTAACTTGCCCGCACTTTGTGGCGTCATTTTTTGTACCCTGTGAAAAGTTGTTTGTCCTACGCTTGAGCGCAATTTTCTTGCAGCCCCTTTTTAATTTCTGAGAATGAATTGAGTGAATAAAGATTTTAAAAGAACTAAAGAAATTAAACAAACACTAGCTCAGTTTTCCTTGGTAGAGAAATATGAGTAGTAGGGACTGGGGGCTTAAGCCTCACCCCCCCACCACTTTTCTGATTGGTCGACCTTGACCCAAGCCACGCCTCCTAAGCCACACCTCCTTGTCTGGGTTCAGTGTCGCTGCAAATTTCGTGCAGTTCATTTCGATCCTAAAACATTAGCATTGATCGTCCCCACTTCCTAATCGCGCGCATGAGCCCTCCCACTTAACTCTGATTGGTCGGGGCTACTTTTGGCCCCGCATACAGGCTCCCCACCCCTTTTCTGATTGGTCAGACTTGGCTCCGCATACTACCTCTCACCACTTTCTTCTCATCACCCCTTCCACACAGCTTACAGTAACATACAACTACTTAAGAGCAAGCGCCTCATTTGCAAACCAAGTTGCAAGAAGCAAGGTGTCCAGTACTTATCAAGATTTTCATGGCATCTTTGATTTTCGATACCATTATCGATCACGTAGGTGAGGTTATTTGTCGTCTACAAAGTACTTCAACATCTGTGTGGGAGTTGAAAGAAGGGGATCTCAAATTTCTACCCCTTAGTTATATGAAAGAATATATCAGCTCAATTGAATTGCAGAAAGTTTGGAGCAAGTTGCCAGAACGATATCGAAGAGATAAGGAACTACAGTTAAATTTACCGTGTTACAAGCATTATAATCAACCAGGCGTAAGTGCACACCTCGATGGGCCGCCACCATCAATAAGAAAATGCTGTGGCAACGTAACGAAAAGCGAAATCAGGAAAGTGAATAAGAAGGTTTGCAATATTTCATACTCTGACGATTCTATTAAAGTATTGCAAACTGAAGAGAGTAGAAGTTTAAGTGATGGAAGAATTAGTGAGAGAAATGTGTGAGGAATTTATAATGTCGGAGGCATGTTCGGAGTATTATGCGAAGGATGGTCAGGAGACTGAAGCGCAGAGTATTACGATATTCCTGGAGTATATGGAGCATGCATTTAAATGTAAATTAGCAGCTCAAGCATGTCGTGAGTTTCTTAGTAGTAAAAATGAAGATAAACTTATTAAGGAATTTCTTGAGTTAGGGCTAATTGAACATGTATTAACATTAATGGAATACAATAAATGATTACTGTAAAATAATAATTTGTAATAAACACACTTTTTAATTTTATTATAGTTTTATTTTTTACAATACACCTTTTTTTAAAATCCAAGAATTGTGAGATTTATCAAATCCTAGCCATTTAACAAAAACTTTATTTCCTTTTTTTCTTATAACTTTTTCCACCAAATACGCGTCAGGATGTTTCACTTTTTGCAATTCCTCTTTATAAAAGCTACCTTCAATATTTTCATTATTGGCATCTTTTAAAAGATAAGTAGTAGGGTTTGTGAATTGTATTTTTCTAATTTGAAATATTTCAGTTGACCAGTTGGGAGTATATCCCTTGTCAAATGCCTCTCTTCGCTTCGAAATTCTCACAAAATCGTTTACTTTAAACTTGACATGCTTTACATCGAAAATTTTCTGGAAAGTAAAAGAATTTAATAGTACGTGTTCTTCATTTTTCCGGTTAATATTAATAGGTTTGTATCCCGTAGTTCTATGAACAGTATTATTGTATTTTTCCACAATACTTGGCAAAATATTTAACCATTTATAGTTTCCTTGATTACTGAAATACTTCCACATTATATTTTTTAAAGTACGATTAACACGTTCCACTATACTTGCTTTTAAATTAGAAAAACTACTGTAGTGATTTATTTTATAATCGCGCATTAGTTTTTCAAATTCTTTGTTGTAAAATTCTTTTCCCAGATCTGTTTGCAAATTAACAGGTTTTGTAGTTTTATCTAAAATTTTTTTCATTGCTGATGTTACTTCTTTTCCGCTTTTATTTTTAAGAGGTTCAGCCCAAACATATTTTGTAAAAGCATTTATTACTACTAAAATATATCTGCTCGATTTATTAAATTTAGCATAAGGCTGCATTTCGACTAAATCAGCTTGCCATAAGTCATTTAAACCTTTTACTATCGTTCTACGTCTCCGATAATTTTTTCTAGCTGGTTTATGTAATTCTTTAACAATGGTTTCTTTAATATTTTCCTTCATAATGGCATTTCCTTACTAGTGATTTTTTATAGAAGATCTTCCTTAAATAATGTTTACTTGACCACTTTATCCGCTTTATCTTTAATATCATTAATAGATGTGATTGCTTTGTTAATTTTATCATCAATTTCTTGTATTTTATTTTTTTGTTCATTACATTTCACGTTAATTTCAGTTTCCATGACAGCCTTATTTATAAAAATTTCTTTCTTCAATTCCTTTATTGCAGAATTAAATTCTTCTCGCACCTCAATAACTTTGTTTATAGATTCAGCACTTGTGTTTCGAACAAAAGCTTCTATTTCTTTTTTCTGTTTTTCAAACTGTTCTTTCAAGGTTTTTAATCCAGTTGTGGTTCTTATAACGTTTACTCGGGATTCATCATAAATTGTTTTAAACGATTCTATTTCTTCCTTATTATCTTTAATACTAGTTTCACCTAACTTAATTTTATCTGTTAGTTTGTTTTCAAGATCTCCCACCATAGTTTTAATAATTTCAAACGATTTATTAAGTTCCGTGAGTAATCTTTCCTCTATAATTTCAAAATTTTGTAACTTTGTTGTTATCTCGTCAATTTTCTCTTTATTTTTGGCTATTTTATTCAACGTGTCTTCTTTCTCACGCTCTTTCACTATAGTTTGTACTCTTTCACTTAAAGACTTTATCTCTGATAACAATTTGGGATCTACATTAGTTTGGTTTTTTAATTCTAGATTGTGTAGTTGTGTAAGAACCTCTTCAATTTTATTACTATTTCTTGTGATATTATTTGAACTATCCTCTAAAGTTTTTATTCTTTCTGTTAATGCAACTATGTCTTTAGAGACCACAACATCGGCTTTATTAGAAGCTTCCATAACTTTTTCTTCCAACTCTACAACTTTTGCATTGTGATTTTTGTTAACTAAAGCCTGTAATTTTACAGATCTATCGATATTATTGATATTTTTATTCATATCATCATAAACTTTTCCAAAATTTTTCACTTCCAAAGCCACTCTGTCATTAAG
This sequence comes from Pachyrhynchus sulphureomaculatus, assembly GCA_019049505.1. Classification (NCBI taxonomy): domain Eukaryota; kingdom Metazoa; phylum Arthropoda; class Insecta; order Coleoptera; family Curculionidae; genus Pachyrhynchus; species Pachyrhynchus sulphureomaculatus. Next base: position 112,570,510 of record CM032446.1, on the reverse strand, counting down.
AATATTTGTAAAATTTTGAAACTTTGACACAAGCTCCTTTGAAATATCATCTTTCACTTTATCAATTGTTGATTGATTGCTGATCTTAATTATTGTTTTTATTTCTGATATTTCATTTTTCATATCTGCTCCTAACATATTCAAATTATCCCCATGTTTGAAAATTTTGTCATCATATTCGGGGATAGTTTTATCTTCAAATATCTTTATCTTTTTCTTGGTGTTTTCAACATCATCAATGTTTTCGTTAAGTCTTTTATTTAAATTGTTAATATCGTCTTTCAAATTAGATTCAAAGTTTTCAATTATTTTGTTTTCAACATATTTCTGATCTCCTTTAAATTTGTTCAAAATTCTGTGTTCAATATTTGAAAATATTGTATTTTCCAATGTAGACGTATCTACTTGATAACGTTTAGAAATATGTTGACCAAACTTGTCAATAGTCATCTTAATATTGTAATAAAATCTGCGTTGTGTCCTTTTATATTATAATTTTAGCTTCTTTAAGCTCTTCAATTATAGAAATAATTTCATTGTCATGTCCAGTATGACCTGCAGAGGTGGATGCAAATAATAAACGAAGCCTATTAACTAACTCATTTACATCATCCCAATACACATAGTCGGTATTATCTTTATTTGTTTTTAAAGTTAAACTACCTCCTTTTGTGGTTGGTTTACTAGCTCTAGTTTGTCTCAAACTCTGTACTCCTCTGATCAAATTCTCCATAGCATTAATAGTTTTGGTTTTAGTGATACCATTCTTTTGCAAATATGGTCCTATTATTGTAATGTACTTGTGCGATGCATTTCCTTGAACCTGTTCGTTGGGATCGTGGTTCCTACGATATGCGTTAGTTCTTTTTAAAATATCCATATAATTTTCAAGATCGTCTTTTTTATAGCCAACAGGTTCTTTTTTAAATAACAACTCATATAAACCAGGTGTACCAGGATAACTTACACCAGAAACTTTTATTTGTTTACCAATAATTTCAACAGGCTGTTGTGTTAATCCTAAATAAAATTTTTCTGTTTCATAATCGTGAACTATTCCATATTGATGATCAAATTTATGCTCAACATCCTTAACACCCTCATCGATATACTGGCGAGGTATTTTATCAAATTGCTCCAACCAATTTTTATATGCTTCTGAATCTGTATAGGCTCTTACTACATTTCTGGTTTGTTCCAAAATATCAGAAAGGTTTTGAGTTGTAGAATCGGAAGATTTTGAAGAACTTGTTGTTTCCCCTATAACGGTGGTTTGTAAAAAAGGTGGTATTTGGCTCATATTAAAAAATGATGGTGTTTCATATGGAAGATTTGGTGTTTTGCCTGTCCTTCCTTTTGGAGTTGATATATTTGCAAAAATATCCTTCCCTGGGGATGATATATCAGCAAATAAGTTTTTTCGCGGTGTTGAACTTTCATGAATTTTTTTAATTGGAGTATATTGCTCTTCTTTAATGTATGGTGCTTCAAATTTACCCAATGTTGAAACTAGTTCTTGTAAGGGCTGTGTGATTGGTTTATAAGTTTCCTCCAATTTAGACTGAGCCTCAAATTCCGCATTTTTCAAACTTTGGATTTTTTGTTTAACGGCTTTTCTTGACTTAACAAGTTCTCTTGCCAATCGTTCATCCATGATTGTTATATAAACACGATTTTTCTGCTTTTATAAGTAAATAAATGAATCGAATCCTTTCCTATACCTCCCTGAATTAATATTTGAATCTTTGTCAATCACTAAAAATCCAAATTTGTCTTTCCAACATAGTAAACATAAATCTTTAAACTGATTAAATGTCATATCAACATTAACATGATCGTCATAAATATGTCTTAAGTTCGTATTATCTTGCTGAAATATTACAATTAAATTTGCATTATCACGAATCAATTGTTTTGGAATAGAAGAATATGTTTGGCATAAATAAAAACAATCAGTGTTTTTGTGTCTTCCGAAGCAGAAATAATCCTTCATTATATTCTGATTGCAACACACAATATCATCAAATATTATTATAGAATTTTTCTGTATTTCTTGCGGTGTAATTATATTTTCTTCTTTATCAGATTCATAAAAACCAATTTCTTTCAAAGGTTTAAAAAGTGTCCTTAAATATTCATATTTAGGTTGATATAAAGACTTTGAATAAATATATAAATTTTCAAATCGTAACCCATTTGGATCCTCAATTAAACTGATTATTACATTGGTCTTGCCACAGCCTGATGGGCCAACAATTAAACCTCTTTTGCTATTTCCTTCAAATAATTTTCCATGTTTTCTAAAGTTGTTTACCGAAGTGTCATGGTCTCTAATTTTTAAAGAATATGGTTGCTTCTCAATTTTCATGCCGTATGAGAGTATTTAAGTTGAATTCTGACGTTAAACTAATCAGTTTGTCTTAGGATTTCAATTATATAATGGCAAACAAAAGATCTATTTACAAAAAAAAAAAGAACAAAAGGGGAAGTGGTATAATAAACACCTTAATAAATAAGTTACCATTCGAATTACATTTACCAGGCTACAATTTTTGTGGCCCGGGGACAAAACTGGAAAAACGACTAGCACGGGGTGATAAAGGTATAAATTTATTAGATGAAGCGTGTAAAGAACATGATATTGCATACTCAAAATCGAAGGATATAAAAGAAAGACACGCTGCTGATAAGTTATTAGGTGTGAAGGCGTCATCGAGGTTAAAAGCGAGCGATTCCAGTTTTGGTGAAAAAACAGCTGCTCTTGCAATTAGTGGCGCAATGACTGTTAAAAGAAAGTTAGGTATGGGTCTAAGAAAAAGTAGAAGAAAGAGATCACGAAGAGCTCGTATGGGGCGAGGCGTTTCATTATCTCAAGCTATTTCAAAAGCTAGAAAAGCTCTTAAAGGAAAACGATTTAAAAGTTTACACCAAAGTATAAACACAGCACTAAATGCTATTAACAAAAGTGGTAAAATATTACCTCCAAAAAATAGAGTAATACCGATTCCAAAGACAGGCGGTTTTTCCCACTTATACCACTATTTGCAGGATTATCGGCACTAGGGGCTCTAGGTGGGGGTGCAGCGGGAATAGCTAAAGCTGTAAACGATGCGAAAGCTGCTAAACAAAAGCTTGAAGAAGATAAAAGACATAATCAAGCAATGGAATCTATTGCAATTGGGAAAAAAGGTAGCGGACTTCATTTAAAGCCATACAGAACAGGTTGTGGATTATATTTAAAGCCATATTCAAAAAACTGTTAAAGTCTATACCTCGTAAATCTCTTACAAATTACGATTTTAATTAAGTATGTTAAACTATTGGAAATTAAGAATTTTCGAGGAATATTTATGAGGGACAAACTACCAAAGAAAATTAAACATATTGAAAGTGCTATTGTAAATCTAGACGACGATCAAGGTAAAGGAACGCATTGGACTGCTTACATCAAAAAAGGAAAAAATATAATTTATTTTGATAGTTATGGTAATTTACGACCTCCATTCGAGTTAATTTCATATTTTTTAACAGCGACGGGAATCAAAATATGGTAAAATATAATTACAAAAATTTTCAAAATTATAAGAGATCTAATTGTGGGCAATTATGTTTAAAATTTCTTTATAATAATTCGTAAAAGTTATTTAGATTCATTCTCTTCGACCACTTCACATTAACATGTCATATAGTTTTGTTATTAGTGGTAATTCATCTGTTTTAACAACAGACTTTAATCCACCAATATACCTAGAAGAAAATTCAGAGTATGTTGTTGGACTTGTAAATTTTGAAACATTTAATGCTATCCCTAATATTGATGAAGGTCATAATTTAATGATTCATGATGAAGATAGTGCAACTGTTATACCGACTGGTAGTTATGAATTAGCAGATATAAATAAATATTTACAAGATCAATATCTTAAGGAAGGTTTTGCTTTTCATGTTTATGCGAACAATAATACCTTAAAGACGCATATAAAAAGTGAAAAACCAATAGTTTTCCGTGATGGCACTATTGGTAAATTATTAGGATTCAAAAATCAAATATTGGCGCCTTTGAAAGAACATATATCTGACTATCCTGCAGAAATTATTAAAATAAATTCGATAAATATTGATTGTAGTATTGCTGAAGGGTCATATTTAAATGGAAATCCTGTTCATATAATACATCAATTCTTTCCTAGTGTGGCACCTGGATTCAAAATAATTGAGTCACCACAAAACGTCATTTATTTTCCTGTCACTGTAAAGGTGATTGATAAAATAACCATTAAAATACTGGATCAAGATGATGATGTGGTCAATTTGAGAGGAGAAACCGTTACGTTAAGACTACACCTGAAAAAAGTAGATGAACGATGGTAATTTTGTATAATAGAAATTTACCATATCCTAATTTCACACAGAAATTAACCAAGAAAAGCATTAATAAGAAGGGAAACAAACGCTTTTTGTTTAGTAAGAAAGCAAACTCACAAAGGTTAACATCATCTAATCGTCAATTCCTCCTAAGTTTAGGTTTAGGATTTAAACTGAGATAAAATGGAATATTTAAATGTTAAAGAAAATATTCTTATGGATGAATCTATTTTGAGTTGGGAAGTCCTTTCTTTTGATCCTTTTAATCCTTCAAAACTTGATAATAATGATGAAATCAGGATTGCTTTACAACAAACAGGAAAATATCCTTTACCATGCAAAAGTGAGCTATACTTAGAACTACAAGTTACTAAGGAGGATGGAACCACTCCGCTAGCAAACACTACATTAATAAATAATGCGCCTGCATTTTTATTTAAAGAACTGAGATATGTTTTAAATGGTGTTACTATTGATTCTGTTCGAGATATTGGTATAACTTCAACACTGAAAGGTTATATCTCTTATAATCAGAATGAAAGTGCAAAATTAGAAAATGCTGGATGGTATCCCAAAGCAAAGTCTGGAGATAAAATTATGACTGATGATAAAGGAAATGTTTCTTTATGTGTCCCATTAAGAATGTACTCAGGATTTTTTGAAGATTATAATAAAATAATTTTAAATTCACAACAAGAATTAATTCTAATTAGAAGTAATGATGATACTAATGCTCTAGTATCTACAACTGATGAAAAACCTAAAATTAAAAATAACGAAACTCTGCTGGCGGGTTCCCCATCTTACGGTAGCCATCCCTCAGGAACTAGCACTTACTAAACTTGTTGATAAGAATAATGACATTCTTATTACTTTTCGTAGCTGGGAATTAGTGGAGTACCCAGAGTTATTAGAAACTACAAGACATAACTGGCCTGTAAAAACTTCCACAAAAGTTGAAACACCTCGCCATGTTTTAATGGCTTTTCAAAACAATAGGCGCGGTAACTTAAAAGCAGATATGAGTAAATTTGATCATTGTGAGCTAAGAAATATAAACGTGTTTTTAAATTCAGAAAGATATCCTTACAATGATCTTCAGCTTGATTTTAAAACTAATAAATTTGCTACATTATATGAAATGTTTTCTGATTTCGCGCCAAATATATTATAATTTACCAATAGAGCCAATATTTAATCCAGTCGAATTTAAGACTAATGCCCCTATTGTCTATATTAACTGCTCACACCAAAGGGATTTACTCCAAACTGGTCCGGTAACGATGAGGATTGAATTCGAAACAAAAGAGAAAATTCAAGCCAAAACAGCAGCATATTGTCTCATAATCCATGATAAAATTTTTAGTTATAATCCATTGACGAAAATAGTAAAACAACTTTGAAACCAACCCCCACTCTTTCTGATGTTCATAATATATAAAGATCCACGAAGAAAATATCATTTATGTTTATGTGTTCAGTATAACAAGATCACATATGTTAATTCTGGAAGTATGGTAAACAACTTACAGTTTTATCAACAGTTGGAAAATTTTGTTAAAAAATTAGAAGAGCTTAAAAGAATAATAGAAGATTATTCCAAGAAAACTATTTTATTCAAGAAATTTAACGATTTAAAAATTAACTAGGACCTTCATAACCATGAATAATAGACTTATTATTGATGTACAAGGCTTCAAAGATGAAAAGAACAAATTTATCCCCAAAGAATTAGCTGCTTTTGATGGTTATAGAATTAGTCATTTTGTGTTCAAACAACCTTTTGCTTTCAATTTACTTTCTCCCGAATCAAATAAACAGGCAACTTGGTTAATGAAATATCATCATTGTATTTACTGGAATCAAGGATATACCCCTCTACATTATTTTGCCGATATTGTTAAGAAACTTACTGAAGATGCTCTTTATGTCTACGTTAAAGGAACAGAAAAAGCAGAATATATTAAAAAATATTCTTCCAAGCCAGTAATTGAATTAGATGATCAACCTGCTTTGCAAGCATCAACACCAAAATGTGCATTTCACACGAAGTCGCCATGCATATGTGCTTTAACAAATGTATTTTTTATGTATGATAATTTTTTTATGAATAATTAAATTTTCTTATATATTTATATTGGTTTTATTTCTAAAATATAGTTTTACAGTTAAAATAAGATCGCTATTAAATAAAATAATGATTTTTACATTTTATGTATGGTAATTGTAAAATAAAACACATACATACATTGTCAATTATTTTATTATTTGTTAATGTTGTTACAACTTATCTAAATTTATTATAAAAGAAATTCTACAACAATGTTTTTTTATACATATCTTGTAATACGGGAGTTAAAATTATTTCACACAATGCAATTCTTCTTTTGAAATGTTGTTGATTTATAAAGTCATGTGGCAACATTCTGGATTTTCGGTAGGCAAACGTCCAAACATGCATCGTGTGAAGTTGATTTTTCGTTTCATCAAAAGTTACTTTTTTCATAGAAATTTCTCTCCCTTAAGTTTTGTTCCAGTTTTTCGGGATAAAGCAATAGGAGCTCTAACATAGTGCACACGTTCTCACTATTTGGGTTGTCCTTTGGTGAAAGAGTGCTATATATTTTCTCTAAACAATCTGCTTGGCAGAATAATGTGTTTTTAAAAATATAGAAGTAGTTCTTAAACTTTTGCTTTTGTAAAATAATTAACCTGTAGTCAATCAGAGGAATTTGTTCCCATAACCTGCAAACTGTTTCATTTCCCAAATACACCAATCCTCCATCTGTCATTATCTTCAAAATGGGTAGCTGAGCAAAGTTTTCAAAATGTAGTGTCATATTTTTCAAGTATATAGATTCTTGAGGCAGGTTTGCTGAGACCATGTAGTTTACAATAACTCCCTGATACTGTAGGAAGTCTCGCCAGTCCTCCCAGCTTAACACCACAGATTGATTTTTCTTTCCACACAATTCTATGCAGGGCTCAAAATCATTTTCGACACATAAACCAATTTTTACAAATTTGGAGTTTGATTTATTTAAAGGATATTCTGTAGAATTTATAACTATTCGACTTATTACTGCAGGTGTTGTCTGCTTTAAAACACATTGGCGATGTTTTTGTTATTCATCTTGATGAAAAACTAACTAAACTTCGCCTAAACGGCAACTTATATATTCCCTATCTGTTAAGAGCTATGGAGGGGAGGGGTGGGGATGTGAAAACAAAGACATGAAAAATATTTATTTAGAGTTTTTTTATTAAATGTTTTTGTAATAAATTACAAATGTTATAAAAATGGTGATAATGGACAACAATCCAAGTAGTGCTATAAATATATATAAAGTAGTACAGTTACACTCTAACTTATGCACAAACTGTATCCAATTTGAAAATTTTGCTGGTTGTTTATCAAACACATAATTTATTTTTAGGTAGTTAATGCCACATATATCATCCTTAGTAACATTATATGTATACATAAATTTATTACCAGAAATGTAAACCATTCTCATCGGTTTGTAGCAATCAGTATCATTCTGAATCTTACTAATGCAAATTTCAGCTCTAATTGAATTAGGCATATGATTAACATATATTGTATTTCCAACCAAGGAGAACAGCACTATTAACAAAGAGGAGCTCATTGTTCTAACTAAACTAAATGCTAATGTTTCATATTACATATTATATAGGGATTAGTCATCAGTGTCTGTGCGCCGCTTTTTGGCTACATGCTCAAAAGTAGAATTAGATTGTAAATTTTTTAAATATTCCAACATTTCATCCATGTCGACAATATCCCGATGCCCCCATGCAAAAGTTTTTGTGGTATGTGGAAGAGAATATCTTTTATCATCGTGGCTCGTCAAGGCTAGTTTATTTATTAAATTTGTATAAATATTGTGCATACTTGACTTAAACACATACATTGTGCAGAAAACCTTCTTATCTTTTTCTACAACATCTTTATAATCTGATAAATTTAACTGCTTTCTTACACATACTTTACGGATGCCTTTCGCTTTTTTGTCTAAACTATCTTTTGATTTTACACAATAAGCTTTAGCACCAGTGCCATAAAAACTTTCTATAGGAACTCCTTTATATTCATCTTTAAATTTGCCAACTACCGATAAAGATATGGGCATATCATGAATATTTGGATGGGGAAAGTTAGAGGTGTCAAATTTTTCCAGATTTTGCTTCATGTCTTCATAAAAATTTTCGGTCTCAATTTCTAATATCAACGAGTCAGTATCCGTGTACAATAAACTTACATTATCTCCATACTTTAATTTCAAATATCCGTAATAAAATTCATACATTACAGTTTTTGCAATATCCAAGATACTCATTCCAACATAAATGGGTTTATTATATTCTATGCATACCTTTTGAAGTTGAATTGCTACTAAATTTTCAGAAAAAATCTTTAAATCTTTAAACTGTGGCTTTGCAATTAATTTTTCAGCACACATCTTAGTACCTTCTCTCTCCCATTGCGATACTAGCTTAATATCTACGCGGGTATCGACATTCTCCATAGTTTTCCCAAAAACGCTGTTATTTGCTGATTTGTATGAATTTTTTTTCAAACTTATTTTTTGAAGCATTTCTTAAATTAGTGTTTAAGTCAATGTATTTAGCTAGCCAGGGAGATTGGGTAAATTTAATTCCTCGATGTATTTTTAAAAGTTTAAGTCCGAATTTTAAACATTGTTTTAAGGAGCGATAATGAATAATATAGTTACTCTTATTATTTAAATTTGGAATTAATTTGGAGTATTTTGAAATTGGTGGTGTAAACTGTTCGGGACAGAACGGAAAGTCGTTATGATTGTCATGTAAATAATGAGGATATTCTAAGTCAACTTCGAAAACATACCCGATAGATGATGTATCTGAAAGTTCTAAAATATTAATTGCTTTAATTTCATCCTCAGAAAGCCAAACAAAATTCTTTTCTGGTAAGAACTGCTTCATTGCAAAACCATACAAGTTTGTTGCATCTAAATATGCAATATATTTTGTTGCCCTTTTTGGATCAAAATTATCAAGAAAAGGATTATTGGCTTCAGATTTGCGAGATGTGCAAGTACTAACTCCACCACGAACTCCTTTTTTGAAGAAATGAAGCATATCAGGATCTGTCAACAAGTCTAGTTCTACTTTTGTAAATTTCATCATGGCGTCCCAACACATAGAAGGACTAGTAACATAATTGGCCGGATCTAGTTTATAAGTTTTATAACAAGTATTTCTATAGTTTTCGAATATATCAGCTAAAAGTAAAACATCGGACTTTAAATAAATATCAGAATATTCACCTAACGTTGAACAATTAAATACTGCCCAAACCTCTTGAGCTCTTTGATAATCTTCAGCAGAAATATTCTCGTCAATTAAATTATTATAAAACTTATCAATAGACGGCAAACATTTGTCACCTAATTTGTCAAGAGAATCAACGTAAGAATATGGAAATACTCCTTTTTGTCTGATATAGTAAAATTGTCTTTCGTCTGAAAAATGTTTCTTTATTTCAAGACACTGAGCGTCTTCTAGAGTATTTGACAACGATTCTAGAGATTCTGGTAGAAATTGAAAGGAATCTATGAACCGTAAATTTAATTTAACACTTTCCTTTTTTTTGTTTTGGCTGTCATATTTACCTACAATAATTTGTTTATTAAATGAAATATATTTTTCTTTGTTTTGAGCAATAACACTAATATTTTCTTTGTTGTTACACAGCGATTTTATAAATAAATGTGAATCGTAATTTTTTAAATTATGAAGAATTATTGGAATGTAATTTGGAATTTTGAAATGTAAATTGCAAATAGAATGAGCTGCTCCACGATAATTTCCAGTTATATGACAATGATCCATACATTTTACAAAGTTTCCCGCTGAAAATGGTTTTTCGCATAAATAGCAGACAATTGCATTATGATATTCATCCTGCTGCGAAGGGTTTAATTTATTCATCGGCTTTTGATTTTTTAAAAAATTATTATAAAGGTTTTTTACATCTTGTTCAATAAATTCAATAAACTTTTTTGCACAATCGGTCCCGCGATAAAGTTTCAACGATACAAGATTTTCATCAAATGAAGATTTAATGTAGTAAGCGAATGAATATGGTATATGTTCAGCAGTTTTAATGGTATATGATGCTGAATTATTAAGTGCTGATTGTTTATTTTCAATATTTTTTAAGTAGCACTCAAAATCGGCATAAATTACGAAAGGACATTTATATTGCTTTTGAATATTTTCAAATTTTAAAACGTTTGCTTGGATCTGATTTCCAAACTTATCTAAAGTCATATTATCTGAAGGAAATTCTATTCGAACAAAATTGCAATCATGTTCTAAGTGTCTTTTTAGTTTTTTTTCTGTACCAAAATATTGCAAGCATCCGTCGCATAAATGTTTTTTTATTTTCTTTTTTGATAATTGCTTAAATAACAATTTAGATAAATCTTTTATCCAACAATAATGGCTATTACCATCGTGAGAAATAATTATAAGTAGATTTATGTGTAAATCTTTTTTGTTAATGTTGTAGTGTAAAGGCCCAACAATTTCATATGTATATGCACCATCTCTAAAAAATTTTTCAATTCCATAAACGTTTATGGACAAATTATTATTCCTTTCAAATGTGCTAATTTGCTTTAATTCGACCGGAAAATGTATACCTGTGAAATCGAAGATAGTTCGGAAGTCCGGATAAGAGGAGGTTTTTCTAGGGTTCCCTATGGGCTTACATACGGCCGAAACAACAGCCCATGCGAAACAGCAGTCATCTTCATTCATGACGTTGACTAAGCTGCCCCGAAACTCTGGAATTGGAATGTAGGAAGCTGCACATAAGGGATTGTGCTTGTTGATATTCACTTCCAAATGTAGAATTTGTTGTAATATCCAACCTAAAAGAAAAAATAAATATTTAGTATTAAAAATGTAACACTTTCCCTACTTGAAATAAAACATTAACGATAAAATAGAAATACCCAATTTACCTGAGTCGCGTTCCGGTAGTTCATCAGCTTTGGTCGACAACGTCTTGAATAAATCGTCATACAATTCGTCTAAATTAGTCGTCTCAGTCACGATATGGAAGGGAGTGTTGTTGAATGATTTTACTGCTGTAGACTTTAAAGTGGGAGAGTAGTAGACGCCAAATAGTTCTACATTGACCTTAGTGGATGTATGCACCTGTTGTGTCTGCCGAATCAACGATATAAATTTTCTATAAACTTCTTGTTGAAATTTCTTAATGTCGACGTAGAAATTCGGAGAATAAACTTTGTATGCGGCGATTCGGCACTTGAAAGCGCTCCTAATAAGGTCAATTCCATCCCCATACTTAATACTGCTGTTGCTTTTGTGGTTGTTGGTTCTCAGATGAAATTTCCAATTATTAAGGTCGACTGCGACATTACAGTCTTTACACTTCCGTTTCGCATTAATCTCGCCAAACTGAGCATCAACTGAAACAATAAGCTTTCATTAAAATATATATATTTTTTTATTATTTATCGAATTATTTAAGAATGTATTTAGAGGGATACTTACTATCAATTAAATGCTCATCTAGGTTTAAAGATGTGTCTGTGCTCAAACATATTTCCTTGAGGTGTCTTACGGCATGCTGTCTCAGTTTAAATTCTTTGAGGCATAGTGTGCATAGGAAAGCCATTTTAAACTGAATATGAAACACTTTTGCGTATTTTTAAATAAGAAAACTTATCCCCCCTCCCCGCAAAAGTTAATACTTTTTTAAATTTTGACCAAAGCAGGGGCTAAAAAATATATTTCCTAAATTTAGAAGAAGTTCCCCCTGCCTTTTTATTACATTTTTCACATCCCTTAGACTTGAATTACATAAATTATTGCACACATTATCAAAATTGAAGTGATTATACACCATCGATTTCAATGTTGCAGAACCACGTCTTGCTTCATCCTCAGATAATGAAGCTTTAGATTTAGCATGTAAAAATTTATCCAATTCACTTTTAATAGGATCTAAGGAGCCGTTCTTTTTTTGGTTTAACGGGTTTTTTTAAAACAGAATTAATTTTAACCCTTTTAACCCCGCAACTTTCTGAAGGCTCAGACGCAGGACGTTTAGTACCTAACTTTATTTGATTCAAGCTCTGAGAACTTGTTTCAAATAAATTTTCGGAAGTTTCATTCTGAATTTGAGCTTTCAAAATTCCGTTAGGGTTAAATTCAGGCTTAAATTTGGGTTGCTGAAATTGTAGGGGGTACTGAACTTTAATGCAATTTTCAGCCTCAGAATGCGTTTGAATATCCTCTCCAATTTCAACTACCAAAATTTCGTCAAAATTAATTTTGGGTTTAATTTTGCTTTTCTGAAATTGTAGTGGATACTGAAGTTTACTGTGATTGCAATTTTCAACCACAGAATACACCTCAATATCCCCTACAATTTCAGAAACCGTTTTATTAAAAACATTTACAGATTTAGCAGAGAAATGTAAATTAGGTGTTGGTGTACACTCCTCATGGGAAATGTTAATTACAGAAACTTTCTCTGCCGAATTTTCTTTTACATCGACAGAAATAGAAGAATGTAACGTAATTCGCCCCCACTCAGAAACTTCTTGAATCGCTTCCCCAAAATTTGTTCCAACTACATTTGAAGCCTCAGAAATGGGTGAAGCTAAGCAGACATATTTATCGCGTTGTTGATAATCTTGTTCACAAACCCCTTGTTCCTTTGAATTAAAACAATTTGGAAAAGCATCTTCACGTTTTTGATCCCCTTGTTCCATTGAATTAAAATAAATTTGAAAATCATCTGAACTATTGTCACACAAATCGGCAATATTTATTGTTGACTCATGAGGAGTTTCAAACTCCTCGGCGTCATTAAAAATTCTAATGAGTTGATTTAAGACATCTGTATGATTCTCGCTAATTTCTAACAAGTTATTATTTGTCTGCTTAACTTCACCCATTTCTGATTCATTCACATCCATTTTAAAATCATTAGTTCCCCCTGAATATAAGAAATCCTCTTGCCCCATTAAATTAATATAATTTTGAAAGCCATCTCCCCCCGAATTATTTACATTTAAATCTATTTCTGTCATTTTTTCCTCAAGCTGTTCCCCCGTTAACCCACAAAAAGGACAGTCCATAAGATCGTGAACCTTGCAAGCATACTTTAAATTAAATTTAGTTAAGTCGATTGAACTCATTATAAAATAGAAATATAGAAATATAGAAATAAAAATTTAAGTTCAAATTTAAAAAGAAATTACAAACCAAAAACCCAATATGCACAACCACACACAAAGGCACAAAGTATGGTTTATATACACTGAAACAGCCACACAGAAAGGCACAAAGTATATTTTATGAATGTAAGCACAAACCCAGACTAAACGAACGAATGCATACGGCGCGGTTTTATATAAACAGATACGCCTGGTACCGCATGGTACGCCTGGTACCGCTTGGCACCATGATGCGCTGCTACGGCGAACGGGTTAAAGTCCCCTCGTCTAGAGGTCAAGTCAAGGTGAGCATGAGCAGTCCAAATATATTTCTTTTTTTCCTCGATTTTTTTTTTTTTTTTTTTTTTTTTTTTTTGTTTTTTTTTTTTTTTTTTTTTTTTTTTTTTTTTTTTTTTTTTTTTTTTTTTTTTTTCCGTTCGATTTTTTTTTTTTTTTTTTTTTTTTTTTCCTCGATTTTTTTTTTTTTTTTTTTTTTTTTTTTTTTTTTTTTTGATTTTTATATTTTTTGATTTATGAGGTTTTTTTTTTTCACCCATTTTTACCCATGCGCGGCACATGTAGACATGCGCAGTTGGGTCAGATCGAACGAGGACACCCATTGGCATCGGATTTCAAGGTAGGGCTTTGGGTTGGTACTTTGTATCTCTTTATATTGCCAGGTAATGCTTCAATTCTTCAGTATCTACAAACTTAAACATCTTAACTGATTTTAGAAAGAAAAAATACTTAATCTAAAATGGAAAGTTATCATGAGTGTTCTTCGATGTACTCGGGCGAGACAATTATTTGGCCACCTATTAATTTTTTGAACAGTTTAGAACGTTTATGGGGTATTCCCAAAGAAGGTGTAAAAGTTAGTGAACAAATTGACTCAACAGTGCTTTTCGCTCTCCTGCATGATGGTACGGAAATTTACGAATTTCAAGCGCAAGATGAAAATGTGCCGAATCTTCTAAGAGGCGGGATACAAATCTACAATTCCGCACCGCTCACTAACAACCCCTTAATCTCAGCAGTGGGGCAATCAACAGGAATGACGTCGCCGATGGAGCCGCAAATAGAGCAATCAACATTGGCAGAAATGGTATTTTCAATGGAGCCCTCAACATCAGGCAATCAATGGTCCCTAAATAAATATCTGGAATCAATATTAGAAGCCCCATTGGAAATACCGCTGGAAGATGCTGCCCCAGACGTTGTTGAGGAACAGCCACCAATACCTACCAGACGACAGCCTAGCAGGCGTTGTAAAAGGCCTTTCAATTATAAATATAATTTTTAAAATAAGATTTTTTAGAAATTTTTATAAATAAAATTTTTAGAAAAATTTCAGTTTTTTTTCTTTTTAAAATTATATTTAGGGTGTTTAAGTTTGTAGATTAAAATAAATATCATTTTTAACGAATGTTTTATTTTTTCTTCTTTTAATATTATTTGTTGAAAGCTAATTAGTTTAAAAGGATTCCAGAATGTTATTTCCATATGAATTTTAACAATCCGTGCCATTGTGCGTAAGGAAATGTAAAATTGCTGCATAATTACAGAAATTGTTGGGATTAAAAATTACCTATTTGTTTTATAAAGCCATATAAGTAAAAGGTAAATAAAACAATTATAAATAGATTTAAAGAGTTTTATTTATTAAGGTCGTCTCTATTAAAAACATGGTTCTCCATTTTTTTTTTTTTATTTCACCCCCATTACAAACAATACATGGCAGATAATAAAAAGTGGAACTTCACATATAGTGCAATGTAAATCGTCCCCACATAAAAGGATTCCAGAATGTTATTTCCATATGAATTTTAACAATCCATGCCATTGTGCCTAAGGTAATGTAAAATTACTACATAATTACAGAAATTGTTGGGGTTGAAAATTACCTATTTGTTTTATAAAGCCATATAAGTAAAAGGTAAATAAAACAATTATAAATAGATTTAAAGAGTTTTATTTATTAAGGTCTTCTCTATTAAACACATGGTTCTCCATTTTTTTAATTTCACCTCCATTACAAACAATACATGCCTGGGGGTGGCAGATAACAAAAAGTGGAACTTCACATATCGTGCAATGTAAATCGTTCCCACAACACCCCATTAAACGTTTGTAATGGTTTGAAACAAAGTTATGTTTCCCCACTGGCACCTCCAATGCGTGCTGATAATAGCATTTGTGGCATGCACTATAAACACCACCAGAACTAGACACTATGACGGCATAACTTTGGAAAACGCAAACTTGTCTTGATAAATAATCCGGTTGCAATGTTTCTGCTGCACTTGCTGTTTTTATTCTAACCAATCCTTCTTCTCCACAGACATTTTCATCTCCAATGTCATTGATCCCCTCATCGACCAAATCGTTTTCACTGTCTTCCTCTTCTTCAAAATTATTTTTATCTGTTATTATAAGACAAGTTTGCCTTTCATGAACTAAATCTTTTTCCTTTCCGTCAAAATGTATAAATTCATCGCCATAAATAGAGACCATGTGTTCATTATTTGCGTCATTCATGAAGACATGACGCTTATCATTTTCGCAATATAAAACTTCGTAAGCTGCCATTTTATTTAAGTTTTTAATAGTTTTATACTTTGCTTCTTGCAACTTGGTTTGCAAATGAGGGCGCTTGCTCTTAAGTAGTTGTATGTTACTGTAAGCTGTGTGGAAGGGGTGATGAGAAGAAAGTGGTGAGAGGTAGTATGCGGAGCCAAGTCTGACCAATCAGAAAAGGGGTGGGGAGCCTGTATGCGGGGCCAAAAGTAGCCCCGACCAATCAGAGTTAAGTGGGAGGGCTCATGCGCGCGATTAGGAAGTGGGGACGATCAATGCTAATGTTTTAGGATCGAAATGAACTGCACGAAATTTGCAGCGACACTGAACCCAGACAAGGAGGTGTGGCTTAGGAGGCGTGGCTTGGGTCAAGGTCGACCAATCAGAAAAGTGGTGGGGGGGTGAGGCTTAAGCCCCCAGTCCCTACTACTAATATGGGTAAGAGATAATTGTTGTACGTCTTTTTGGAATTATTTTTTTATGGTTAAAAACTTTAATTGTACTATTTTTTTTTTTTTTGGGCACCATTCATTTTAAAATAGAAAGGATCTAACTTCAGCTAAAAAAATGAAAAAATACTGAAGCGTTATACAGTTATTACTAAAAAGAATTAGTCTAGTACAACCCTTCTTATCCTGAAAAGAAAGATAGGTGTACAGTGAAACACTAGCTTTAATCAACAAAAAGAAAATTTATTCATGATTTTAAAATAAAAGTTCTAACCCTTGCAGTTTTAAGAATTACAAAAATTCTAGCCTAAACAGTAGTTATTAAAATTAGAGTTCCTAAATCAGACATTTTACTTCTAAAACTTTACTACACCCGAAATCGAAGAGTCGTGATATTCACTTCACGATTTATCAGTTCAAATTGCTGTTATAACACTTATTTGCGGGAAATAGATCTACTGATGTATGTTCTGGTGACTTACGGTTTTCCTACGGGCTTCTTGGCCTTAAATTGAACACAAAACCGATTTCACACATTCCATCACTTATTTTCCAGTATGGCTTCACGATGAGAAGAGCCTACTTCGGCTACTCCATGTAGAAAAAACACACACAAAGCCCACTACGGCTTTACGTTAAAAACTTGTACTTAATTTGGCTCTCGTAAATATTGCCAGAAGCCTCTACTGCGGCTTGATGGGCAAAGCCTGGCTGCGGCTTGATGAGAATAAGCCTTCTCGGCGACTAGTTGGAAATAAGCCTCTCGGCGGCTTGGTGGAAATAAGCCTTCACGGCGGCTTGGTGGAAATAAGCCTTCACGGCGGCTTGATGGTACTAAGCCTCTCGGCGGCTTGGTGGAAATAAGCCTAGATGTATGTTCTCCGGACCCTTAAATAAGCCGTGAGAACTACGTCTCTAAAATGGCGACGCCGGAACCAAACTCCGGAAACAAACATTTGACCAATCCCGGCGTACTATGAATTCGATAGATTCGGTCGGAAACCCGCACTGCACCTTGTACCACGAGCGGTCTGCGAAATACACTGCTCGATACAAAGATGAAAAGAAGTACAATATAAAGCGAAAAATTAGTAACATTACATACTCTTAAAATCTAGGAAAAAATGAATGTTACAATATATATATATATATATATATATATATATATATATATATATATATATATATATATATATATATATATATATATATATATATATATATATATATATATATATATATATATATATATATATATATATATATATATATATATATATATATATATATATATATATATATATATATATATATATATATATATATATATATATATATATATATATATATATATATATATATATATATATATATATATATATATGTATATATATATATATATATATATATATATATATATATATATATATATATATATATATATATATATATATATATATATATATATATATATATATATATATATATATATATATATATATATATGTATATGTGTATATGTATATATATATATATATATATATATATATATATATATATATATATATATATATATATATATATATATATGTATATATATATATATATATATATATATATATATATATATATATATATATATATATAGATATAGATATAGATATATAGATATATAGATATATAGATATATATATATATATATATATATATATATATATATATATATATATATATATATATACTTTTTTCCTATTTAGCAGCCAACTAGAATTTTTTCAATTGCACCGTCTACAGCATTTTTCAGTCCCTTTGCAAAAATATAGAATACAGTAAAATCTCACAAATTAGAACCACTTTGTGCACCGGGCAGTTCGAATTTCTGAAAAGTTCGAATTTCTGGACATTTTTTTTTTACAAAAAATGATAAAATTATAATAAAACTAGTTATGTAAGCTTTATTTTAAACACAAAACAGTTTTTATTTATTAACATTTAATTAATTGAACATATTAAATTCATAGAAAAACTTTTAAAAAGTTTTTTAATTATTAGGTATTTAATTGGTTTTTAACATAAAATCAGTAATACTGTTTGTTTTTTTGATTTATTTAAACTGGGTACAACGATATCGTTACGGACGTCCAAAAGGATAGACATGTGTTTACTGGAAAATATATCACTGGTTTTGCACCATTTTATAACATTATTGATGCCTTCAAGGACTTTTAAATGAGGAATAGCTGGCGTTATGTCGACGTCGCTGCTATCTGAAGCCTCCTCATCGCTATTCTCTGCATCAGATCCGTCAGTAAACACATCTTCATTCCATTCCTCGATTTCATTTACATTTACGGAATTGTTTGGCATAATTTCATTCAAAAGATCAAGATTTATTTGAAGAACTTCATTGCAATCCTGATTTCGTTGAGCCAATTGTGCTAGTGGCAAATCATCATCGCTGTCGTAATCGCCTGAGTCCCAATTTGATAATTTGGACCAAGAATTTTTTAACACTGTCTATTGTACCTCATCCCATGCTTGTTTCAACAATATTATTGCATCTCGGATTGAATGCCATGTCAAAAGCTTATCAATATCACCACCATCACCAATTAATTGAGATAGCAACTTACTTCTGTAAATAAGTTTTGTCATTTTAATAGGATTTTGATCCATTGGCTGCACAGCTGCTGTTACATTTGGCGGCAAGAAATATGCAATTATATTACCATCCTCATTTTGAAGTTTATCAATTGGTGCATGAGCGGAACAGTTATCTACAAGCAGAAGAGCTTTTGGGGCCAAATTATTGTCTTCAGAAAATCGGATGACCTGTAGAACAAAAAAAAAAATTAAAAAAATATGGACTTAAAATATGCATTGGTTAAACATACTTCTTTGATAAATATCTTGTGAAACCGATCATGAAAAATCCGGGAAGTCATCCACGCATTTTTCGAAAAGTCATAATGAAGTGGGTTATCAAATTCTCTGAAGCTTCTTGGCTTTTTAGCTTTTCCAATAACGGTTTTAATTTGTGTGAGCCATCAGAATTTGCGCCTAGTAAAATTGAAACGCATTCTTTTTAAATTTTAAATCCATGGGCACTTTTTTCACAAGCAGCGACAAATGTTTTATCTGGAAGGCAACGGAAAAATAATCCGCTTTCATCAGCATTATAGATTTGTGTTTCCAATAACCCCATTTCCGCGACTTTTGCACGAAATCTGTGGAGAAATGGAGTGACCTCACCAACATCACTCAAAAGTATTTCACCACCAATTTTTAAAAACCGTATTCCATGACGGGTTTTAAATTTGGAAAACCATCCATCACTTGCAGTAAATACGTTTTCATCTTTATCGGGGTACACTTCACTAAAAATTGACTTAGCTTTTGCTTTTAATACGGGTCCTGTCACTGTGTTCTTCTTTTCACGTTGATTTAAAAACCACTTATAAAGGCGCTTTTCCATTTCCTCATATTCTGCCTTATGTAAAGATTTTTTTTTTGCTTCCTGATAGGTGCCGGTAACTGCATCCATTATTTCTTGTTTTTTTGATTTTATGTAGCTGATGGAAGATTTTGTCACATTAAAATCTTGAGCTAAACGATTTCCACTCACGCCTTCATTAAATCTTTTTAATATTTTAACCTTAGTATCCAAAGATAAGGTATTTTTTTTACGTTTGTTTGGCATTTTTTTTTTTTAACTTTCACACGTATGAACACTTCACTTTGACCTTCAGTCATCAACTGACCCAAATTTGTACAAGCATATCAAATTTCACACGCGTATGACCGAATTGTACACACCACGAATAACTCGGTGATTCCCCGTTTTATTTTTACTTTAATGAGCGAAAAAAAATAATTTGTAGTGAAAATACAAAAAAAAAAAGTAAAAAAACTTCCAGAAATTAGAACCACAGGTTCTAATTTCAGAGCGTCCAGTACATTGAAATGGCCGGTTCTAATTTCTGGACGGTTCGAATTTGTGACGGTTCGAATTTGTGAGATTCTACTGTACTTTATATATATTTTCAGTCGTTACTGACATATAGGGCACTCAACGTAGCGAACCAAATTTTAACTTTTACGTGGCCCGATTTACTATTCTCCTATTTAGCTTATCAAACAATTTCTTTCATCATTAAACCTGCCACATATGATTACAAAAAACTTGTCACTTGGCAAATTTGACAGATTACAAAGTCATCTAGACTTCTTAAAATAGTATCCTCCACATATGATTCAAAAGTGATAAAAAATATTTGACTTCCTCGCAAAAAACTAAGTTTGCTAGGAATCGATTTTTTGTTGTGCCAAATAGGAAGATAGTAAATCCATTAAGCGTCTTAATGATTAAAATTCCGTTTATTAACTTGAAAGCCCGGTACATCGGTAACAACTTAAAATAAATGTAAGGATATGAGGTGTGACTTTCTCACAAAAAACTAAGTTTATTAATAAAAGAATTTTTTTGATATCTCAAATTGGAAAAGAGTAAGTCGAGTGAGCCTCTTAAAAGTTAAATTCAGTTCAATATGTGTCGTATATATAGGTAACAATTGAAAATAAATATAAAATGCTATATATTTTTTGTAAACGGACTGAAAAGTCCTATTTAAAGGTAATATATAGGGGCTGCCAATTAAAAAATCCTAGCTGGCTTTATAATTTGTCAATTTGACAAGTGATAATTTTTTTGTAATTGTATTTGACTTTCTCATACAAATATGACGTTTAGTACTAAAAGAATTTTCTTGGTATGTAGAATAGGAAAATAGTGAATTAAATGAGACACTTAAAAAAATGTCCCTGCACAAGAGCTTTTTTCAGATCCCAATAATAAATATGGAGGTAAACTAGAATGAGTACTCTTATAAAAGCGGTCCTTAGATAAATATTTTGAATATTATTGATCGTTATATACAAATTATATAATAAACAAAGGTATATAATAAAAATCCATGGTAGTCTTTTTTTTTCCAGATAATAAGCAGATAATAGCGTGAAAACAATTCATAGGTAAACAAATTCATCTAAATTTTTTAATGGTGTGTCTAGTTAGAAACACTGAATAATCCATTATACCTAGTGTGAAAGAAGCGAAATTTTAAAGGGATAGTAAGATTGTGATGTACTTACTAGTAAAGCATTTGGCGAACTAAAGTGCTCTTTCTCTTCCATTTCTGAAGTCTCTGTTTTATATTTTGCAATATTTTCCTTACTTGCATATTGAGCTAAACCAGTAAGTAGAAGATTATTGTACGCATATTGTGGTTTTACAGATACAACCTCACCAACATTTCCTAAACCACTTACAAAAGCTGTTAGTATAACATTAATATTTGGCTCTTTTTCACATGTAGTATCTTTTATCAATTCATAAATATAATGTTTGCTTCTTAATGTTTTAGGAGCACTTCCTTTCTTGTGTAATGGAGCAAGATATTTGCGCTTCAAAATATATGTAGTCTAAAAAATAACAATCATAAATTTGGAAATACTAATGAAAATAGTTATACTGAGTTGGAAGGGGTTACAACTCTTGCACAGAGTAAGTTCAAAAATAACTTTTTTCAATACCACCTAAATATTTTTGTTTCATGTTATCACAGACTATTACTTTTTTTGGTATAAATCCCAGTTATATCATATATATCAAGTGGAGACACCTAGCTGTACCAAAAAAAGAATTAAAAAAGGTTCGCTTTCTGTTTCATCCATTACATCCAATGTTTTCTGTTACATAACATAAGTTAAATAATGAAGAACAATTGGCAAAAATCCATTAATGGGATAAACCTGACAAAAAAAACTAATAATAATTTTTAACTATGAAAACTTGTCTTCAACGATATAGCTAAAAACAGCACAGCAAACACACGTACATGTGGCACTGGCGCTTAAAACCTTAACTTTAACTGTAGTGTCGCCATCTGTATAAAACTTGGATATGAGTGCTACAAAATGTTTAGGTACCCCCATTTTCCTGAGAATTTTCTACAGGCATCTCCATCTTATGCAGTCAAAGGGTTTGGAGTAGTCGATAAAACACAAGAGCATAGGGGTGTTCAATTCTTGACTTTTCTCTACCATATGACTTAGGTTTACAATTTGTTCTCTTGTGCCTCTTGGCCCTTCACGAATCCAGTTTATTCACTGGGGATCTGCCGTTGGAGACACGATTTTAATCTTTCGTTGATTATGCAGAGCAGAATCTAGCTTGCACGGGAGATGAGAGACACTGTGCGATCTCCACATGTGTTATTGGAGCCTTTTTTATGTAAGGGGAGCAATAAGAATTCTTTCCAGTCAGTAATTCATTTCCCTGTTTTCCAAATTTGGTTATATATATGTCATGTATAAATTTTATTTTCTGATTTCCAAGATATTTTAGTTCTTTGGCAAATATATTATCTGTCCTGCTGACTTTTATTATTTAGTTTTCGTTTCCCTATTGCGTATCGAATTTCTTACTCTAAGATGTCTGGCTCCCTATCTTTCTCCTCAATACAATACTTTTCATTAGTTTTTGTCGTTTCAGCCTTGAACAAATTACTGCAGTACAATCTCTATCTTTCTGTTATTCTATCGATTTCAGTAATTAGAGTACCTTTGTCATCCTCAATGGGCCATACTCTTGGCTTAAATTCTCTGGCGATGTACTTCAGTTTTGCATATAGATTCTTAGTATGTATGTTCTGAGCATATTCTTCGATTTCCCGACATATATTATAATCTGCGTGTTTCTCTCTACGACACATACGTTCTATGGTGGCTGATAAAGTACTGTACTGAATATAACTGTTAGATCCTGTTGAGTGTTTCAGAATTTCTGTTCTTTTGTTAATAACCTCCCAAGTTTCATTCCTTATCCATGGTTTGCGTGATTCTTTTTTCACTTTACACTCTTCACGTATTGATATTATAGTGTCCTTTAATTTTCTTCATTTTGTCTCTGCTTCCTCATTGCTGTCAGTTACTGTTTTTGACAATTTTTCTGCAAATAGGGTTTCGAATTTTATTTGTTCTTCTGCTGTAAGCCTTTGTTGAGATTTATTTATTGCACGGTGACATTTCTACAGCTTGATGGTTACTTTTGCGACCAAAAGTTTGTGGTCACCTCCACGGTCAGCTTCTGCGTATGTCTTAATGTGCTTAATACATGATCTCCATGAAACCATACAGTATAAGTTCATAACACTATAACGAATCCGCAAGACCCCAAATGAAGTGTTTAAAGGCCATGCCAATGTGTCATCCAGTTATAAACTGAACTATCCGTTTCTGTGGGTACACTCCGCCCTCTTTTAACGAAAGATATTTTAATATTTTTTTACACTTGCTCCAATGCTAATTTATATTTACTATACATTGGTGGTATAAATTCTCTAACGACTTACAATTTCTCAAGATAAATCCAAACATTTGTGTTGCTTCTGCTGTCATTTTGTCTATATGAACACTAAAACTTAGCTTAGAGTCAAATAGAATCACCAAATCACATGTATTTTTTACTTAATTAACATCGATCCACTCAACAACAAGATGAGGCTCCAAAAGGAGACATAAACTCATTATATTGAACATATTGGGATTGTTGTATCAGATATGCCTGGAAAAGGTGCACAAATCTGTCGGACAAATCAAACGCTTTAACCTTGGCTAGAATGATCTTCTAGTCTATTTTGTTAAAAGCTTTAGAGAAGTCGGTGAAACCCATATCAACCTGGCCCTTACTGTTAATAATACTGCATAAAAATTGTGCAGAATATACCAGATTGGTAATAGCTGCCCGTCCCCTCAAAAATCCGTGTTATTTTAGAGTAAGAAGCTGTTCAATTCTACTTATTAAGTAGTTATATAATAACATCTCAAAAATTTTGAAAAAAACGTCAAATTACCGAAACTTTATAATTACATGTCAGACTTATCTCCCTTTTTAAATACTTGACATATTTTGCTGATCTTCCAGCACTTAAGATAAGCGCCCTTACTCAATGATAAGTTAGAAATTTTGGTTAATGGTTTAGCCAGAACTCACAGTATCTTTCACAAAAAAACTGCGAATACCATCCAGGCCCCTTGACATCTTAGAATTTAACTTTTCTGCTACATTTACGAAATCTGTCTCTGTAAATACCAGTAAGTTAATTAGATTATTATTACCATTTTTTGTATGGAAATATTCAGTGTCAAGATTATCAACACCTGCAAAATGTTCTCCAAATAATCACACAATATCCAAAAAAAGTATCCACGACCCCACCGACAAATGACATATAGGCTGAGACAGCACAGGTTTTTTTTGCTACACTGCCACCAACAAGGCTTGAGATCATGCGCAATATCATTCTCGATATCTGAAATATATTGAGAATAAGCAATCTTAATCATTACATCCATCTCCCTTCTTAAGTTCTTAAATCTATTTAGATATACAACATTGCCAGATCTTTTTCATTTTTTGGAACATTAAGTTTATGTTTAAGTTTCTTTATGATATTTCTGTTGTCCATCTATCCATCTATCTAATAAGTCTTCTTCCATTCAGTGTCGGAGATAAGCCTTCCCTTGCTTTCTCCAGCCCTCCCGATTCTGAGTCTTTCTGATCCTAAACCAGCCGTTCTTTTCACGTCATCCTCTCATCTTGTTTGGGGCCTTCCTCTAGATCTTTCTCTCAACCATGACCTTCATTCTTGTATTCTTCTATTTCATCTCTCATGTTGTCTCATTGTGAGACCTGCCCATCTCCATTTCAAACCTGCTACCTGTCCTGTTATGTCTGTCACTTTGGTCTTCCATCTTATACTTTCATTGCTCATTCTGGCGTTTCATTGTTCCTTTATGTTTTACTCAGTTGGTCCATCATCTTCTTAGTCAATGTCCATGTCTGGGCCGCATAAGTGAGAACCGGTAGAATGCATTGATCAAACACCATCTTTCTTAGTTTCAGAGGAATTCTTTTGTTAGTTAGTACTTTTCTTTGTCAAATGCTGCCCAGTCTGATTCTTCTCTGTATTGTGTTATCTTCTCCGAAGGTTGGCGATCCATATAACTAGATGAATTTTAGAAGCTGCTGCTCGAAAAATATCTCTCAAAGCAGATCCAAACCACTTTTTCATAATGCTATGTTATACCACAGAGGAAATTTTCTGTTTTTATTTTTATAGCGTGGTACAGATCTATCAATCATTGCTCACAGGGATGCATAAAAATTATCACAGATTTCATCAACATTCGTGAGGCTGTGCAATGCACTTCAATCAGCACTGTCCAGATTAGAGTACAGGGCTCAAAAGTTTGCTTATTTAAAATTATAAGGTTTATCTACAGTTTCATCAACTAAAAACCATCCACTCTGGCGCAGAAAGATGCAAACCAGCCTTTAGTGATGGATCATGGGCATCCTCTGGGACCATTGGATATACAGTTCTCTCCAGTACATAAGTAAAATTCATAAAAATCAAGTCTAAGTATCTACGGTTCACATTTTAAATACAGTTTTATTGATTAAGAGCAAAGTACACATCCTCCCTTTAGCAAGATAAGTAAAAAATTACTACCTACACATTTCTCTCAATTGGTTCTCTATCTCCTTGGCATTTTGTTTTGAAATGCGGTAAATATTATGAACGAGGTATAATATTGTGTTTACAGTAAATAAAAAAAAGCGTGAGTCGCTATTTATAATATGTTACAGATACTGAAATTACCCTTATTTGATCCTGTAGACATGTGTTTCTCACTAAAAAACTTGCTTCATTAGATAAAACTTTGTTAATAACAGTTTTCCACATTATAAAAAAAATTTTCTTTAATAAAAAGGCAGTGTCTAGACTTCCGTAAGATGGTTAATTATTGCGTTGCCGTTAAATACCTACGTTATTATAAAATCGGGCTTCGAGAGTTATTAGATATGTACTTAAGATGTTGTAAGTAAATAACTGTCGGGTGGAATTCTAGACATGACTATGAAAATATATGGTTAGGTTGGTTGACCAATTCTATTGGATATTATTGGCTTTTACTCAGCAAAGAAACGTTGCCACATAAAATATAGCTATCGCTACAGAAAGACATACATGGAACAAAACGCTCCGCAAAACGAAGCCGGCTGCCTACTGGAGGATCGTTAAAATGTGCCTCGTCGAATTTCTCAGATGCCACGCATATTTTTTCCTATTATTGTTCCATATAATACAACTTCTACTTACATAGTATCTCTGAGAAACTCGACGAGGTACATTTTAACGATCCGATGGTATTGGGATCTTACCTGTGGGCAGAGCCTACTAAGATTATTATTAAGATGGCCGAAATATGGATGCAGATTTAAATTTGTAATGTGTGAAGCACACACAGATATGCCTGGAAAAGGTGCACAAATCTGTCGGACAAATCAAACGCTTTAACCTTGGCTAGAATGATCTTCTAGTCTATTTTATTAAAAGTTTTAGAGAAGTCGGTGAAACCCATATCAACCTGGCCCTTACTGTTAATAATACTGCATAAAAATTGTGCAGAATATACCAGATTGGTAATAGCTGCCCGTCCCCTCAGAAATCCGTGTTATTTTAGAGTAAGAAGCTGTTCAATTCTACTTATTAAGTAGTTATATAATAACATCTCAAAAATTTTGAAAAAAACGTCAAATTACCGAAACTTTATAATTACATGTCAGACTTATCTCCCTTTTTAAATACTTGACATATTTTGCTGATCTTCCAGCACTTAAGATAAGCGCCCTTACTCAATGATAAGTTAGAAATTTTGGTTAATGGTTTAGCCAGAACTCACAGTATCTTCCACAAAAAAACTGCGAATACCATCTAGGCCCCTTGACATCTTAGAATTTAACTTTTCTGCTACATCTACGAAATCTGTCTCTGTAAATACCAGTAAGTTAATTAGATTATTATTACCATTTTTTGTATGGAAATATTCAGTGTCAAGATTATCAACACCAGCAAAATGTTTTCCAAATAATCACACAATATCCAAAAAAAGTATCCACGACCCCACCGACAAATGACATATAGGCTGGGACAGCACAGGTTTTTTTTGCTACACTGCCACCAACTAGGCTTGAGATCATGTGTGAAGCACACACAGTACAGTAATTTTCAAAAATATTATTAGCGATTGGCAATATTTGCAATTGGTACAGAGCCTGCCCAAAGAAATTTCACACTCGGTGAAAAACTTTTAAAACCAAATCTTATCCTTGGATACGGAATAATCGATGAAAAAACTGTCGCGCACAATGAAAATTCAAGCAGCATGTATATCTACGGCCCAATTGCGAATGGTAGACTTTGAGATAAATGGCACATTCACCAAGAGAACAGAGGAAATTTTATGTATGAAATGCTCTTGTAAAGTCGGTGAAGGTAAACAATACAAAATGCAAGCATATCCTCGCAATTCCTTTGTATTGTTACCAGTAAGATTCTAACCTATAAATGTCTAATATTTACATTTCAATTAAAATATAATTTTTTACAATGATTGTAGTAACGAGCTAAGCGTTTTAACGTGCACTGATATCAAATGTACCTGGAAAGTGAAATGACAAGAGGTATTGGAAACATTCGAACCAGAAAAATTTTAACTGGTTTCAAATCAAATTTATTAATATTTATTAACTATTTATGACTTTGAATGAATACAAAATAATTGGGACAGTATTTTATCAAAATAAACTCTGAAAAATGTTATTTTGGTTTGACATACGTGCACAA
>CM032446.1:112532100-112537100 GCA_019049505.1 Pachyrhynchus sulphureomaculatus | reverse complement strand
CTGTAAATAGCTAATTATTTTTAATAGATATAAAAAAAACTTGTTAACTAACCCAAACTAAGAATAGAGCAAGATATAAACGTTCTCCATATAACATTAGTGTACTAGTTAGATACAGCAGTAGGGGAATCGGCGTTTGAAGTTTTGTTCGATTTTGTAGATTTCGTAGATTTTATATATTTAATTTTTAGTGTTCCGTACGGAACACTTATAAGATGACTTCGGTGTCTGTCCGTCTGTCTGCCACACCCGATTTTCTCGGAAACTATTTGTCATAGAAAGTTGAAATTTGGTAATAATATAGGAATTGATGGCCTCATCAAAGCCATGTAGTTTGAAAGTTAAATGTTGCCTTATCTCGAAAAGTACTTATCAAAAAATTTTGAAAAAATTTGGAATATTCTCCACGGCGTTTAGATTGAACGAAAACTATCACTAGCGCATTAGGTTTAATAATTTATCTGGTATATAAAAAAAACAAGGTCATCAGTTTTCAGTAAAAATTGGCAACAAACTTTTGTTGAAAACTGATTTGGGGTGTGTTTTGCGAAGTCATTGATCATTTTATACCTCCGTAACAAAATTTTTTATTTTAAAAGCAATCAACATATGGAACACTAATTGCGCAAGTTCAATTTACCCTTGACCGGTTATTTTAGAATATAAAATCGTTTAAGACTGTTCTGTCTAACCAGTACAGTAATGGAATATGGAAAACTAGTATCTTGTTTTATTTCTTCTAGTGAATTAATAACGTGACGTTTTTTTTTATTTGTTTAAAGTAACAATTTCCTTGTTCTGTTTGGTTAATTATATTGATCAGACATATATTCATCATATATTTGAAATTTGATTGGATATAAATAAATCGTGATATCGGACAGATTTGATTTTTAATATAATGTTATAGCAATTATTCCACTCAATTCATTCTGTAGTTTAGGCTCTATGGCGTAGCTAAGGGAGGAAGGGTATACGCTCCCCTGTGCCAGTAGTGGATGTAGAAAATTTACCCTCTAAACAATTTTTCTTTATTGGGCGTTTTCTTTTGTGAAAAATGTTCATTCCCTGGTTTTTAAATTGAGTGTAGATTTTTAAAGTTGCACCCCACGTCATTGATATTTAGTTTACTTTGTTGAGGGTGATCTAAACTTTTACAGTTCCAGCCCAAGAAGGCATTTTTTCTCAAGGGGTTTCGCCCTCGGTTTGTGTTTGGCGCCTCTGTTAGTTGATTAAAGTCTCGTCTTGAAAGGATTTATTTTTTTTTACGATGAGCAAAATGGCACTTGAAATAAGTCATACCGAATGGAATTTTTTATATTTCTTTATCAGTACACTATAACAGATTATTTAAGTTGTATTTTCGTATATTTTTCCTTAAAAAACATATAGATAGGAGCTATCATAAGTCGATTAAAGTACAAACAGTTTTATTGTATTAAATTTTTGTTTGGTGAGTATTTGGTAAAATGTATGTATTGTTGTTTATTGAATGTCGCGGCCGGAGAGAGGAGGAGCTGCAACCGGATGTATAAGTTTTTAGGGGCTCAATTTTGTACACATCCTTTTTGACTTTCTCTTTCTTTGAATGAAATCACTATAAGGAACAGGCACAAACATCTGGAGGCATAGAAGAGGGCTAAAGCTGGGTTCAACTTAAATCTTTTTTTTTTTAATGTGAATAACATTCAGGCGGTCGTTTTATCGCCCAGCGAGGTATCAAAAATGACTTGGTACCCCCGGCAAAATTCTTGGCGGTAAGTCTGGACTGTAGACTTTGTTGGGATATTCATAATGATCAGCTTTCTAGAAAACTTAGTGAAAATATATTTGTCTTACATAATCTGATTAGGTGTGTATCCTTTGGCGAGTGTATTTTCCTGTCACATGCACATGCCGACAGAATAGTTGCATAAAGGCATGCTGTGGGGGATTTTTCGCTATCAAGGGAGGGAGTAAGAATAGTTATGAGCCTGGATTATAGGTATGACTGTAGAGGAGCCTTCATAAACAACATACTAACATCATTTTTTATTGTATTATTGGAAGGAATGACTTTTTGCATATGCTTTTATTATAGTATTCCTGAAAACCTCAAAGAGCCACCATTAGTAAAATTTAAAATTAAATAACACCTTTCCTCTTAGTTAACGAACTTTACTCACGAATTCAATTTTTAAACTGCAGTTTGTGATATTTGTTATTTTACTGTTAGTAATAATTTAATATTTTATTTTAGTTTGTTCTATGTTTTAATAGTTTTTAAATAATTTCTTTCTTTTAAGGTTTAGTTCAGGTTAGTTCACAGAAGAACTTTTAGATCTAGGTGACACCCACTCATTTTACTACTACTACTACTAATACAACTAAGGTTTAGTTTCATAAAAATCTTTTACTCTTCTTTCGATTTTATTTATAATGTTCATTAGGAATTTATCATTTGATGACTACTGATTAACTTGATGTGTGTAAGTACTTGTGTATATTGAGATCAACAAATTATTTGACTTGATGTTCAATACTTACATTGACATGTTCGGGTGTAGCTAAAATATAGAGGGCAGCATCAGCAAGATCTTTTGATTCTAGTCCATCTCTTGTTGGGGCGGATCCAAAAGCTACTGTAAAAAATTCCGTGTGAACGAAACCTGGACTCAAGCTCTGAAATAGAAAAAAAAATAGGGTTAAGAACATAATTTTTACTAAAAGACGACAATTTTTTCAAAAAACAAATACATAATATGTAACAGAATATTTATTTTCTCTTAAGGTCATTTAAAATATAAGAAGTGTGTTAAGATAAGGAAAAAAAACATTATAAAAGTCAGTGGAAACATGTACAAAAATTAAAGTTTATTAATGTGTTAAAATTAGTAAGTTTCGTTCATCAACATCTACACTAATTTGAAATCAAAGGAAATCTTTAAGTCTAATTCATAAGTATGATCATGATTTTGTAAAGGGATCATATTTCAGTTTTTGTTTTCTCCTGAAATGTATTCAAAATATTTGTTCTTTTTATATACATTCCAACCTTTTATAAAAAAATTACTTAAAATAAACTCTTAATTTTATACAGTAAAGGTCAGTATCTTAGACCCTTAAGAAAAATCAAGACATGGTCAACTTATACTGTAACCAATAGAAAATTTTTTGCTTGATAAATGTCAGTATTATGTAGTAACAAAAATAGATGTTGCATCTAATATCTTGGTTATAAAGTATGTGACACACACAATTCTAATATGTTACTAGATCTAGAAAATTTTGAGATATTTAAAAAAAATATATTTTCACAGCCTCCTCTACTCTGAGCAACAAAAATATTATAATAGATGATAAACTTCATATTTCCTCAAGAAAAATTTAACTTTATAAAAAAAAACACTCTAGATAAATGTTTTCAACATTTGAAATATTTTAAATTTATTTTTTAAAACAACGCTTATAATGAGAACATAGAACTGATGCTTTGGGAAATTATCAATAGTATGGATTTAATATATGAGCCAAATTCTAAAGAAGTTAGTAAAGTTTTGCTTGCTTTTATGGCTGACTTTTTAATAGAAAATCCCGACTTTGGTTAAATGCGTCAAAGCAAAAATTTAATACGTCAAGAGAAGGGAATGCAGTAGTAACCAAAAAGAAATATGGATATTGTAAACCAATCCAGATATATTTAAATCTAGAATAAAGAAGGAAAAACCTAACTTTTTATTTAATCACAAATATATTGATAAATGTTACTGCAGAGGTGATCAGACAGACAGTGTCCAGAACATATAGAACTCATTTGTCCTATATGTAAAATTAGCCAACTACTAAAAAGAATATTCTTGGCCAGAGATCAAATGAATACAGGAGAGGATTTTGTCAACACACTAACTATGGTGATTCTTAAAATTTTATAGTCAGAGATTAAAAATTTAAATTTGGGGAATATACACACAACGGAATTTACTGACACTATTAAAATATTAGCAGCATTAGAACTGAAAATGCCTTTATATCTTTTCAGTTATTTTGCTTGAAAATCTTTTTAGTGATAAATAGTAGGCCTCTACTAAGTACTTTATTACAACTAGGTACAGTTCTTATTTCAGTCTTACCGTAATTTTAATTGGCAATTTCTCGTTCTCTATTAATCTCTAGCCTCACAGTTTCAGTCAATGCCGTAACAGCATATTTACTGGCTGGATAAAGACTTATGCCGGGAACATTGGGGATTCTATGTCCTGAGGTACTGTTAATATTAATTATATGTCCTTTTATATCGTTAGCTTTCATACTCTTAATGGCTTCTCTTATACATATTGAAACAGCTAACACATTTGTGTCTACAATTTAAAATAAAATATTAAATCATGATTTTCCAGCATATTTCCTAAGAAAATAATTGATAAAAATTGAGATTGTTTTTATGAATTATGTTTCTCGTTCAAGTTTTTAGTTTTTTTATTTAAAAAAAAAAAACAAATATTATATAAACAAATGTGGGATATATGTACTGTTCACTGTCTCTTTTTCGGTTCTGAATTAAACGTTCGACAACTCGGTTACGGTGCTATAAAAATTGCTTACTTATTTTTCGTGCAAAAGACTAGAATGTCGATCCCGACATAAACTTATTTAAATTACTTTAGGGCCATGAATGTTGAGTTAAAAGAAAGATTAAAAAATTAAAATATGAAAATATTTTTAAAATGTGCTAAATTGATGATGGAAAAAACTTATGTATGTATATTATATATATATATATATATATATATATATATATATATATATATATATATATATATATATATATATATATATATATATACCTGTAGAAATAAATATGGTAATAAGTTATTTCCAAGCGGACCTAAAATTCATACTAAAGTTTTAACTGACTTAATCTTGGTGTAATTTGCTTGTACATAAAAATCATATTGTAAAGTTGTGACAATGAGACAACCGTTATGACATTGTGACAGTTTTGTGATGGGAAATGGCCAAAT
>CM032446.1:112469600-112527100 GCA_019049505.1 Pachyrhynchus sulphureomaculatus | reverse complement strand
ATTAGGAAAATGCGCTCGAAAATGCATGTCAAAAGGATCCGCGGACATGGAACTTGTAGAAACTGGAGAAACAATACTTGGCTCTTGGAGAAACGAGGGTTTTGTTGTACACCCATTAGATATTAGTAGAAGCAAACATAGTTCTATCAGTGCTATATATACCAGAGATAGCTACTCAGAATATTTTAACGGAACAGAGTTCCATGGCAGTGTAAAGTTATAGCGATCTATCAAAATTTATACATATAAAAGAAAAGTTCATAATAAAACTTTTACAGATATATAAATGTTTTAATGAAATTGCCATCTACCTCATATTCATCATCAATTGTGCTAATTGAATTGCTAGGACTCTCTTGGTCCACGAGGAAGCTCATCGCGTCAAAATACCATAAAGTGGATTCATACACCGCCTCTGTTCCTGCTCCTGATTTTTTCAAAGCCTTAGTTTTTTTTTAATTCCTTCCGAAAGTTTGTTCGGAGGGAATTAAATTTATTTTTTAAATCATCCGTCGTCGCATTGGGAAATTTCTCTTGATAAAACTAAAGCAATTGTTCTAGTGCTTGAGCTTTTTTGTCTTTATCCATGTAGTCGTCTGATTTTTACTTTCCATATAACCGGCATGGACCGGTATAACTAAACAAACGTTAATAAACAATACGAAATTTTATATTGGCCGTTAAAAAATTATAAAAGTAAATGATTTGATTCAACACATTGGTATATTACTGGAAATTAGGTGTACTTGACTTGTTTTGAAATTACAAAATAAACATTTTTATTTTCAGACTGTAAAATATAATAACATACCTACCTCTATATATCTTATAATAAATTTCCTCTTTTCTTCTTTATCTGCTGAATTCGACTTCTTTCGCTTCCTCTTTTCATTTGTACTTGTACCTGTACTTTTAACAGTTTCCATCTCGAATTACTAAAAACAGCCTCTACTACGTCTTGAGAATCACTGACGTTATATTGCACAATATGGCAATATACCCCCACACGTGAAAATAATATTGACGCCGCCTAAATATATTGACGAGCCTTCAATAAAAATTAAAACGTTTTATTTTTCTCCAATATTTTTTCCATCAATATTATTGTTTCAATATACTCTTCAGAAGATCAATATATTAATCAATATCGATATTGTTTCAATAATATTGACCGTGTAAGGGGGGCTTAAAACATTGCTTCTTCGTACTAAAGTAAAACGTATTTTTCGATTACGTCACTAGAACAAAATTTTCAAAATAATAAATACGCGACATCAAGCGACCGAAATGAGTACTGTGTTTAACAATAATAATAAAATAATAATATTTGAAATGGTTTATAATTTATTGGCTGATGAAAATTGTTGGCGTGTATTGCTCCTTTCACTAAAAAGGTTTTATATTAAAATTGGTCTAATTTAGCTATTAGAGGTTTAAAATGACAAAAGCACTAACAGATCAGCTAAAAGGTGGTAAATGCGAGGAAATATAATTGTAGAATTACAGTATATTTATAACAGATCTAAAAATATGGTGTATTTCGTAACGGAACCAGTATGTCTTAAGTGAATTTCTATCTATTTTATCATTAGAATAGACCAAGATTTAAATACACTGGTTGCACCGATAGTTTCATATTCTTTTGAATGCATAATATCAATTGGATTTGTAACTTGGAAAGTTGCAGTTGAAGGCGGATTATAATTTTACTATAATTCGAGGTATGAAGTATGGATATGGCTATACGGAAGAACTATTCAAGCCAAAGTAAAAAAAGTGAATATTTTAAATGGTAAATATATTTCGAAATTGAATATTCGAATACTAAAATCTTCCGAATTTGCCCACTACTAGCCTTAGAAAACTCTTAGCGTCAGACAAACAAATGTGGGGATAGGCCAGGGGAACGCACATGTATCGGAAACTGATCAAAATTATACACTTTTGATTGTCGATTCATATATACTGCACTAGCGTATATCCATCTCTTTTAACACAAAATTTTATAGTATAGTACTAGTCTTTTACTACTCTCTATTACGACTCGCCCGACCTCAGTTCAATCAGGAAGTGATAATCGTATTTCACAACATATTTTGGATACTGTCTCTAGGATATGGTAATGTTACGCAATATTGAATAAATTTAGGTAACTTAAAATGTTTCAATTATCAAATTAAATATTTATTGCTCCGTCGTATAGCTATCTGTTTTCAACTTAAAGTTTTACGGTATAGTGTTAATCTTTTACTAGTCTGCGACACAAATAAGGAGTAACATCAGATTTAAAAGTCTGAGGTATTTTCTGGTGGTGTTCTGACGAATTACAATTTTCTCAGGGTGAATTAGTACGTTTTGTAATATACAGGGTGAGTCAACGATAGAGTAACGTTCATTATTTCTTTTGTTTCGGGAATGACGAAAAAATGTTAAATACAATAGTTTTAAGGAATGCTAAGGTGTACAGTTTAAAATTATTTTTGAGTATACAGGGTACTCAAAAAAGTGTGGCCGATATAACATATGTTTTTTTAAAATGAAACATCGTATTTTCTAATTTACTTTTAAATTCTGCGTAAAATTTTATAACTTTTTTTATTAATAATGTTATATACCTAAACCTAGTAGTTTTTCTAATATTTCAATTAAAAAAAAAATAGTTTTCAGTTTGTAAAAAATTGCCAGTAGCGCCATTGTTTCTGAAGGTGGAATACTCATAATTGGTAGGAGCGTTTTATAGAGATGAAAAATAAATTTGAGTCAGATACTACAGGGTGTTCAAAATGAATTTATGCATTTCGAAAAATATCAAATTTTTTAAATGGCACACCCTGTATATTGTTATTTTTTTTGATAGATTTTACAAAACCCTCCAACTTTTATTAAGTATGTCATATACCTATTTCTAATTGTTTTCGATTTATTTTGAATTTTTCAATTTTTACTCTTGTTTTTAATACACTTACGCTATAACATCATAGTGGCCAAGACAAAAGAAAAATGTAGCCATTGTCAAATTTTGACATGTCTATTAACAAGTAAAAATAGTTTAATTTGTTGTAGTAAGTGAAGTATAAAGGTAATAGTTATGGATTTTCTTGAAAATGAATTAATTGATATGGTTTATATACTCTGTAAGGAGCGAAGTACCCTAATAGACGTATACCATCTAGAAAATCTTTTCAGTGCTTAATGGAACGGTTTGATGGTAGTGGTAGTGTTGAGTATACGAAACGGAAAGTAGTAAATCAGAATGCTACCAATGGGGAAAAAGAAATAGATAGTTTATTTCATATTGAAGATAATCCCCAGGTCAGCAGCCGTCAACTAGCTGACTTATCTAACATATCCCAATCTACGGCTAATCGCACCACGAGAAAATACAAGTATCATTCCTTTCATATGGAACTACACCAAGAACTTCAAGACCGTGATTTTGAACAACGAGTAAACTTTTGTATCACCATGAATGGGAGTAATAGAGGCCGATCCAAATTTTTTTATCCAAAATAATGTTTTCTGATGAGCTACTTTTCGCAGTAGTGGAGCAGTTAACAACCATAACATGCATTATTATTCAACAGTTAATCCATTTTGAGTCCGGGAAGTTCAAAACCAAAACCATTAGTCGCTTAATGTATGGTGTGGAGCTTCTTGATGAAGTTGATAACTTTAAAAGGGAATAAATGTGGATTCAACAAGATGGAGCTCCTGCTCATTACCACCGGGAAGTTTGAGAATTTTTAAACGATCGTTACCCACAAAAATGAATTGGTAGGGATTCAGTGGCCCCCTCGATCATGTGACTTAACACCTTTAGACTTCTTTTTGTGGGGCTACATTAAAGATCGTGTTTATGTAAATCCTCCTACAACACCGGTAGATGCGTGCAGGACAATAAAGCCCGCTGTGCTAAGGAAAGGAACTAACCTGAACATTTATTAAGTTCTAATAATTAATCATTAGATAAATTAAACTATATTATAATTATTATTAACTATTTATTTATGTTTTCACATTAGCGTAAGTGTATTAAAAACGAGGGTAAAAATTGAAAAATTCAAAATAAATCGAAAACTATTAGAAATAGGTATATGACATACTTAATAAAAGTTGGAGGGTTTTGTAAAATCTATCAGAAAAAATAGTAATTACAGGGTGTGCCGTTTAAAAAATTGAGATTTTTCAATTTAAAATAGTTGAAATGTATAAATTTATTTTGAACACCCTGTCGCATCTAACTCAAATTTCGTTACATATGTCTTTTTTTTCATCTCTATAGAACGCTCGCACCAATTATGAGTATTCCACCTTCAGAAACAATGGCGCTACTGGCAATTTTTTACAAAACTGAAATGTTTTTTTTAATGAAATATTAGAAAAAACTACTAGGTTTAGGTATATAACATTATTAATAAAAAAAGTTATAAAATTTTACGCAGAATTTAAAAAATAAATTAGAAAATAGGACGTTCCATTAAAAAAAAAAAACATATGTTATATCGGCTACACTTTTTTGAAGTACCCTGTATACTCAAAAATAATTTTAAACTGTGCACCTTAACATTCCCTAAAACAGTTGTATTTAACATTTTTTCGTTATTCCCGAAACAACTGAGTTAATGAACTTTACTATCTACTCTACTACTCATCCTGTACAGATATAGTTTTCGAAACAACATAAACCTGCAATAGAATGTTTTAAAATTGTCCAATGTCACAAAGATTGAATTACAGTGTTATTTGGACGTATATATTTAACCAAATTTGCTTGCTATATAAAAACATTTCAAGTGAATATGATTTATTTGAAAATATCTCTGCACCTACTTGAGTCACTAATTATTCAAGGACACTTTTAGATTTGATAATTTCTTTTCATCCATCAATATGTCTGATTACTTTCTAGTGTATTGTAAAATTAAAATATCTAAACTTAAGCTACAACCAGTTTTTAAGATATATAAAGATTTTACAAATTTTAAATATGATAGTTTTCTGGTTGACTTAAAGTCCATGTAATGGGACTATTTATATCATTCGAATGATGTTGATGAAAGGTGGATTATATTATTATTTAAAGTCTAGAATTCAAATATATAATCAAGTATAGTGCGATCTATTTGAAATTTTGTGAAGTCTTTGCGTTGGAATTGCACCTGGTTTTTCTTGTGTTACACTACGCTCACAGACCACCGAATTAAAATAGTAGGACAAAACAAATATTTAATTTCTTAAATAAGAAAATCCTATCTGTGATAAGGTATGACTATTATTATCAAAGATCTACCATATGACGGCATATTACTGAACTACAAATCTCTTAAAATTTTTAGTGAACTCCTAATGATTCGATCTATTTACATCACAAAAAGATTTAAGTAGTAATAATGTCAATTGAAAAGTACTGCGTAACATAAGCAAGCTAAAAAGTAAAAAATTATATTCTATTCAAAGTGCCAAGTTAGTCAGAAAAAATATTGTTTGTGAGAGTTAGTCAGCAGCGTTGATTTCTTAGATTTAATGGCCTTTAATTAGTTCCAGATTAGTTGCAACACTAATTCACGGTTTCGGTATGATTAAAAGGTATTTTTAACCAATTTAAGTGTTCTAAAGGCCCATTCATGTCACTAATTGATACTGCTTGACTATAACGTACAGATTTGGACTGTTCTGAATCTATGCTCTTAATTATTACAGCCACACTTATTATGGCTAAGTTATTAAAATACATAGATACATGCCATAATTATACGTCACTACCAGCTGTATTCTATTTATAGATTGCCGGCTGCTTAGGTTTCAGGTTGCGTATGGTTTATCCAGTACAAGCAACTTTGAAAAATTCTTAATAATTTCGTAAATGTCAGTTGTTTTTCTTTTGGATAGAAAATCTTTTCTTTCAAATAAAATATATTATTTTATAAGAGTGTAAGGCTTAGTCTCCAATTATTCTATAATCTTCATTCAATATTTCCAGCTTATGAGTGATAACTTATTTTTAATGATGGGGAAATTTATTTATATATAAGCTTTAAATTATTTTAGGGTAAAAAAATACATCACCTCAAATTCGGCTGGATTATGTAGAATTATATTTAATTCATATATCAATATGCACGAAGGAAGGGTCACCAATTTGTACAGATTCAAAACCCATTGAGCTTGGGCCGCAGGTTTTATGAAAATAGTTTAACGTGGTGAAACTGGTAGACTTTTCTTTAAGA
Organism: Pachyrhynchus sulphureomaculatus; assembly: GCA_019049505.1. Taxonomy (NCBI): domain Eukaryota; kingdom Metazoa; phylum Arthropoda; class Insecta; order Coleoptera; family Curculionidae; genus Pachyrhynchus; species Pachyrhynchus sulphureomaculatus. Next base: position 112,520,873 of record CM032446.1, on the reverse strand, counting down.
GGAATCGTAAAGAAATGTTGATAAATATCGCCCAAGACTTTTAGGAATATCAGTCTTTTGTACCAAACTTCGCTCTGCCAGTGCGTATTGAACTCGTCCTCGAAAACTGTTTACCGTAGAAACGTACTAAACACAGCTACAACATAAGTTCATTTCGGTCTATTCTATCTTTTGCTTATTACGTTAATAAATTTCTAGCAGTACAAAACAATTTTAATGATCATTGCCTCCTCACACCTCTTCTTGCCTCAAAAGCTCTCTCTCTCTCCTTCTGTACTTAAAATCTGTGATTCACATCATTTTCTGTGACCTCAGAATTTGCAGAAAAAATTTAAATTCTGGCGTAAAATATTGCTTTATTTTCCACAGTACTTAAGTATAGCTTAAAATCTGTGATTAACATTATTTTCAGTGACATCAAAATTTGCAGAAAAAAATGAAAATTCTTATCTAAAATATTGTTTTATTCCCGATAATACTTAGTATAGATTAAAACGATAATTGAAAACGATGTGAACCCTAATTTCCTTTATGAAGTCTTTTAACAGGTTACGGCTAAAATGATAAAATTAAAATACCAATTTAAACTGTGAAAAATTAGAAAATATAAATTCTTCTAATGACTTTATTTCTAAATTTTTAAAACTAAAATATAGGGTATTTATTAAGTGTATAGGCATCATTTTTGCCTATTATAAAAGTTGTTGTGCTAATCTAAAATGAGTTAATAAATATATCACAGGCAAATGAAGATATACGAGAAAAAAAGTAACAAAGAAACTGCCAAGTGCACTTCGGACTTGCGCAATTAGTGTTCCATACGGTGATTGCTTTTAAAATAAAAATAAAATCTTTACTTAGGTTACCTAAGTTAATTAAGTTCCTGACATGTATGTATCTTAAGATCCAATATGTATTTTCACGTTTTTTCTTAGTCAATAAGGTATAATAGTTATGGTATCTTATCTACCTAATCGCCAATAAATGAATCTAGCTCAGTCTAGAATCTAGTAATAAAAGTGAAAAACAAATACTACCTAAATATTTGTTTAATTATAAAAAAATTAAATAAAATTCTTTTGTCGCGGTACAGGAGCGACGCGTTAGCAGTAATATACTAAAAAAATATGTTAACAGAACCTCCACCATATTGTCAAGGAACATAGTTTTCAAAGTTTTTTTATACCAAATAAATTATATAAAAAAAAAGAGATAATGCCCTCGTGATAATTTTCAGGCAATCTACACTTTATGAAGAATATTCTAGAATTTTATCAAAATTTTTCGATCAGTACCTTTTAAGATAGGAGGTTTTTGGCAATTTTTTAAAATGTATTTTTGAACTCGTGTTTTTACAAGCTTTCATTTGACACTCCACTCGATAACCTAGTAAAATTTTTTTTCACTTCCGATTTCACCCCCCAAAACTAACCCTTTAAGTCAAAATTTAACTTTTAAAATCACACGGTTCTGATTGGGCCATCAATTCCTATATTTGTGCCAAATTTCAACTTTCTATGTCAAAGGGTTTCGGAGAGAATCGGGTGTGACGGCCAGACGAATAGACGGACACCGAAGTGATCCCATAAGTGCTCCATACGGAAAATAGTGTTTACAAATAAATGAAATCAAAATAGATAAACTTTATTGTTATTTTTCCGAAGGTTCTGTATTTTGATTCTTGGCTCAATTTCACCTTTGGAGAATTTTCCAAAGGAAAGTTTTAATTAAAAACTAATTTAAAAGGAGTTAATAAGTAAACGAGCTAATTTTCACCTTTTGTAATGTCAGGGAATTCATTTTAACCCTGTTTTAATTTTATGGTTATCAACTTATTATTGTTATCGTAAAATATTTTGACTTGTATTTCGCCTGGACAAAGATGTGTGTTTAGTTAAGGACGTTTATAGTTATGTAGCCGTCTGTGGGCAGTACGCACATGCTCCCCCGTATTCTTTTCTCTTCGTATCAATTGGTGTACCTCTTTGGATAGTAGGTTCCTTTGCTCCAGCCGTACTTCCATGGGATTAGAATTTTTAAACACTTAGCGCGTAATATCCTTTGGGGAAAATCTATTCTTATCTGTAAAGAGGGTATTCCTCCATTAATTTGATCTACGAGGCTGGTTTGAAAAGTCCTGTACAAAAATAAAAACTACTTATGTGTTTGGGGTAAACCTTTTTTATTTTTCGACATAGTCTCCTTTTAGGCTTATACACTTCGTCCAACGATGTTCTAGTTTGTTGATTCCTTCCGAATAATAGGATTTGTCCAAGTCTGCAAAATATCCAATAGTGTCTGGAATCACCTCCTCGTTTGAATAAAATCTTTGTCCCGCCAGCCATTTCTTCAAATTGGGGAACAAATAGTAGTCCGAGGGAGCCAAGTCTGGAGAATAGGGGGGATGTGAAACGAGTTGGAATCCTATTTCCATTAATTTTGCGACCACAACTGCTGAGGTGTGTGCTGGTGCGTTGTCGTGATGGAAAAGCACTTTCTTTTGGGCCAATCACGGGCGTTTTTCTTGCAGCTCGGTTTTCAAACGGTCCAATAACGATGAATAATATTCACCTATAATAGTTTTACCCTCTTCCAGATAGTCGATGAGGATTATTCCTTGCGAATCCCAAAAGACAGTCGCCATAACCTTTCCGGCCGAAGGAACGGTCTTCGCCTTTTTTGGTGCAGATTCCCCCTTGGTAACCCATTGTTTAGATTGTTGTTTGGTCTAAGGAGTATAGTAATGTATCCATGTTTCATCCATCCGGATCCTTCTGGAACAGCTACAAACCATCCTTGCAACACTTCACACGATTCCGTTTTTGGTCAAGCGTGAGCAATCGCGGCACCCATCTTGGGGATAGCTTCTCTTTAGTCTCCTGAAGCGTTTGCCTTTCATAAAGTAATGTTTAATCACCACACGAAATTCTTTTTCGTCCATTTCTTGAAAATCACTCGACTTCTTTGATTCACACGAATGCCAAACACAAAGAAATAGACCAATATGGCTGAAACTTGGTGTGCGTTCATTCAAGAGATGCTACTAACTAAACATGATCTCGATACGCGCCGGTGGTGCCATCTCTCGGACTTTGCACGGACTTTTCAAACCAGCCTCGTATGTGCTGCGTGCCACGTTTAGGTACCCCGGAGTAAATAACCAATATTCTAGTAAATATAAGGGTTGTACGTTTCAGTACAGCCTACAGTGCCTTGCTAGGTGCTATTCACGTAGCAGTCGTAATTCTAAAGCTGGTCAGGCGTTTGGTTTTGTTACGCTTGAACCATATGTTTTCAATTACGGGCTTGCCTACATGTTCACAAGATATTCGTAGTCTTCTTCATTTTTCTGTCTATATATCTTTTTCAACTCAGTTTCCTCTACATTATTATTCCTAGATATCCCACTGACTCTTTATACTAGAAAATATTGCCCAAAAGCGGACTCCTGTTTCTTATAAAAACTATCAGATCCATTTGGTAGGATTTGGATCAACTCCCTCATTTTGACAATATTTAAAGTTCTTTGCATTGAACCTTTTAAGGTAATATATGCCTGTTCTGTTAGACTACCTATATTTATTTGGTTAACAATGTACCTTCCAGGAGTGACCACAACATGGGAGAGAACACATTAGGTTAGATACAGATGGGAGCATCTGTATCTAACCATTTATTTAAGTAACAACCTGTCCTTCGAGAATATGGTTTTTATCCACGTATTACAATGCTTTCAACCTTTGTTTCCCCTACAGCCTTGCAAACTCAAAGTTTTGAGGAATGTCATAAAGGAGGCACGTTATGACGTCACGGGAAACTAGAAGTTGAACTTTAAATATCAAATAAAAATCTTTAATAATTTTATCATTCTGTATATATTCTTAACTTATCAAAATGAGTATCTTAATTTGTTTGAATGAGATGACCAGAGTTCTCGTGAACAAAAACATATTAAGCTTGGTTGCACCATAGCATGAAAGCATTCTTCCCTGATTTCGGGAATTAGGACTCAGATACAATCTACCGACTTTTTTGATTTTATTGAATTATAGAGGATGCCTCTTGAAGGCTTAACATTTTATTATTCTGCATTCACCATTTTAGCAAGAACTAGTTTTATTTGTCGGTCGCCTGTTAGGGAAGTGTGAAAGAGAGACGAAGCGAAAGGGATAAAGGCAGACAGGAAGGAAATTACAATTCTACTTTTGTTTCGAGCCCGAAGAGTTTTGGATACGTTTTTTTTTTCCTTTATGAAGCATAAAATTTACTACAGAGGGTTGCATCCAGACTATAGGTTCGAGAAACTATTCACAGAAATTTCAAATCATACATTGGACGTCTTATTATCTGGTGTTTTAGTATTTACTGTAGACATAAAGAAAAAAATAGGCGAGTCATTAACAATTACCAGTTTTCCGTTTGGTTGTAAATATTAAACGCTATCTAAAATTATGCCACAATGCCAATTTATGTTGATATCAGATAAATATTAAACAAAACACATCTATTTGTTACCATAAGGTTAACAGGGAGTCTCTTATTTCTTAACCGTTTGTGTCATCCAAACGAAGAAAACCTATATAATTATTAAAAATAAATGGTTGGTCGTCAAATTACTATCATAGTTCAGGTACTTTGACGAAATTCTCTACGAGCTCTTTGGATTTTGCAGTTTTTGCGATTTTTTCTTTCGAAAAATTTCTAAAATGGTTTGGAATATCACGCACCGATAGTTTCTCACTCAAGACAGACATGGACCAAAACTTGTTCATGAAAGAATGATCCAGGTGTATGACAGTGACTGCCCATCTTATTTTTAAGTAAAATTTTGGTCTAAATAGGGATGGGATGGGATCAAGATTCATTTCAGAATGTCCTCAGAAAACCGGTTGAGGTAAGAACTAAGGAAACTATCAGGTCAGTTCTTGCTGAAGAAGCTGAAGTATCTGAAATTGCAGTTTTCAAGATTATGTACGAAAATACACATTAGCACGCAGTGATTATTTTTATAAATATTTTTTGTGTTTTGTAATCGACAAATATGACTTTAAAGCGTGAATCATTTCATTACGAAAACAGTATCAAAACAGAAGTGCCTTGAGTTTTAGCAAGTTGTTGTCGACTTTTAACCTGATAATTAGAGTTATTTCTTTACGAAACGACAGATTTCATAGGGTAGTTTATATTTTCATTTATAATCATATAATGTAATTTTCTTCAGATCTGTGTTGCAATTTGAGGCGCAAACAAGCGAATTTTTTTTTTTTCGGATGCAGTGAAACAATTCGATAAACGCTGACTAAGTTGTTAGTATAGACGGTGGTTATGTAGAAAAAATGCAAGTCGGACTTGCGCAATTAGTGTCCTGTACGGTGATTGCGTTTAAAATAAAAAAAATAGTCATAGAGGTATAAAATTATCAGTGCCTTTACAAAACACGCCCCAAATGAGTTTTCAATAAAGTTTGTTTCCGACCTTTATTTTTATATACCAGATAAATTATCAAAGGTAATGCATTCTTACTAATTTTCATTCAATCTACACGTTATGGAGAATATTCCAGAATTTTTTCGAAACTTTTTGATTAGTACTTTTAGAGATAGAGTTGGGGGATCGCGATTTTTGGCATGTCTTACTTTTTATCTGACACACCACTCGATGACCTTGAAAACATTGTTTATATATATATATATATATATATATATATATATATATATATATATATATATATATATATATATATATGTACAGTAGAACCCTGATTAACCGAGTCGCGATTATCCGAGCTCCGGATTAACCGAGCCAATCTAAGAACCTGATTATCCGAGGTACGCGCGTCTATGCTGCGTATTAACCCAGCTTCTAAAATATGTATGTACATATTTCCATTTAAAATCGTCGGGGCCTTCGGGGAATCCCCCTGGCCCGTGTGAGGGGTTCCCCTATTTATGTTTTTGGACTGTTTCAGCATGTAAATTTGCGTGAATGCAGTGCGTTATAGCGTTTACTACGGAGAAGTACGAGTATACTCACATAATTTATTTGGTTGGAGTTCTGGTAGTTAAGTGCAATTAATACGAACTGCTTTGTTTGAATTTTTGTTTGTCGTATTATAATGGAGCAAAACAAGCGTAAAAGAATCGTCGTTCCTATTGAAGAAAATTAAAAGCCATCAGAAGAATTGAAGCAGGAAAGACAATTAAAGTTGTTGCACGAGATTATGGAGTAGGTGAGGTAACAGTTGGAGATTGGAAAAGAAACCGCACAAAAATAGAAGAGTGGTGTATAAATCAAGCCTCCTCGTCCTCAGGAAGAAAATCAATGAAAACCGGCGACTATCGAAATGTTAACGAAGCTTAATTCATGTGGTTTAACCAACGGAGATCAAAAGGTGTGCCTCTGTCAGGTCCAATTTTACAACAGACAGCAATAATGATTAATAGGCAATTCCTAGAGATAAATCAGTTTACCGCTAGTTCTGGATGGCTTGACCGCTGGAAAAAAAAACGGTACGGTGTACGACAACTGACTGTATGTGGTGAAAAACTTTCTGCTGATGTGTCATCAATTGAGAATTTTAAGCAGAACTTTAAAAAGCAAATCGAAGATTGTGGATACACATGTGATCAAATTTACAACTGTGGCGAAACTGGGTCTGAATTATAAAATGCTTCCATCAAAAACATTGGCATCTCGACAGGAAAAATCAGCTCCTGGGCACAAACGAAGTAAGGAAAGATTAACTGTAATGGTATGTTCCAATGCATCTGGCAAGCACAAAATCCCACTGATGGTGACTGGCAAGTCTGCACGTCCAAGAGCTTTAAAAGACATCTCACCCCAAGCCCTACCAGTCCATTACAAAAGTCAGAAGAGCGCATGGATGGATGCGACCTTATTTACTAACTGGTTTGAAGAAGAGTTCGTGCCATCTGTGACTAAATTTTTGAACAGAAACCGTCTTCCTATTAAAGCAATTTTGTTAATGGATAATACCCCCTCTCACCCTAGAGAAGGATTTCATGTGGGCGAAATTGTTGTAAAATTTTTTCTTCAAAATGTAACCAGCATAATGCAACCAATGGATCAAGGCATCCTCGAAAACATTAAAAAAAATTATAGGCGTTTATATCTTGAACATCTGTTAGAATACACAGAAAAGGAGGATATTATCAATGGAATGAGAAAGGTTACACTGAAAAATGGGTAAGTCAAGCTTGGGATTCTGTGCGTACTACCACTATTCAAAAATCTTGGTCAAAAGTTATTGATTTTGAGGATTATAATGACACTGAAGATGATACTCCATTAGATGAATTAGCTTTGAAATTGAGAAGCCATGGAGAAATGTCCTGTTCAAATTTTGACACCGAGATAGAAAAAAGTTCATTTGAATTAATGCAAAAATTAAAAGGTTGCGAAAATGTGACAAGAGAAGATGTTGTTGAATGGATTACAGCAGATTATTTAGAAGAAGAAATGAGTATTGAAGAAATAACGAATACCTTTCAGGAAACCGAAAAATCAGATGACGATGACGAAGCGGCGGTGGATGAACAGTCTCCCACTAAGATCTCTCATCAAGAAGGTTTTGCTTCTTTGGAAAGAGCTTTGAGGTATATCGAACAACAACCAGAGGCAACCCCAGCGGATTTGCTTCTTCTTAATAGATGGAGAAACATTGCAGCGAGAAAAAGAAGATGCAATATGAAATCGAAGCGCGTAGATACCTATTTCACTGTTTTATAATGTATGTACCTATTTATATGTTAAAAACGTTAAGACCTCAGTTTAAAGTATTGGTGTTTATTTTTTGAATGATTATCCGACTTTTCAATTATCCGAGGAGGGTGCCCCCCCACGTTACCTCGGATAACCAGGGTTCTACTATATTATATATATATATATATATATATATATATATATATATATATATATATATATACATATACGAGTATATATATATATATATATATATATATATATATATATATATATATATATATATATATGTGTATATATATACATACATACATACATACATACATATATACCAGACAAATTATCAAAGGTGATAATTTTCATTCAATCTACACATTATGGAGAATATTCAAGAATTTTTTCGAACTTCTCTGATTATTACTGTTGGAGATAGGATGGGGAGACAACGATTTTTGGCTTTTTTTTTCAAAAAATTTAAAGAAAAGTTTATGCGAGTATTACATCATATATATTTTTGAAGTTCTGATTTGACGCCCCACTCGATGACCTTTTTTGGCTTTTGATTTCACTTCCCCCCCAGAACTAATCCAGTAAGCCAAAATTTAACTTCCAAACTACATGGCTTTCATTGGGCCATCAATTATATATTTCTGACAAATTTCAACTTTCTATGTCAAATAGTTTCGAAGAAAATCGGGTGTAAGACATACAGACAGACGGACACTGAAGTGATCCCATAAGTGTTTCGTACGGAAGACTAAAAATATATATATTTTTTGAAGTTCTTCGACTTTTACTTCACAGCTAGGTAGAACAATTAATAAAATAACCTAGTATTAAATAAACTCAACATTTTCTATTCGTATTGCTATATGTACCGGACAGAAATTTAAATTTTGTTTCTCAAATATGGATAGAACACACCCGATGATGGATAAAAAGTATGTCGTTTTTTTCTGTCATCTATAATAAGAAATACCCAAAAAAATATGCGCTCTAATATATTACAATTTGGTTACTAGACTGTAATTTTCCATTTTTAAAAATAACAGGTAGGGCCGATGGGTGCCGCAAACAAGAAAAATAAATTTCGGAACTTTAGATGGTGGGGAAGTCTACTGTGACATGAAGGATCAATCTCTTAAAGATTTCTTGATGTAGGAAATTGTTTGAGATCGCATGATTTGCTGACCGCTGAGAATTTTACGTAATTTTTCATCTGACTTATAGGCCCATCTGTTATGCATAAAAGTTAATAAGGAATCTATTCTTTTCTCTTACTTTTTAATATTTAGAATGAAATACATTTATTAATTTGAATTTTTTTCCTCTAGTTCTGTGGTGATCTGATTTCCTAAATATAATTTCAATGTTGAAGGAATTACTATAAATTGTTTTTATAGTTAGTGCTAAACTAAAGATTTCTTAGGTTCCTAAAGTTACCTAGCTAATATCGCTAATAAATAATACATCGTGTTGAAAAGGTACACTATTCTCCTGATAAGGTGGAATTAATTTATCGAGGGCGAATTCCGACGTGCTTTGGATATGTCGAATATAACGAACAAACTGAAAACACAAATTTTATTTCCAATCTCAAGCAAAGAAAAAGAAACTATTTATTTTGTACCACAGTAGAGAAACCTTCATTTTAAATATCATTTCCATCTATTCTTAGTTGTAAGAAACATCAATATTGATTTTTAACAATCGATATTCTAATTGTAGTTTTCCTCTCTTATTGGATATACACGATTTCGATCAACCTAGGGGCCTCTGCTTCTACTATTTCTCTTAGATTCCTCCTAGAATGTAGTGGGTCATGTTAATTCGATGAGATGGCGCCACAAATTCTGCCTAGAAAATAAGAAGAGTGCATATTAACATAGACTAAAGAATTCGAGTGTGGATAAGGGTTAATATGATATATTATGAATTCAACTAGCTGTTCTTACTTGAATGTAAATTTATTTTAGATTTTTTTGGATCCAAGAAATAAAAATATATATTTCTTGCTGTTTTTAAAGGATTTAGGGGAAAGTGGGGCAAGCGAATCAAGTTAGTTAAGTTCCAGGTGATGCACGGCCGATTTGAATATACAAAAATAAAAGAAAAAATTACAAAATATTACATTTCTTTTTTCGAATATGTTGCTGTAATTTTTTAAATCTTCTGTTATGCATTTTTCTGCCTCACAGTTTCATTTTGGTGTGCGTAACATATGCTCTCTGTAGTGTTACATTTTAATTTCATCTTTTTAGTGTTCCGTGGAACAGTTATAAGATCATTTCGGTGTCTGCCTGTCTGTCCGTCGGTCTGTCACACCCGGTTTCCTCCGAAACTATTTGACGAAGAAAGTTGAAATTTGGCACTAATATAGGAATTGATAGCCTCGTTCGAATCGTGTAGTTTTGAAAGTTAGGTTTTGACTTAAAGGGTTAGTTTTGAGGGGTGAAATCAGAAGTGAAAACAATTTTTTTATAACGGGTCATACAGTGGACTGTCAAATGAAAGCTTGTAAAAATGCGAGTTCAAAAATATATATAATGTAATTCTTGCGCAGACTTTTCTATGTATTATTTTTAAAAAATTGTGAAAAATCGCTGCCCCCATCTCGAAAGGTACTGATCAAAAAATTTTCAAAAATTCTGGAATATTCTTCACAGGGTGTAGATGGAACGAAAATTATCACGATAATAAAACGACCAGATAAATTAAAATTAAACTTAATAATTTATCTGGCATATAAAAAACAAAAAAAATCAAGGTTATCAGTTTTCAGTAAAGATAGGGAAAAAATATTGTTGAAAACTCAGTTGAGGTGTATTTTGTGAAGTCACTGATTACTTAATATCTCCGTAATAAAAATTTTTAATTCAAAAGCAATCAACGTATGGAACACTAATTGCGCAAGTCCGACATGTACTTGGCCGGTTATTATTTTTTAATGATTGTAATCCTCGGTTTTTTGGCTTAATTAGATTTGCAAATTTTACTTCTGAATGTTTTAAACCTTGTAAGTGTTCCGTACGGAACACTTATAAGATTACTCCGGTGTTTGTCCTTCTGTCTATCTGTCTGTCTGTCACACCCGATTTTCTCCGAAACTATTTGACGTAGAAAGTTGAAATTTGGTACTAATATAAAAATTGATGGCCTCATCAGAGCCGTGTAGTTTTGAAAGTTAAATTTTGACTTAAAGGGTTAGTTTTGACGCGTGAAATAGGAAGTGAAAAAAAAAAAATTTTGCTAGGTCATCGAGTGGAGTGTCAAATGAAAGCTTGTAAAAACACCAGTTCAAAAATATATATAATGTTTTACATGCGCACACTTTTCTTTGTATTATTTTGAAAAAATCGCGAAAAATCGCTGTTCCTCTCATCTATCTCGAAAAGTAGTGATCCAAAAATTTTGAAAAAATTCTGGAATATTCTCCACGGTGTGTATTTTGAATGAAAATTATCACGAGTGTATTAACTTTTATCTGGTATATAAAAAAACAAAAATTTCAAAGTCATCAGTTTTCAGTAAAGATCCGAAACAAACTTTGTTGAAAACTCATTTGGGGTGTGTTTTGTGAAGTCACTGATCATTTTATACCTCCGTAACAAAATTTTTTATTTCAGAAGCAATCAACGTACGGAACATTAACTGCGCAAGTTCAACTTTCACTTGACCGGTTATTTTTATATTAACACTTCCAGTATCAACATGCATCAAGAGTTATCAGAAATTGTTAATTTGGGCAACTTTAGTTTTTTAATCGCGAAAAAAGCAAAAAACAGGCTCAAATAACGATATTATAGGGATATCATTAGATCACCGGATTCAGTGCTTAAAACTGAATATGATCGGTTAATTTTCTAACTTTAATAAACTATAAGTAAGATGAATGAAATGGAATCAAATTTTAATAAAAAGTTGGAAGTGGCTCTTACTGATAATGATACCAAATGGGAATATGACAGCGGTCAAATAATTTGTAAGCCAACACTGATGATAAACTGAAATAGAAGAATATGATCATGGAGTTTATTGATGTCCAAAGAAACAATCGATAACTTAAAAGGGCTAGAAAAACTGATTAGAGATAATAAGGAAAGGGAAGAAAAGATGTTAAGACATGAAAATCCGAATAATTCTAATTTAACACATTTGATCTTTACCGAGCCTACATTAATCGACTCTGATAAACACTAATATGGACGTTACCTATACACCACTTTCCACAGACCTTACATCATCTAATAAACCTACACTGAGTAGCAATAATACGAACAGTTCCACTAAAAAACTAGTCGTAAACCTGGAAAATTTCCCTTACCCAAATCTACAAATCCCAACTTAATAAAAATCTCAAACAAACATGACTGCCAAAGATTACAAGTAAAATGTAGTACTTCATCACAGAAATCTAATCATGACCAGAGGGATACAGATAACAACACTACACCAAAAACAGTTAGAGTAAAACATATTGCCCTACGAGAAAATGTCAAATACAATGAGATTACATTTTATTTCAACAGCAATCATAAAGATTTTGGTAGGGCTACCATAGTTAGTGAGAGTATAAATTGCCTCATTACCGAAATTTTACTTTTCCATTTATACATTTTTTTGATGAAAATAATACACCTTATCAGTCATATAGATTATCAGATTACATGTCGTAATAAGAGGTGTGCTTAAAGACTGGTCCGAAGAAAAAACTAGAATTAGAAAATTATCAGATGGCATCATAAAAATTGGATATCTATGCCATTAGTTCTTGTTATTTTACCAAAAAGTCAAAATAACATATTCAGCCCCAACAACTTTGACAATTCAATTAGAGTTGAATCTCAGAAATCTAACTCAAAAAAACCACAACGCTATAGGTGCCAATGCCTTAGTTTAAATGTAAAGCCCTGCGGTTAAAAAAGCATTTCCACAGTGTGCGTGGCGGAAACAAAACAATAGTAAACTTCTTAGTAATAATAATAATATTTTGAATATTACTTTAAACAATTTGGACAAAAAAAGCGATAAACATCTTTGATAAAATTATAAGGAACTATCATTTAAAGCTTCAATTAACAATCAACTTAGTTTAAATTCAGATGCACAATCTCTCCCTAACAATAAATACTAATTACCTAAACACTAACTTGTAAGGAATAATTAACCCCTCAATAACTAACTTAAATTAAGCAAAATTTCATTTTTGTTTTGACAACTAATTGACTTTTCAAAATTTTTCACTAATCAAAAACAATTTAGCAAATACCGAAACCAAATCCATCTTAATAGAAGACCACGAACATCAATAGAGGTAAAAGGTATTATACACGACTTAAATAAATGGTAACAAAAAAAAATCCATCAAGGTTTTATTTAAAGTGTATCTTTGTCATTAGCCGACAAAATTTTTATTTTTTATTAGTTTATTATGTCGTGCCCTATGTGGGCGATAACCACAAGCAATCCGGCCAAAGTAGAGTCAAAATAACATACAATGTGTTTTTTTCGCTCTAATCGACTTTAGCGAGGACACATTTTAATGTGTTGTGACTTTCATCACGCAATGATGCATATATTTTGGTAAGTTTAAAGGAAAAGTTAATTACAAACTGCAGCGTTTGCTCTAATGCGACATTATGTTTTGTCTGTTGATATGAGAACTTATTTTTCCAGGATTTAGGCGCTTGCTAAATTTACAATTTTAAAATGAACAAGATATGCTTTCATGAAACCGAAACACAAAAACTTAATGTTTTATTAAAGGAATTATAGTCTAAATTTGAATATACGCAAACATGTCTAATAAGTTCTAAAAAACAATCTGTATGAATCACAAAAATTGTAAAAAATATACAGGAATGCTTGAAAACTTCGACAAAAATGAAAGGTCACTAATATTAAGGGAATTTTGTTCCGATTAAACGTCGAGTATTGTCGGTAACATTCCCATTTGTGGTTCTTTTGAATATCCTGACGAACAAAGATTGATCCTAGTTGATAACCGATGTTTAATGTAACAAATACAAGGACTATATCATACTAATGTGAAACTGTTACTTAACATATTGATCTGAAGTTTCGAACTAACAAGGTCATTGAAAACGGTCGTTATTTCTGATATACTAAGTACCTTATCATAACTAGGATGCCCACTCGTCCACTCTAATCCGTTCATTCGCTGGTTCTACATGGCTATTATTTATCGCAGTGGCATGTTACAGTACTTCACTATTGATGTTACACAATGAATAGGAAAATCGAGTAATTCCTGAATAAACAAATAGGAAGAATTTTTTGAAAGAAGCGGATTCTTTCGAATAATCTCAATATTTTTTCAAATTATTTAAATGTACCTAATCCTTGCTCTTAAATTATTACCCAAGGGTCAAGAGGAGGGATTAAATGGACTCAAAGGGCATTACTTTAAGAAAGAAAGGAATACTTAAGGCGAGGCTACTTAAAGGCGGGCGCTAATTGAGAAACGGTGGGCCAATTAACAACTGTGGACAGAACCTATTGGGGAAAAAACCTCTCTAGAACTGAAACTCTAAAAGCTTAGACCCTTCTCAGCATATTAAAGTCAAAATCGATGATCGAGATTTTTTGCATTTAGTATTTTAAACTTATGAAATCATACATTCTAAATACATTAATTTAATTAATTAATTGAAACACTTTAAAATATTTTGAAAACTCCTGCCTTTTAAAAATTTCAATTCTATAGTCAATGATTTTTTTTATTTCCTATGAATTATTCATAGACTAACCAGCATGACACACATAATATCCACAACTTTTTTAGATTTTTACGGTCGGAAACTGTATCACCATTAAATGAATAAAAGTATTTGACATAGACCAAGAGGGCTACCCGAAATTTTGACCTGTCGACTAATCGTCGGCCTAGTTATTCATTCTATCAGGTGAGTCGTATAAAAGCCTTTAAGGTTGATTTTGCGGCCTCCGTGCCCTGGAATGCACAGATAAGGCTCAAAATACTACATCCAAAAATGGACTGGTGGCTAAACGACAGTCTATTGTTGGATGTAGCATTATGGACATTCCAGGGCACGGGGGCGGCAAAATCAACGTTAAAGGCTTTTATTCGACTCCCGTGGGGGCGGGATAGGATATCTTCCCCGGTACGTTCTGCCTGTCGTAGGAAGCGACTTAAAGAACAACCTAAATGGTAGATGCCCAGATCCCACCAGCATCGCCCGGTGTGAAGTTGTTTAACATTTCGTGGCTGTGCCGATGTCCCGGACTGTGGGCCCAAAAAGCATGATGAGGCACCTGGATACAAAAAATTCCGGAGGTAAAATAGCCCCCCGTTCGGATCTCCGGGTGGGGGCTGGTTCAGGGGCGTCGACATGCAGAGATCAGAATTTTAGAATGAATTTTTGCAACATACGAGGTTTAAGCTCGAACATAAATTCAGTGCCACAGTTTAGCCGATACCTAAAAAAGGCAAGAAGACCTTGCCAAATAAGAGAGCGCTCTTTACGAGTGGCAGTCGACGGATTTATTTCTGACACCTTCACTATCAACGCTGGTGTACCCCAAGGCTCCATACTGTCTCCTACTTTCTTTCTCATTTATATTAATGATCTGCTGGAAAAGACCGAGAATCCAATCTACATCTTTGCAGATGACATTACACTTATCTCTTCATTCACTTTGAACGCTTGGACATCGGCTACGCAGAGAGCAGGAAGTCATTCAACTTAACAAAGACCTGGAAGAAATTCTATCTTGGTGTGACAGTAAATTCTATCTTGGTGTGACAGAACAAAAACCCAGGCGGCAGTTTTCTCTAAAAAAGTTAACGTTGCTAAAAGTTATGTCGGGGCACTCCATCCCTCTAACATCATCACTCAATTTGTTGGGCGTTAATTTGGGAGTAAATACGTCCTGGCACGAACATGTTGCAGGCATAGCAAGGAGAGCTTCTCAAAAATTGGGAATATTATTTCGAACCAGAAAGCTTTACACTCCACAACAACTGTTAATTCTTTACAAAGCTCAAATTCGACCAACTATGGAATACTGCATTTATTGGATTCTATTCAGAGAAGAGCTGTTCGTCTGATTGGAGACACGAAACTGACCAGCGGCCTTGATTCGCTGGAACATCGAAGAACGGTTGGCGACTTGAGCCTATTCTACAAGTATTTTCATGGAAAGTGTTCGACGGATGTGGCCCGCTTAATTCCTCCCAGAGCGATGCATATTAGAAGTATACGTCGCGCTAATACAGTAATACCCCGCTTAGCGCGACCCCGTTACGCGCGGTTTCACTATAACGCGAATTTCAAATTTCGCGCTCATGTAGTCATTAACTTCTCTATGGTCGCGGGGGGATCCCCGCTTTCTCTGAATATTCTCTTTGAAGAATTGGGAATTCCCTGTCCTTCGACTTTGTTCTATGGGGATTTCCTCGTTCGTTTCGTGTGTTCATTTGTTCCGTAATGTTAGTTCGGTCGGCTGGCAGTTTTGTTTTAATATTTATTGGAGATACATACATACATAATTTAACCCTACGTTAAAAATGCCGCCTGTAAAGAAAAAAGAGCGTAAAAGCGTCACTTTGGAATTGAAGATGAAAGTGTTAAGAAGAATGGAAAATGGAGGCAAAGCAACAATTGTTGGGAGAGATTTTGGACTCTCAGAATCGACTGTGAGAACGATTTATAAAAATCGGGAAAAAATTAAAATCTCCAGCGAAGGTTCAACACCTATAAGTGCAACAAAACTTTCTCGTTCGAGATCATCTACCTTAGAAAGAATGGAGAAATTACTGTCAGTCTGGATCGAAGATTTGAATAAGAAGAACACACCACTAAGTCAAGATCTCATATGCACAAAAGCAAAATCTTTGTATGAGATGCTGAAAACAAAAGAAGGAGAAGGGAGTGCCACTCCGACTTTTGCTGCCAGCAGAGGCTGGTTCCATCGGTTCAAGCAGCGTTCTAATCTTCACAATATCCACATAACAGGCGAGGCGGCCAGCGCGGACATTCAAGCTGCAGCTGAGTTTCCAGACAAGTTTCAAGACTTCGTTAGACGAGAGAAAATTCCTGCTTGTCTCATCTTCAATGTTGATGAGACCGCACTTTACTGGAAAAAAATGCCATCTCGAACATTCATTTCTAAGGAAGAACGTCAAGCCAGTGGTTTCAAAGCTGCGAAAGATCGACTAACACTTCTGCTGGGTGGTAATGCCACTGGTGATTTCAAACTGAAACCTTTACTAGTGTACCATTCAGAAACACCCCGTGCAATGCGAGGCACAGACAAGACAAGTCTACCAGTTGTGTGGCGATCAAACAGAAAGGCGTGGGTTACACGGGAAATTTTTCAAGAATGGTATTCTAATAGTTTTTGCCCATCAGTCAAATCATACTGTGACAGAAATGGGCTTGAACCTAAAGTTATATTACTCTTAGACAATGCCCCAGGACATCCAACCTCACTTGATACGCCCAGAGACTTAAAAGTGTACGTAAAGTTCCTTCCACCAAACACTACGTCAATATTACAACCTATGGACCAGGGAGCAATAGCAAACTTCAAAGCTTATTACCATCGCCGCACTTTTAGCCAACTAATTCATGAAACTGACGGGGAAGGAAGACAGTCTATGCGAGAGTGGTGGAAGTCATACAACATTATGAAGTCTATTCACAACATAGAAGAGGCTTGGAAGGAAGTTAAAATGAGTTGTATGAATGGGGTGTGGCGTAATCTTTGGCCAGATGTAGTGGAAGCACCTAGAAGAATTGTCCAGATGCAGAGACAAGTGCTTGAAGACATTGCTGCAATGATTGAGGGGTCTGAACTTGAAGATGTCACGGTAGAAGATCTCGTAGAACTTGTAGCAACGCACGACGATCCTATTAGTAATGAAGATCTGATCGAGTTACAGAATAATCCTATCTACGATGAGGAAGAACAAGTAGAAGAGAAAGTTTTATCTTCAGGGGAAATACAAAATGCACTTTCAAAAATTTATTCAGGTTTGGACATATTGCAGAGTATAGACAATAATGATGACCGTGTCTTGACCGTGTGTCAAACAATTAAAAACAGTGTTGGGTGTTATGAACGTATTTTACAAGAACGTAAACAAAACGTTACCCAAAAGACAATAGATGTATTTTTCCGTAAAAAATAGGAGTATGTATTGCATAAAGTGTTCTTAGAATTAAAGTGATTGATTAAAATGATTTTTTTTTTTTTGTATTAAATTTTGACTATGTTTAATCATAAACCTCGATATACGCGAATTTCAGTTAACGCGATTTTTTTCGGAACGTATCCCTCGCGTAAAGCGGGGTATTACTGTACTTCACATCCGTTTGAGGTTCAGCTTGTTACCCCTTGTACAACGCTTTTCAAGCAGTCTTTTATATGGAGAACGTCATCCCTTTGGAATAATTTGCCCAGGACTGTGTTTCCCACCGAGTATAATTTACAGCGATTCAAGAACAACGTGAATCGATTTTTCGCACACGTGTCGCTCCTGTAGCGCTTTAGGGACTTCCTTGTAGCACGTGTGCTAGACCCATAAAAAACAAACCCGATAGAATGAACAACTAGGCAGACGGTTAGTCGACAGGGCAAAATTTCGGGTCGCCCTCTTGGTCTAACGAGAACACCTTGATATCTCTCTAAGTTTTTGCTCTCTTCCTCATTTAGAGACCTTCTGAATCCATTTCGTTGACCAATAACATCTTTTTCGTACCGTTGAGCTTAAGAAGTTTAAAGCAAATTTAAAAATCAATGACTACTTAGGGAGAGGTTTTTTACAAAAAAGAACACTTTCATTAATTAGAACTTTAAAAACTTTCACTAATAAAAGAAGCTCTGTTTTTAAGAAGGCGCTGAATTCTACATCTAGGGCGAAAGGGGGGCATGTGTCTCCTATCCTCTCCTTGGATATGCCACTGACTAGACTGTCTTAAATAAATTCTTGTTTCTTCGATATAAATAGAAAAGCAAGGCACATGTGTACGTATAAACTTTATAAATATAAAAGCTTGTAATCTTGCATGGAATTGAGTTGGTAAATACGTAGTTGTGCTCGCGAGTACTTACCTTCTAACTAATTAAAACTACTAAAAGAGAAGCTACGAGGCGGTGTGATCTGCAAAATTTATGGGGCAATTAGCACCCGACTTGTAATTTATACAAGCCATAACCTCCTGCAGGGCGCGCTGTGCGCTTTGGAAGAGAGTTAGGCGTCTCGCGTAGACCCGGTCTCCGTGAAGTTCGAATTGAATACTTATATAGTAATTAAAGTGCTTATATTTTTTGTTGATAAGATCTCTTTACTTTTATAAAAATGCGTTTTGTTTTAATATAGAAAAGAAGCCTGTGACCAACCGATATTGGCATACTGCCTACAATAATCTCGGTGAAAAAATCCTAACAAATGTTAACAAAAAAAATATTATAAATAAATCGGTTTATTTATAGTTGAAAAAGTTAAAAAGCTTAGTAGATGGTAATTATAAATTTCTAGTATCTGTAATTGTTGTGATGAAGAAAGTAGCTGTTCTTGTGTAATGGAATAGGAAAACAGAGACACAAGTCTATAAATGGTTATTATAAAGTAATGTTAATCAATTACTTTCATGAAAATATAGTTACATAGCTTCTGTTCCGCCGCTTCCAGTGTATAACTTCTTGAATTTAAAATTATACTAACGAGAATGGAATAGCCCATTTCTCTCAAAGTAATTGCAAATGCGATGTTTTAGAAGCATTTCATAAACTTTGCAGAAATCCTAATTATATAATTTTCACAAAGATATTCTTGTATCCGACATATCATTGCCGGATTTAAAAATTCGCATTTGTGACGTATGCCACAAATTTTACATTTTTTAAATGTAACATCCTATATGGGATTTTTCAGTTTTATAGAAGTCTTAATTCTAAAAGACGTCATTATATGTTTATAAGGTGTTATTGTTTAACATAAGGAAGAAAAAAAAAATTTTTTCTTAAGTTTACCGAAGTGCGTATCCAACGTTTTGCGATAACGAAAATTGACAATTTAACAAGTTAAAACTAAATGTTACTATCAAAATTATTTTTTAGGGAGTGGAAAACGGAATACGTACGAAATATTTGTTAAAATGGTTATGTAGTGTTATACCCCATACAAACACAATGAGAATATACAAGACTTTATGGAAGGCAGAGGAAAATCCATACTTTCAATACATTTTCAACAATATATAATCACACCTTAAGTGAAACAACGTTTAAACGGAAGAAAATAATGATGCATATAGGTGAAACCTATTAATCCTAGAAATTATCGACTAAACCAAGGAGGCACACAATCAACGAATTAGAAATAAACTTCTCGCTTGTCCCAACAATTCCAGGTCCTTTTGGTCAGTCGCTAAGGCGGTTAGTCAAAATTTCACCAAATCCACCATACCATCACTTACACGGCTAGATAATTCTATTGCAACGACACCTATTGAAAGAGCGAACTTGTTGGCTGAACTCTTTGCTTCATATTGTACTGTCAATTTCCAAGGAAAAATACCACCTACTGTTCCCATAATGCAGTCAAGGATGTCCGATATTGTTTTTAGACAGCGTATCATTAAACGTATTTTAATGAAGCTAGACACCAAAAAACCTTCTGGCGCTGACGGAATACCTGCCATAGTTCTCAAAAACTGTGCGAGGGAACTAACACCAGTTTTCTGTAGACTTTTCAACCTATCCTACAGAAAGTCATGGAAAAGGCTATCAATCGGTATCTTCTAAAATATCTCGAAGGATTCAACATTAATAGCGATCACCAATATGGCTTTCGTAAACATAGATCAACAGGAGAACTTCTGACTTATGTAACATATGTTTAGAATAACGCAACTGAACACTTTGGAGAATCTCGAGCGGTTGCTTTTGACATATCCAAGGCATTCGACCGTGTTTGGCACGATGGACTGCTGGCTAAGCTACGTTCTTATGGTGTGTCTGAAAAGTTCTGTCTGTGGCTCTCATGTTTCCTCAGAGAGCGTTCTTTACGAGTGGCAGTTGACGGATTTCTTTTTAACACCTTCACTATCAACGCCGGTGTACCCCAAGGCTCCATACTATCTCCTACTCTCTTTCTCATTTACATTAACGATCTACTGGAAAAGACCGGAAACCCAATCTACAGCTTTGCAGATGACAGTACGCTTATCTCTTCATTCACTTTGAAGGCTCGGACATCTGCTACTCAGACGAATATCCGTAGACAGCGGGGAAGTCGTTTAACTTAACAGACCTGGAAGAAATTCTATCTTGGGGTGACAGTAACACAGTGGAATTTAACGCTATAAAAACCCAAGCGGCAGTTTTTTCTAAAAAAGTTAACGTTGCTGAACCCGACATAGTTATGGCGGGGCACTCCCTCCAACATCGTCACTCAATTTGTTGGGCATTAATTTGGGAGCAAATATGTCCTGGCATGAACATGTCGCAGGGATAGCAAGGAGAGCTTCTCAAAAGTTGGGAATATTATTTCGAACCAGAAAGCTTTACACTCCACAAAAACTGTTAATTCTTTACAAAGCTCAAACTCGACCAACTATGGAATACTGCCCCCATGTTTGGGTCTCCGCTCCCAAGCATACATTGGATTGGCTGGATTCTATTCAGAAAAGAGCTGTTCGTCTGATTGGAGACCTGGAACTGACCGGCGGCCTTGATTCGCTGGAACATCGAAGAACGGTTGGCGACTTGAGCCTATTCTACAAGTATTTTCATGGCAAGTGTTCGAAGGATGTAGCCCGCTTAATTCCCCCCAGAGCGGTGCATGTTAGAAATACACGTCGCGCTAATACTTCACATCCGTATGAGGTTCAGAGTATTTCTCCTCGTACAACGCTTTTCAAGCAGTCTTTTGCCCAAGACTGTTTCCTACCGGGTACAATTGACAGCGATTCAAGAACAACGCGAATCGCTTTTTCCGCACACGTGTCACTCATGTAGCGCTTTAGGGACTTCCCTGCAGCACGTGTGCTAGACCCATAAAAAAAAAAGAAACCTACCTAAAACTGAAATAAAAAATATGAAAAAAAAAACCGGCCAAGTGCAAATCGGACTTGCGCAATTAGTGTTCCGTACGTTGATTGCTTTGAAAATAAAAAAATTTGTTACGGAGGTATAAAATGATCAATGACTTCACGAAACATACCCCAAATGAGTTTTCAACAAAGTTTTTCTGATCCTTACTGAAAACTGATAATTTTCGTTCTACATCCTGTGGAAAATATTCTAGAATTTGTGCGATAAGGGGGACGGACAACGATTTTTCGCAATTTTTTAAAAATAATGCAAAGTGTATTGTGCGCAAGTATTACATTATATATATTTTTGAACTTTTACAAGCTTTCATTCGGACACCGGAGTGATTTTATAAGTGTTCCGTACAAAACAGTAAGAAGATATTGAATCCACATCTACAAAATATCCATAAATCGATTGAAAATAATTTCTTTTATATAATCTTATCACAGCAAATAACGCTATCTTGAAAATCTAGCAGATGATATGGATAAGAAATGGTACATAGCAATAGTGCGCACCTGCAATATACTCTAGAAACAATACATTCCTGGAAGCGATTAAACACTTTCAATCTATCGCATCACAAAGTTAATATCTGAAGACCATATTGGGATCTAAAACAAAGTAGAACATTATTTTTAAAGGTCTTAGAATATTAATAAAACATTTTTTACTTCTGCACATCCAAAAAATATTTATAAAAGAATGGCAAAAACTCTCCTATGTACAGGCGTGGTGAAATAAAGTGTATATCTCGAGCACATTCTATTAACTAGTTGGCAATATTACTCTTGCGGTCGGAAGGCCGGTGACCTTGTGATCCGAGCTAGAGGCACCAGCTACAGATAAAGGGGCAAGAAGTTCGGTTTTGATTTTCTAAAGACGATGTATATTTGTTTTTTGAGTAGGATAAAAAGGAAATAATATTGAGAAATAATTTAATCGTGGTACTCTCATTGCAGAAGGAAAATTTTGTGTTTTTTCAAAATCACGTTTCTCGAAAACATAATTTCCTATTTGTATTGGTCTGTTTGTCTGTGAGCACAATAACTCTATTGAAAGGAGATATAGATTTCAAATTTGGTACTTACATAGTAACAGAACAATAAATAAAGCCTGCAGTATAGTATTTGAATCTAGATTAAGTTATAATAAGTCCTAGTTTAAGTTAATGTTATGTCCTAATTTAAGCTAGCGTAAGTCTTAGGCTAAGGTAGTTTTAGTCTTAGTATTAAGAAATTCACGTATAAACAAACACATTTCCTAGGTTAAATTAGTATAAGAGCTTAGGTTAAGTTAGTATAAGCATACACTCATTTTTAAGAAATTACATTCAATATTGTAAGTAAGAGGCCTGGCCTTGCTTTTGATCCAATAAAGACAATGACCTGAAAAAGGTATTTGAATAATTTTGTTTCTGACGAAGAGGGTGAAAGGTGTGGGGTCGTTAAATATTTTGTGGTTTCAACAGTTTTATGAGAATTTCTCTTGATTTTTGTTTAATATAATGGGTAAATTTTAAGTGTAATTACAAATAATCAATCATATAGGTGGTTAAGGGGGTGATGGAGAGAGTTGGAAGCTTTCCTTGTTATGTGCTGTGCTTTATATAATTTTCAGGGTTCTGAAATTTTCCTCGGCCAAATCATTTTTTGATTTCTCTTGCTAGAGAAAGGTTTTTTATTTGTGAACAACTTACCCTCTTAGATTTTGCATTTCTTTGCCTTTCAGGGATCCTAGGTCACGAAATATTAGTTTATGTATAATATAATACATAAGGCATTAGATAGCTGGCTTCGAATATATGGTCTTATACAGAGTTTTCAAGATTTTTGGAGTCGAGGCAATTGAAAATTGTGTTATTCCTTTTCTTGCTAACGGAAAGTATTGTATTCGAGAAAAAAATCAGGAAAAACATAGTCATCAATTTCCGTCGGTTTGTCTGTCTGTGTGTCTCGGCCTTTGAACACGATAACGCTCTAACGAGCTCTAATGCGATATCAATCTCAAATTTGGTATACATATAAAACCTAAAGAAGGATGGAACCTACAGTGTTTGAGTGATATTGCTTCAGAGAAAGCGGGAAAAAACGGCGGGTGTCCACAAATTTTGTATAATTATAAGAGTAATATTATATTCTTTGTTGAGATAATAAATAAACTGGCTTTATAATTATTATTATTATATAAATTAAAACATAGTAGTTAAACTGGAGCGAAAGATTAGAGGGGTTGCCTAGTATTTATCGTGTTGTATGAAAGGGGGGATGGTTGTTAAATATTGTATAGTTTCAATAGTATTATGATAATTTTTCCAGGTTTTTGGTTGGGTAATGACCACATTTAAGAATATTATTTATATTAAAATATGTAGAAGATTCAAGAGGTGGAGGGGGAGATTAGAGGCGTTGCTTCGTATATATCGTGTTATATTTTTATTTCCAGAGTACTTGGAGTTAAAGAATGTAACAGCCAAGCTATTTTTGATTATCTTTAGTTTTAATAGGGAAAGGGCATCTACCGGAGGGGTGACGGTAGTTAAATATTGTCCATTTTCAATAGTATTATGATAATGTTTCTTGGTTTCTCACCGAGATTTTGCATTCCTTTACGTTTCGAAGGTCTTTGAATCATGAGACATTGTTATGAGATTTTTTTTTGGTTTTTACTTGCAATAGTGAACAAATTTGAAACATTCATGTTTATAGTCAAATATGTAAGGGGTAAAACTGGTGGGGGAAGTTGTTAGAGGGATTGCTTCGTATATGTCGTCTTATACATGATTTTCAGGATTTTTGGAGTCGGAAGATCTGAAAACTGTTTAATTTTTCAAATACTTCTTTATCATGAAATATAACTGAGATTAGAAGGGTTATAGCGGTAGTGCGTATAGATCGTATTATACGTCATTTTTAGTGTCTTGGATACCATAAATTTAAAAATTCTGTTACTCTCTGGTTGTTTTCAAATATTTATAGTCAATTATATAAAACGTTAAAAGGGTTGCCTGGTACCATATATTTAATGTTATATATACATTATTTGCAGAATTCTTAGAATAGGTAAAATTGAAAATTATGTTATTGAGTTTATATATATATATATATATATATATATATATATATATATATATATATATATATATATATATATATATATATATATATATACTCATTTACGACATTATTGTATAAAAAAGGTGACAACAAACTTAGAAAATTACAGGCCAATTAGCTTGCTTAACCACCTATATAAAATCTATAGTAGAATTTTAATCGACAGACTAGAATCTAAATTCTCTAAATCCATTGAGGGAACAAGATGGATTTCGAACTCACTATGGTATCAACCATCATCTATAGTATTTAGAAATTCTAATCAAAAAGTCTATTGAGTATAATAGACCACTTGTTTTGATATTTGTCGATTTTCATAAGACATTCGATACTGTCGAGTTAATTCCCATCCTAAAAGCATTGAATGAATGTCGAATTGATCATTGCTATTCAGAAGTTATAGAAAATATATACAAAAGCGCCATAACCATAAATCTTCACTCCCTTACAGAACAGATCGAAATGCAAAGAGGGGTAAGGCAGGGGGACACCTTGTTACTAAAATTGTTTTGCCCTGTTTTAGAGCATGCCTGTAAGAGACTATAATGGGACAACAAAGGCGTTAGTGTGGATGGGGAAAAGTTCAGCCATGTTAAGTTTATAGATGATATTGTATTTATATCCGACAACTTGGGAGAAGCTAGAGTTATGATTCAAGAACTGAAAGAGGCGACACAAAAAATTGGCTTAAAGATCGATACGACATAATAAAAATGATGATTAATGTAGTGTCTTAACAGCTAATAAATGTAATAGGTGTTTCGGTTAATAATATCGATTTTTTCGCAACAATTAAGCGTTTATTTCCATCACAAAATGAATTACCTTGATACTCAAAGTATTGGCTATAGTTAGCTATGACTTTTTCCCATCTTTCTGTCAAAGAGTGGATTCCGCACCAGAAGAACTTTTCATCTTTTGTGGCCAACCATTCGTCAAGCCAAATTTTCACTTCTGCGTAAGAATGTAAGTGTTGTTCTGAAAGTTCGTGCTGCATCGATCTAAATAAGTGGTAGTCTGAAGGGGCTAAGTCCGGTGAATTCGGTGGGTGGGGTAGAACGTCCCATTTGATGTTTTTTAAGTAGTTTTTAACACATTTTTCCTTCAATGCTCGGTTCGATTTTATCAATTCTTGTCGGTATCGATCGCCAGAAATCATTTCACCAGGTTTGAGCAGTTCGTAATACACAGCTCCTCTACTATCCCACCAAATACACAGCAAAACTCTCTTTCCTGGTTTATTGCGCACTGGTTGTGACGTTGCAGGCTGGCCTGGGTCAACCCAAGTTTTTTGGGTTGGAGCACGTTCACCATAAGCTTCAACCAATAATCGGTAACTTTTAGCAGCCGTTTTCTTCAAAAGAAAGAAAGTTATTAAACTTCCCCGCAAAACGTCTTTTTCTTGTGCGAGACACGACATATTCAAAGCTATGAAGAACTATGTTTTTCGCACAATAACAACTAATAACGAACTGGCTTTTGATGGCGTATGTTTACTTTCCAAATTGCCATAGATGTCACTAGTCTATACCAACAAGGGTATTAGTAACGCCATCTCTTAGCAAAATCGACATTATTAACGGAAACACCGAAATACAAACCGTACAAAGTTATAGATATCTGAGTTATGGGGTGCAAAAATAATTAAACGACTGAATTACAATGGGATGGGCTGCTTCTGGTAAACTTCGCGATTAGTTCAAAAGCGAGATTTCAATCAGGCTGAAAAGAAAGTTTTTAATATGTGTGTCCTGCCCTTCCTCACTTATGGTGTACAAACTTTGACCCACCAAAACATCGGCATGTAAAAATGGAACGATCGATGCTTGGTGTAGCAGAGATGAAGTGGAAATGGGCTGGGTATGTAGCGAGAATGAACGATAGTAGATCGATAAGAAAAATCTTGGAATGGCGACCAAGGGCGGAAAAAAAATGAAGATATAATATATATATATATATATATATATATATATATATATATATATATATATATATATATATATATATATATGTATGTATGTATGTATGTATATATATATATATATATATATATATATATATATATATATATATATATATATATATATATATATATATATATTAAAATTCCGGGTTTCAATCCTTTCGTCTAACAATGAATTTGCACGACGTTTCGCCAAAATCTCATTTGGCATTTTCAAGTGCTCTTGTTGCTGCTGCTACTCGATACTGAGATCTTGCTGCTGCTGCCGCTCGAAGCTAACTCGTTAGCTTCGTTCGTAACTTAGTATCGAGTAGCAGCAGCAGCAAGAGTACTTAAAAATGCCAAATGAGATTTTGGCGAAACGTCGTGCAAATTCATTGTTAGACAAACGGATTGAAACCCGAAATTTTAATGTCTTACATTCCACCATCCGTCAAAACCTCTATTGTATATATATATATATATATATATATATATATATATATATATATATATATATATATATATATACGCAGTAGAATCTCGATTATCCGAAATAATATGGACCAAAGTGATCTCAGATAATCGAAACTTCAGTTAATCCGAATTTTTTTTATAAAATAGAAGTTTAGAATGAATACAACATTGCAGCTTGACTTAAAAGCATTTATACGATATGCTATTACGTACATGGTATTTATTAAAACAAAGAATAGAACAATTAGTTTACTTATTTTATGTATATGTACGGAAAATCGAAAATAAAACAGTTTCATTCTTATCTTTAATGTCTTAACAATGAGATAATTTTTAACTGCACTCGTTTTGCGTTAGTTCGGTTTTTGGCTGCACTGTCTCTCCAACGTTTGATAACCAAAACGTCCGCGGCGGTTGCATTTTCTTGTTGTTCTACATAAGTTAACGCTTTTTCTAGGGCCCCTAGTCCTTCTGAATGTGACATTTTTATTGGAATATTGTCAGTGGCTTCTACTTCGTTATCATCATCGTCATCACTGTCTATTTTATTAGCATTTTTGCATACACTTTTAATTAATTCTTGGTCAGTCATTTCATCTTCCACACTATCACTGTTTAACCATTCACAAACATCGGGGTCAATAACACTTGTACATCCTGATATTCTTCTAATAATTTGATGTAAACTTTCATTATCTTCTGTTTCTGCCTCTGAGTAATGTCTCTCCTCTTGTGGAATCAATTTTGACCAAGATTTTTCCAGAGTACTACTCTTTACTTCATTCCAGGCTGAAGCTATCCAATATATAACATTTTTCAAATTTATCTTTTTTAGACATTCAGTAAGATTGCCACCTTTATCTACTTCTTCTAAAATATGCTCCAATAACAAACGCCTGTAATTGCGTTTTAAAGTTTCAAGTACACCCTGATCCATAGGCTGAATGAGAGAAGTTACAGCAGGAGGCAAAGACATTGCTTTTATTTCCCCACTTTCAAGTTGCTCCGCACTTTGGTGAGTGGGGGTGTTATCTAGAAACAGAATACATTTTCTAGGATATCCATGTTCTTTTAAAAAAAGTTCCACTTTGGGAACAAAATCTCCAAAAAACCAGTCTTTAAATAGAGTCGCGTTTATCCAGGCATTATTTTGAATTTTATACAAAATAGGAAAAGCATTGCGATGAATATTCTTAAAAGTTCGTGGATTTGCTGACTTACCAATACATAAGAATGGGAATTTGTGACTTCCAGAAGCATTACTGCATGCAAGAACAGTAATACGTTCTTGGCTACGTTTGTAACCAGGTGCTTCAGCCTCCGTTTTTGAAGTTAAGGTTTTTTACGCAACATTTTGTAGTTCAAGCCTGTTTCATCACAATTATAGATTTGGTCTGGTTGTAAACCATGTTCTTTCATAAGCTGCTTAAAATTCTCTGCAAATTTTTTTGCAGCAGATAAAACAGCCGACAATCTTTCTCCACAAATTTTCAGTTGACGTACACCATGTCTTTTTTTCCACTTGTCTAGTCATCCATTACTTGCAGAAAAATTTATAGACGCTTAACCGGCAACTCTTCGCTTAAACTTTAAGTTACCTTATGTTTTAAAATTGTTGCTGAAATTGATATTCCACGTTCTCAATTCTGTGTAAACCATAAAAATAAAGAATATATACTTTTTGGTATTCAGCGCTTTTCATACTTTTTCGGCCTGTATGGGCGATGACAAAACACTACACCATTTTTCAAGTTTTTCGCGATTTTTCTCCACTCTGAAACAGTACAGCTACACCTAAATCCTTCGCTATATTTTTAAGAAGTTCTCCATTATCTAAACGTTGAATTGCTTCAAGTTTCTCTTTTGTGTGTTAATAGCAATACGTTTACGCTTATTATTATGACGCTTCATTTTGTAAAATATCTACTAAAACGAAACTCTTACCTCTCCGATAATAATAGACGTAATGAGTAACTTATAACACTCGTCGACTAACCAAAACATAGAGAGCGGTGAAATTCTAAACGTCGGAGTCCTCGACGCGTTAAGGAAAAAACTTATCGTCTGTTTCGAATAATGGGGATTTTTTCGTTTAATGGGACTACAATTTGCTTTTTAACAGTTTTTTTTTCGGATAAGCCGGATTTCAGATAATCGCGATTGTACTGTATATTTATATATATATATATATATATATATATATATATATATATATATATATATATATATATATATATATACTTATATATATATATAACATCTGAGAGCAAAAACGTCAAATGTCTTTCACGTGGAAACAAGCCACTTCTTAGACCGCTCCCTGATTTGTCGGGGCGGTATTGTTTTTCTCGGTGTCCCTGACTTGCAGGGGCGCGGAGCAAGTGAGGTAGATTTCATTAAAATATAGGCGTTTGGTATGAATCGGTACTGAGCACACCGAGAAAAACGATACCGCACCGACCGCACGATGATTATCAATTGGTCGTGAATGGTTGAATTATTATACCGGATCGACCGGTTGCTTTTGGTTTAGGTGCAAGTAGGGTAAGTGGTAAAACTACGTCAGAAGCGTGCCTCAGTGGCTCTCTGGTGACTCGAAGCCTTTCCATTTTTTTGTATTGTTAATGACATTTATGTATTTTGTATTGCTATTAAGACATTGCCTACTGTAAACACTACGTAGTGCATTGAGGTAAACCAAGTTTAGATGCATAGTTTTCTTCGTATAGCCTGTCCCAAAATATAAGATCCTGATTTTTGTCGTTTTAAGAGGGCAATATAAAAATTCTGACCTTTTGTTTATGATAAGTTGCAGAGTTGGACTTAAGGATTTTATTCATTAATGCAAATAAATAAAATTATAAATGTTTTTGGAGATGTTTGTTTATAGATGCATGTAAAAACAAATGGATAAGAAGTACAAATATACAGTTTGAATGAATGGGGTTTACAAGAGAGGACATATTGTATAAATAAAAATATATTTTAACTTAGGCCTAATTCGGTTTCACTATCACTGTTATAGCTGAGGTAATTATCAGTGGTTTTATATTATTTACATAAATATATGAATCTTCAACTTTATCAACGTGCTGAATGGAATTCTTCCAGCTTTTACAAGGTATACCATTTATAACTTTTTTTACTAATTCAATCACTGACACGCTTAAAGTAGGAGAAACATTTTGTGCCCTTATTTTTGATTTAACTTGATGTCAAGTATGTTCAATTCAATTAAACACACAATAATACGGCGGAAGCCGCAAAACAGTATGTGCCGTTTTCTCAGCCACAAACATATTTCTTTTTCAATTTATAGTCTTTCAAAACTTCCAAAAAATCACTTTTTTTATAACTAAAGTCAAAATAAATGTCATTTTCTAACATATATTCCTGTATTTCCGATTTGATGTTGGCTCCATTAGGAACCTTATTTAGTAGGCGACTATGGTAACTTACATTGTCCATAACTATAACACACTGTTCGGGAATATTTGGCAAAAGGGAATTGTGTGTGTCTTCGTGATAGTCCAAACTAGTTTGTTTTATGTTTTTTGCAGATAATAGTAGACAATTTGATACCCAGCCCTTTTCAGATCCAGCATGCAAAATGGTTATTCGTTTACCTTTATTTGAAGGTGCGTTAGTCTGGCATTTTGTACTGCTGTCAACCCACCCTTTTTGCACAGTGTCATGTGTATCGAACCATGTTTCGTCAAGGTAAATTATTGGCCAATTCTCTGATCGATACTTTTTAATTTCTTGTAAATAATTATGTTGCAAGAGTCGTAATCTTTGTGACTCCATCACTACGTGCCTTTGGTTGATTTTTCGGAACGTGAATCCCCTTCTTAAGAGAATTCTGTGAAGGGTTGATCGGCCACAATGTATATTGGTCCCGTCCTGCACCAGTCTTAATTTTATTTTGTCTAGTGTCAGCAACAACTGCTCTTCATACATAGAATATATTTTTCTCCTGATGACGTCTTTTTCACAATCGTCTACATGACGCATTTGAAAATCTTTCCGTTTTTTCCTCTTCCTGAGTGATGGTTTTCCTACAATACCCTTAAACGTAGAAATTGAGGTTTTTGTTAGTTCACTGGTTTTTTGCAAAGCACTTTGTTTATTCAAATTTCTTTTTACCAAACTGTCGTAAACATTTTTCACTATTTGTTTAGCATCAAGTGATAAATGTTTTTTCTTTGCAATTGCAATTTTCCCACGGACGCCACATAATTCAAATAGAGCGGTTACGTTGTAAGTTGTAAGTAAAACTAAAAATAATAAAAAGTATCTTTCGAATCTTAATGCGGACCTGTGGTCATTAGGCCTATATTATCAAATACTTTAAGAGCTCCAAACCAGGTAGTAAATATATAGGTAAAAATAGATCCAATATGAGTGCAGGTGCTAGTGAGGGTGGTATACAAAGCAGGTAAAATAAAAATACGTATATCGTAATACCTGGCAACTATGCACAAAACCTTAATAGGATCGTTTATTGCCCCATTGAAAAAGCAAAAAATCACTTGGCTGAACTGCAGTAGACTTCAAAATTTTCTTGTTGTACTAGACTTCAAATTTTATTTTACATAGTGTAATATACTTGATGTATAACAACTAGTACTTTTTCAGAAAATGCAACTGTGTGGACAGAGAGATTATTCTTCGTTTTATCATTACTTTTTTCAACTTCCACCTACTTGTATTTTTGAAATCCAATACTTTCCTAGTTTAATTCTTAAACACAACCTACCATAATAGCGATACGAATAACGAATTTCAAATAACCTTTTCCAAATTTTTCATTTGGGCTATTCGTTTCTTAATTTTTTTTACTATTTTTATAAATAGTTTTTGCTTGCAGTTTAAATCATAACCATTATCAAGAAATTCTAAAAACGCCCATAAAGCAGAATCCACAAAAAATGGCTTATCATCAAATATCACTGTCAAAATTACTTGACATCTTAATAAGAAAATAATTAGAAAGAAATATAAGAAAATTAAAAGTGGTTTAGTGGTTATGTAACGCACAACCTAGGATATTTTATATGGAGGGCAATTGCCCATCTAAGGTACATCAAAATAAAACAGCTAACTTCACTTAAAGGTCAGAGCCACTTGTTAAGAGGCAATGACTTCAAGAATCAACGACCTTGCTTTCAATTCTGATAGAAGAAAACTTTTTTTCAGATTTTCACTGGCAAAAAACTTCGTTTATTATTATATTGGTGAAGAGTATATGACATGTTTCCTTTTTCCGACTATCAGAATTGAATAAGATGGATTTTGATCACGTAATGATCAAGTCAATTATGAGCTTGCTTTCGCCTGTAATCAAGGAAATTCTTTTGATATAATAGATAAGAAATTATATTTAAATATTATTTTTACAACGTGTACTGTGTATTATCTATTATTATTTTGACTTTTTATATTACTTTTGCCCAAAATTTGAAAATCCCTAATTATTGGAGAAAATCGTAGATTTGGCAACACATACCTGCGCGTACAATAACGTCCATCCAGGGGCGGGTCAATTTTGTAAATAATTTGGTAAAATGCAGTTTTGCCCCTCTTTTTTAATTTTTCAAAAATTTTCGAATTTGAAAAAAAAGTATTGGATATGCTTCTATATGGCCTCACGAGTCACCCATTTTAATATATACAGTTAATTCCATAACACCCTATATATATATATATATATATATATATATATATATATATATATATATATATATCTATATATACAGTGTGTCCCAAAAAGTTTTATACAAATGGAGAAAATGTTCATCTTCCAGATTACAAAAAATTTATTCTTGTTAAAAAGTTCTGCATCATATGGAAATACATAATCAAGCATTAAAAGTTTAAAATATTTGATGATCTACAGGGAAAATAAAAAAATCATGATTTATAGTGAAGAGTAAAGTGTGTTTAAATTTATATACAGAGCAAAATATTAATTGAAAATGAATAATTGAATAAATAATCCAACAGTTACTGACGTGTTTGCCGGAGTTTTTTTGAATTTTTAATTTGTAAGGCCACAAATCTAAACGTAAGCATATTTTTTTAGTTCCTATAGTCTTTAATGTGGATCACTTAATTGTACAATAAATTCCACATTTCTTGGATATATAATATTTTAACGCTACCTTTCATACGAATAGTTTGTATATATTTACAATAACTGTGGAAATCAAATTTTTAAATGTATTTGTTATTATTATATACTATAAACAAAGTCTAATGTGTGGCATGTCACTGACCAGCGAATTTGATATATAATTCACATATGGAATAAAAGTGATGGAAAAATTAAAATCGAAAAGTCTATGGCACTTGGTTAAATCGGAAGATTTTGTTTTAAGTTCACTATTTCTAAAAAATACATCGCTATACTTAGTACCTTTAAGTTTACGTTACATTTTAAATTTTTAATTAAAAAATTATGCAAAAATTTGGCGCTTGAAGACATTTTGTGTCATTCCCTAGACAATTTTTATAGTCAATCAAAATTTAAAGTCGGTGAAAGAGTTCCATTGTTAAGTTTTAAAGATGAAAATAATTTTAAAAAAATAATTATGCTCGAGAAAATAAATTTGATATTTTAAGCGGTGCTTAAACTTTGTAACATCCTGGAGATACTCCATTGTAATATTACAATTTAATCAAAGGAACCCCTTTCATATAAGTAATATTACACTAGATCAACCTACAAGGTTGGGTATTATTTATTACCCGTATATTAGCGCCTCGAGTAGGCCCGGAGGCACGCGGCTCCAGAGCGGCCCGGATGACAAACGACCCATGTGTTTCCGGGTAATGAGGAATCCGGCTGCATGGGCGCAATTGTCACCGTGTACCGCCGAGTTTATTAAGGTGCAATATTTCTGATAACAGCTGCACTTTATGTAAACGCGTATAACAACTCTGGAAATAGAGAAAAGTATATGCAAATTCAGTGTCGAATGCTAACTGTGGATATTAATAATAAATGTTTCTTAATTGGCTATGATTAAAAATAGTTTTATTTCAATTTTACTTTATGAACGTTAGTTACATTCGTAATTTCGAGATTTTTATAATAAAAATTTAAATTATTCATTTCTGATTATGGGTCGTCTATTTGCTATTTGGAAAAACTAAAGATTAAAAAAAATACTTATGACTTTTTTTTTATAGGTCTAGCACACGTGCTACAGGGAAGTCCCTAAAGCGCTACAGGAGCGACACGTGTGCGGAGAAAGCGATTCACGTTGTTCTTAAATCGCTGTAAATTGTACTCGGTGGGAAACACAGTCCTGGGCAAATTATTCCAAAGGGATGATGTTCTCCATATAAATGACTGCTTGAAAAGCGTTGTACGAGGAGTAACAACCTGAACCTCATACGGATGTGAAGTATTAGCGTGACGTGTACTTCTAACATGCACCGCTTTGGGAGGAATTAAACGGGCCATATCCTTCGAACACTTTCCATGATAATACTTGTAGAATAGGCTCAAGTCGCCAACCGTTCTTCGATGTCCAGCGAATCAAGGCTACCTGTCAGTTCCAGGTCTTCAATCAGACGAACAGCTCTTCTCTGAACAGAATCCAACAAATGCAGTGTATGTTTGGAAGCGGAGCCCCAAACATGGGAGCAGTATTCCATAGTTGGTCGAATTTGAGCTTTGTAAGGAATTAACAGTTGTTGTGGCTCGAAAATAATATTCCCAACTTCTGAGAAGCTCTCCTTGCTATGCCTGCAACATGTTCATGCCAGGACATATTTGCTTCCAAATTAACGCCCAACAAATTGAGTGACGATGTTAGAGGAATGGAGTGCCCCGACATAACTATGTGGGGTTCAGCAACGTTAACTTTCTTAGAAAAAACTGCCGCCTGGGTTTTTGTAGCGTTAAATTCCACTTGGTTACTGTCACCCCAAGATAGAATTTCTTCCAAGTCTTTGTTAAGTTGAATGACTTCCTGCTGCCTGCGGATATTCGTCTGAGTAGCCGATGTCCGAGCGTTCAAAGTGAATGAGGAGATAAGTGTACTGTCATCTGCAAAGCTGTAGATTGGATTCTCGGTCTTTTCCAGCATATCGTTAATATAAATGAGAAAGAGAGTAGGAGACAGTATGGAGCCTTGGGGTACACCGGCGTTGATAGTGAAGGTGTTAGAAAGAAATCCTTCGACTGCCACTCGCAAAGAACGCTCTCTGAGGAAACATGAGAGCCACAAACAGAACTTTTCAGACATACCATAAGAACGTAGCTTAGCCAACAGCCCATCGTGCCAAACACGGTCGAATGCCTTGGATATGTCAAGAGCAACCGCTCGAGATTCTCCAAAGTGTTCAATTGCGTTGTTCCAAACATGTGTTACATAAGTCAGGAGATCTCCTGTTGATCTATTTTTACGAAAGCCATATTGGCGATCGCTAGTAATGTTGAATCCTTCAAGATATTTTAGAAGATGCTGGTTGATAGCCTTTTCCATGACTTTCGATATTATTGAAAGCAGTGCGATTCGTCGGTAGTTATTTGGCAAGGTCTTCTGGCCTTTTTTAGGTATTGGCTGAACTGTGGCACATTTCCAACAGGAAGGAAATATTCCCTTTCTGTAAGATAGGTTGAAAAGTCTACAGAAAACTGGTGTTAGTTCCCTCGCACAGTTTTTGAGAACTATGGCAGGTATTCCGTCAGCGCCAGAACCCTTTTTGGTGTCTAGCTTCATCAAAATACATTTTATGATACGCTGCCTGAAGACAATATCGGGCATCCTTGACTGCACTATGGGAATATTAGGTGGTGTTTTTCCTTGGAAATCGACAGTAGAATGTGAAGCAAAGAGTTCAGCCAACAAGTTCGCTTTCTCAACAGGTGTCGTTGCAATAGAATTATCTGGCCGTGTGAGTGGTGGTATGGTGGATTTGGTGAAATTTTGACTAACTGCCTTAGCGACTGACCAAAAGGACCTGGAATCGTCGGGACAAGCGAGAAGTCTGTTTCTAATCCGTTGATTGTGTGCCTCCTTGGTTTCGTCGATAATTTCTTTGCATCTGTTCCTGGCACGAACAAAGTTGTTACGATTTATGGTGTTAGGATTTTCACGCCAATGTCGGTATGCAAGATGTTTAGAAGCAACAGCTTCTTTGCATTTTCGGTCAAACCAAGGCTTGCCGTTGGAAGGGCATTTCTTCGAAAAAGGGATGTAAGCCTCCATACCGGCCAAAATAACATCGGAAACCTCCCTGGCACAGTCAGATGGGTCGTCGGATCGAACAAACGTCTAACCAAGGGAAAGTTCGAAAATATTCCATGAGATCTTCCTATTTAGCAGATTTGTAGTGCCAAATCTTGCGCGGTTTAGGCGTCTCTCTGTCACTGATCGGTAGGATAGTCGATGTCGATAATAGTTTATGGTCGGAAGAACCTAATGGTGGATTTACGCTGACCGTGTAAATCTCCGGATTGGTGGTTAAAAACAGATCAAGAAGACTGGCGAACTCCCCGTCTCGATCAGGGATCCGTGTTGGTTCGTCAATAAGCTGAGTTAAGCCACAACTGATTGAAAATGATTCGGTTTCACGACCTTGTTCATCGGTAGTATTTGAATATTTAAGCCAGTTGATGTTGTGGACATTAAAGTCGCCCAGGATGGCAATTTCGGCATTTGGATAGTTAATTTGTAAATGATCGATGGTGTCTGCAAGAGAAGCGAAAAGTGCTCTAAAGTTGGTGGTCGATACAGGATACAGATGAACCTTGTGGTTGGTTGAGTCGTTATTTTTAACCACATAACATCAAAGTTTGGGGGCTCCAGAGCCTCTTCTCGTTGGCAAGAGAGGTCGCTTCTGATAAAAAGACAGATTCCAAAGTTACGCCTAAATCGGGAATAGAAGTCGTACCCAGGATAAAGATAGTTAACTGTGCTGGTCGATGAACTGACCTTGGTTTCGCAGAGAGCAAGTACATGAGGTTTATTTGCACTGAATTTATGTTCGAGTTTAAACCTTGTATGTTGCAAAAATCCGTTTTAAAATTCTGATCTCTGCATGTTGATGAACCTGAACCAGCCCCCACCCGGAGATCCGAACGGGGGGCTATTTTACTTCCGAAATTTGTTGTATCCAGGTGTCTCATCATGTTATTTGGTCCCACAGTCCGGGACATCGGCACAGCTACGAAACGTTAAGCAACTTCACGCAGCCTAAGCCGATGCGATGGTATCACACCGGGCGATTCTGGTGGGATCTGGGCATCTACCATCTAGATTGTTCTTTAAGTCGCCTCCTACGACAGGCAGAACGTACCGGGGGAGATATTCTATCCCGCTCCCCCACGGGGAACTACAGGTAGTTATTAAAAATATTTTGGATGGTGGGTCATGCAAAATTACTTGTGGTGTAGCGAAGTAGTTTCTAAATTGTGGATCCCTTTTGTAAAAAATGTTTATTAATTTTTAGGGTTTTAGTGCAAAAGGGTATATTTCTTCATCAAAGTTGAAGTCTTTTATCTAAAGTCTAAGCCATGTTATGCGAACTTCAGACGGCGCTATTTTTCATCATACGTGTCTTATTTAAATTAGAATCTCCATTTTGACTTTTACTACAACCAAGTCATCTAGCTAGCTAATACTCGTTGTTTATATGTGAACATTCCTGGATTTTTAGGTTTCCAAATTAACGGAAATCGCTTGCATAAACTGTCTGTCGAGTTCCTATTTAATATATTGTATATTCTTGAGATTATTTTCATAATTGAGGAATTTATTGCTAACATATGAGTCTAAGTTTTGTAGATTTTACATTTCTTTGTTCAATTTGCAGTTGTAGAAAAACTGCCAGAATTTTCAACTTTTTCATGTTCTTAAAAACCTAACAAAGGAAAATTTTAAAAGGTCCTTCTTTACGATCTTATAATTTTAAAAAACTAAAGGATCTGTAAAGTAAAATTTCAAGATAAAATAATAATGTATTAGATTTTATCTTATGGACTCTCATTAAAATATTAAATAAATAAATATTAACCTATAACCATGTAGACATTTTGGGGACTCAATTACGAGGTAGTTTTCAAGATGAGTAAACCATCCTACCATGTTGGCTAAATTTATTGGCTGTCGGTATTAAACTGTAGTAATTACTATATACCCTTCTACATAAGAGGTTGTCCCCTTAAAATTAATCCTTTTAAAATTACACTACACGTGACCCAAAACGTGTTGGCACACCTTTTTTTTATGTTCTTTGCTTAAAGATACAACGAAGCTCTTAAACTGGATTTATGAACCTATACTAGAAAAATTTAAAACAGGTTTTATTGGTATGTATGGTAACAAGCTATGTTTGTTTATTTGTCTGTCTATAAAAGCCTTCATAATAATAAAATATACCAGTGAGTTTTAGTGGATTCAAATTATTTTAATTTACCTTGAAACAGAATAGCTTTGTTTAAAGTACATACATAAAAGGTTTAGTTTCGTTGTTCCCAAGTGGAGTGTAACATATTGTCGGGTGCAAACAAGTCTTTTTTTTAAATAGATAGGTTTTAAAAAACTGGGCCCAGGCAGAATTACGTTGAAATAAGTCGATTATGTCCTACAACGACTAGCAATTTCATTAATCATTTGACCCGTAAATTGTGTATATATATATATATATATATATATATATATATATATATATATATACATATATATATATATATATATATATATATATATATATATATATATATATATATATATATATATATATATATATATATATATATATATATATATATATATATATGTGTATATACATCCAATATACAATCCGTATATATTGCTATGTATGTATTTTATATTGGTAATCATTTACTTGTATTTTATAAGGTACAAGCAACAAAAAAAATTGCAAAATTGAATTATTAGAAAAGATTTTATTAAACATTTGAAAGTTTAAATAGTACATAGCATGTACCGGGCTAAATACATACATAAAGTCTGTACGTTATATCTTTACCCGTGCGTCATAGTTTTCAGGCCATATAACAGACGACTATTATATTATTTATCTCTTTTCACCAATAAATCGTAGGTATTGGTAAAAAGAGACAAAAAATATAATAGTCGTCTGGGATATTGCCTGAAAACTATGACGCACGTGTAAAGATATAACGTACGGACTTTATGTATGTATGTACTACATACGAAATAAAAAGAATAATACAAAATCTGTTAATACATATGTACATACTACGTACATACGTACTAGGAAAAATAATCAGTTATTTTCTTTTGAACATTACTTTTGAAAAATAATTGTTGCTCAACAAAATTCTCGCATTTATTCAAATGCATAAAGATTTGATCAGGTACATTTTCCTGGCCCCTGAGAGTAGTTCGCACAATTTCTTATTTCATTTTCACTAAATTTTGCAGGACATTCCCCGGTTTCAGTTTCTTCTTCATGAGCTTCTATACTTTTTATATCGTCAGTTATGTCTTGGTCAGTTTGGAGATCTGTCGTGCCAACATCATTGTCGATTTCTAAGAAATCTTCAAGTAAAAAATCTGCGTCGACGGTAGCAGATTTTTGTAGAATCCCCATTGCCTTTTTAAGGTAGCGAGATCCATTTCGTCTTCTTCTTCTCATTCGTCAATTTTTTCAGTAAAACCTGCTTTAGAAAAGCAGTTTTTGATAGTTTTCCCGAGAAACATTTTCACTCCATACTTTAGCGATTTCGGTTATACACTCTTTAAGGGTAATCAATTTTTGAACTGGAAGGTTGTTATCAATCGCATTAACAATTTTGTGAACAATTCTGTTTCGGTAATGATGTTTTATGTTTTTTATAATACCCTGGTCCATAGGTTGCAATTTGGAGGTCATGTTTGGTGGAAAAAAGATCAATTCAATATTCCTTAATTTTTTACTTACAGTAACTGGATGTGCAGGACAATTGTCTATAAACATCACAATCTTTCGCTTTTGGCTTTTCATTTTCGTGTCCAGTTCTTTGATCCATCTTTCGAAAATCTCAGAAGTCATCCATGCCTTTTTATTATTGGCGTAATCTAACTCCAGAGATTTAACTCCTTTTAAACAACGGGGATTTTTGCTTTTACCTATGAGCAGTAATTTCAGTTTTTCTGAGCCAGCCATGTTTGCTCCAACCATAAGTGTCACCCTTTCTTTACTTGTTTTAACACCAAAACATTTATCACTTTTAAAAGCAAAAGTTTTATTTGGCAAACATTTAAAAAACAAACCGGTTTCATCACAATTGAAAACGTTTTTTGGCTCGTACTTTTTTAATGCACTTTTTAAAACAGTTTCAGTCCAAATGTCACAGTCCTCCTGACTAAAGCTTGCACTCTCGCCAGACACCGTCTTAAAAACAATTGAATTGCGAGTCTTCCAGGCACTCAACCACCCTTCACTAGCTTGAAAATTAACGCAGTTAAATTCTTCAGCAAATTGTAGAGCCTTTTGCTTTATTAAATTTCCCGATATTGGTACGTTTTGATGCGTTCGGGCCACTTGAAACCATCGTAAAACTGCTTCATTTACATCCTCGTAAGTACTCACCCGTACTCGTTTTCGACTGCTTGAAACACTAGGTTTCTTGATGATACTGTCGCGACTTTTTATTATCAGAGAGACGCAACTTGGAGAAACACCAAATTTTGCAGTAACATCAATTTTTTTGCAGCCTTTATCAACTTCCTCCAAAACTTTAATTTTCTCAGCTAAACTTAAACACACTCGCTTGGACATCTTACTTGATTCTTAAACAAAAAGAAATTGAACCTGAATTTGCGAATTACTAGGCCTCGACTATAAAATGGGTTTTTCCCCGGGTTTCTATAAAATGGGTTATTCCCCGGGTTTCTCACAGAAATCTACATGATTTATTGCCAACCATTAGGCGTTATAAACGCGTTAAGAACCTTTTCAAAGGAATGCGTCATAAAAATGGAATTCGTGCTAATGTTAGATAAAAATGGGAAACGCGAAATGGCCAAGATCTCAATAAATGCATAAAAATTTATATGTAAAATTCCGGTAAAAATTTTATTATATAGAGTGTTTTTACATGAAATTTCATTAAAATATTCTAGGTCTTGAAAAAATTGCACTATAAAGAGTTTTTCACTATATAGAGTTTCACTATA
This sequence comes from Pachyrhynchus sulphureomaculatus, assembly GCA_019049505.1. Classification (NCBI taxonomy): domain Eukaryota; kingdom Metazoa; phylum Arthropoda; class Insecta; order Coleoptera; family Curculionidae; genus Pachyrhynchus; species Pachyrhynchus sulphureomaculatus. Next base: position 112,479,363 of record CM032446.1, on the reverse strand, counting down.
AACAGTGTCGGCTATATATATATATATATATATATATAATATATATATATATATATATATATATATATATATATATAAATATAAATATTATCTCTTTCTCCAAGCTTGTCTTCGCTTAAAATATTTCCAGAAGCCACTGATGTCACAATTTGATCATCAGTTAATATTTCTTTCGTCATTAATTCATTATCAACACATACATATTCTTCAAAATTAGAGTGATTAAACATCTTTTTACTCTCGATTTTCAATGTACTTTGTTGAATTTCAGCATTGTAAACAAATTCTAGACAAATAGTAGGATCTTCTCGATGTTTTTTTAATCCACTGAGTCAACGGTAGCTCATCATCTGAGTCATATCTACTTTCCTTCCTTAAAAATCTGCCATACTTAAAATAGCTTGCAATGGTTTCTCTACTGACGTTTCTCTAAGCCATATGGATAAAGTTTATAGCGCCCAAGAGAGTTACAGAAAAAATATCACCTTTATCGATCGTCTCTAACATTTTCATAAGTAAAATTTTTCTATAATGACATTTTAAAGAATGTATCACACCTTGCTCCATAGGCTGGAGTTTTGCACTTGTGCTTGGAGGCATAAAAACCAATTTTATTTGTTGTAGATTAACTTCAGGGTGCACTGGACAGTTGTCAATCAAAAATAATATTTTTCTGTTTGCGAATTTTAATTCTTTGTCCCATTTGATCAGTTCGATTTAAAAATTTCTGTTATCATCCAGGCTTTACTGTTTGATTTATACTTTACTGATAAATGTTTGTTTTTAAAACATCTGGGATTGGCGGACTTTCCTATCACTAACAATTTTCTTTTTTCTGTTCCAGACATATTTACAGTTACCAACACAGTAATCCTTACTTTTGATAATTTTCCACCAGCACAATTCTCTCCGACAAACTCTAATGTCGTATCAGGCGTCATCTTGTAAAACAAGCCCGTTTCATCCGCATTAAAAATATCCACATATTCATAACTTTCTCGAATTTTTGGCCATATATTGGCCAACCACTGATCAACAACAGTCATATCCACTCCTACTATCTTACCCCTAGTAATATTATGCTTTTTAAATCGTTCAACCCAACTTCTAGAACAATTAAACTCGGTGTTCTCTATTTTCCTTCCCAATTCACTAGCTTTCTCTTATAAAATATAGTCGGTAATAGGAACATGTTCATGTCGTTTTCGACTAAACCATTTAAGGAGTCCTTTATCAACTTGGTCATGTGTAGATTATATGACTTTTTTACAACTAAAGTTTCTTTTGTCATAGATTGATAAGATTTCTTGCTTTTTCTTTCATGTGGTAGAAACCGTAGATTTAGTTAGTTTAGTTTAGTGTTTGTTTTTTAAAGTAAACGCTTTACGTTTTTGTGTACTTATTTTAAAATAAAAATTTAAACATTCACTTTGCTACTTTGATCGAATATGCATTAGAACCTCATAAAACAACAAGTGAATTGAAAATAATACTGCTCGAATTAGTGACGCGGAGAAAACAAGTAGAATACGAGTTCCCAGCGAGTTTCGGTGAATTCCCTAGATCAAGTGGCGCGACATCGAGCACAGGGAGGGGCAAGTTCGTTATATACGGAGACAAAACATCCAAATTTGGTTCGCTTTATCCGAAAGTTCGTTATAACCGGGTTCGTTATAACCGTTAAAAATTTGCATTGATCTTATGGAAGTTTTTTCGTGCATTATAAAATAGTTTGTTTTAACCAAAATTCGCTATAAATTGGTTCGTTATAAGCAGACTTCACTGTTTATATATATATATATATATATATATATATATATATATATATATATATATATATATATATATATATATATTACGTTAATGCCTTCTTTGACCTTTTTTGTAAAAGATGTAAATAAGTAGTAAGGCAGTAATTGTCGTAATGGTAGCAATTCTGAATCAATCGAGGTTCTTAGTTAGAAATGGCTTGTTGAGTTTATCCAATTCGTCGAAATACTGATCGAAGTTGTGTTGAGCAATATTTAGGTCTTCACTGTCAATGTTATTGAGCTTCAGCGATTTCACGTAGGGAATGCGAAGCTTCTAGGATAAATGGTCGCAGTATACGAAATAATTTTACCCTTTTTTTTATCGTTCACCTCCCCGCCTGAGTAGGGTTTTACCCTTTTTCCATATCCTAAGGATATCGGCGAGGATGTCGTAATACCAGTCAATGTTGTCCAAGTGCCGTATGTTTTTGTATTTCACAGCTCCTTTTAGACAACGCGGTAGTGCTGCCTCGGACGTTATTGCATTTTTGCGAACAACTACTACTAAATAAATTACTAAATACGTATACCGACTTGCAGGATTGAACCCTCGACCTTCTGCACCGTAACCAAGGTACTATGCCACGGAGCCACGGGCCGCCACTTAGTGGCTTTTATATGTTAAGGTATGGCATTTGTCGATGGGATACTTAGCGTGCACTCTAGTGTTTTCAATGAAAGTGTTACGCTCAAGTTAAAATTTCAGTAGAGAATTGGTGTTTATTAGCGTGATCATTTCCTTGCTTCCACATTTGATTGTAACCAACAAATAGTATTTGAATCGCTTCTTAAACATTGTACTCTTTGGCTATAAGAAGTACAGCCTAACAAGTTTTTGAAAGTTCCTTTCGTTGTCTGAGCAACATCCGTGGGGTGCGAGACAGAATACCACCCCTGATACGTTGTGCCTGTTATAGAATGTGATTAAAAGAACATGCGAGATGGTAGATGCCCAGATTCCATCAGGCATCGCCTGGTGTGATACCGTTGCATCGGCTGAGGTTGCGTGAAGTTACTTAACGTTTCGTTTCTGTTCTAATATCCCCTGATTTCGCCATGAGAAAAAGAATAGTATGATGAATTTGTCAAGGTCAAAAATTTCTGAAGGTAAAATAGCCCCTTGTACGAATCTCCGGGTGGGGGCGGATTTAGAATTTAAAGGCGTCAACATACGGAGATCGTAGTTTTCAAGTAGATTAAGAACATCAATTTAGTGTACCAGTACCTACAACCAAATCAGTTCATAGACCAGCACAGCCAACTTCTTTTTATCCTGGTTACGACTTCTATTCCCTGTTTAGGCGTGACTTTAGAATCTGTCTTTTTGTCAAAAGCGATCTCTGTTACCAATGAGAGGAGGCTCTGGACCCCGAATCTTGGTAATGTTATCTGGTTAAAAATAACGACTCAATAAACCAGAAGGTTTATCTGCTGCCGCTATCAATCACCAAGTGATTATAATCTGAAGTAACTTTAGAGTACTCTTCACTTCTCTTACAGGCACCATCGATCATTTACAGATTAATTAGTCAAGTGCCGAAATTTCTATCCTGGGTGACTTTAATATCCACAAAATCAACTGGCTTAAGTATTTAAATACGACCTATAAACAAGGCAATAAAACCGAATCATTCTCAATCAGTTGTAGCTTTACTTAGCTTATCAATGAACCAACACGGATTCTTGATTGAGACGGAGAGTCCACTAATATTCTTGACCGGTTTTTAACCGTTATTCCAGAGATTTACTCCGTCACTGCAAATCCGTCGTTAGGTTCTTCAGATCACAGACAGAGAGGCACATAAGCCACGTAAGATTTGGTACGACAAATCTGGTAAGTGGGAAAACTTAAGGAATATTTTCGAACCTTCTCCCTCTGGTTAGACGTTTATTTTAGATCCCACGAACCATTTGTCTGCGCTAAGGAGGTTTCCTATGTCATTTTAACTGGAACGAAAGCTCATATCCCTTCTTCGAAGAAATACCCTTCCCACAGTAAGCCTTGATTCGATGGAAAATGCAAAGAAGTTGTTACTTCTAAACATCTTATTACAACGTCCTCGCTGACATCCTTAGGATATAAAAAAGGGTAAAATCTTTGTTCAGGGGAGGTGAACGATAAAACAAAATCTCATCTACTGGCAATGGTGGAAGAATCCTAAAGTCATAAATCGTAACATCTTTGTTCGTACCCGAAACAGATGCAAAGAAATTATCGGTGAGAGCAAGACACCCAAACAATGATTAAAAACAAATTCTTTGCCTGCCTCAACAATTCCAGGTTTTTTTGGTCGGTCGCTAAGGCCGTTAGTCTATGTTTCACTAAATCCACTATACCACCACTTATACAGCCACATAATGCTATTGCAACAACACCTGTTGAAAAAGCCAACTTGTTAGCTGAACCCTTTCCTTCATATTTTACTGTCGATTTCCAAAGAAAAATACCACCCCCTATTCCTATTGGGAAGTCAACGCTGCCCGGTATTGTCTTGAGACAGAGTGTCGTAAAATGTATTTTAATGAAGCTAGACGCCAAAAAAATTTCTAGCACTGATGGAATACCTATAGTATATAATTATATATATATATATATATATATATATATATATATATATATACATATATACATATATAATATATATATATATATATATATATATATATATATATATATATATATATATATATATATACATATATACATATATATATATATATATATATATATATATATATATATAATATATATATATATATATATATATATATATATATATATATATATATATATATATATATATATATATATATATATATATATATATATATATATATATATATATATATATATAAGAAGTGTGGGCGAACTAACACCAGTTTTTTGTAGACTTTTTATCCTATCTTAGAGAAAGAGAATATATTCTTCTTGCTAGAAATGCACTACCGATACCCAAAAAAGCCTTGCCAAATAACTACCGGTAAGTTGCACTGTTTTCAGTAATATCGAAAATTATGGAAAAGCCTATCAATCAGCATCTTCCAAAATATCTAGGAAGATTCAATATTATTAGCGACCAACAATATAACTTTCGTAAGTAGAGATGTTCTAATTTATGTCACACATGTTTGGGAAAATGCAATTGAACATTTTGAAGAATCGAGTGGCTGCACTTGGTATATCTAAGGCATTCGCCCGTGTTTGGCATGATGCACTGGCTAAGCTACGCTCTTATAGTATATCTAAAAGCTTTTATTTATGGCTCTCTTGTTTCTTTACGAGTGGTAGTCGATGGATTTCTTCCTGATACCTTCACTATCAACTCCGATGTGCCCCAAGGCTCCATACTGTCTCCTATTCTCTTTCTTATGAACGATCTGGTGGAAATTATCAAAAATCCAAACTACAGCTTTGCAGACGAAAGTACTTTTATTTCTTTATTAACTTTGAACGCCCGAACATCAACTATTCATGCATATATTCAGAGACAGTAAGAAGTTGTTCAACTTAACAAAGTCCTGGGACAAATTCTATATTCGATTGACGGTAACTAAGTAAAATTTAACGCTACTAAAACCCAGGCGGCAGGTTTTCTAAAAAAGTTAATGTTGGCGAACCTGACATATTTATGTCGGGACACTCCATTTGTTTAGCATCGTCACTCAATTTGTTGGGAGTTAATTTGGGAGTAATTATTTTTGGCGTGATCGTGTTGCATGCATAGCAAAGAAAGCATCTCAAAAACTAGAAATATTATTTCGAACTAGAAAGCTTTACATTTCACAACAACTGTTAATTCTTTCCAAAGTTCAAATTCGACCAACAATGGAATATTGTTCTTATGTTTGGGGCTCTGCTCTCAAATAAAGACTGCATTTGGAGGATTCTATTGATTTGAGACCCAGAAATTACCAACAACCTTGGATTTCTTGGAACATCGAAAAACGGTTGGCGACTTGAATCTGTTCTGTAAGTACTTTTATCCTTAATTTCACCTAAAGTAGTGCATCCTAGTACGTTAAATTAGGTCCACTTGTCACTCCTCGTATAACCCATTTCAAGTAGTTTTTTGTGTGGAGAACCTCTTCCCTTTGGAATAAATTGCCCAAGACCGTGTTTCTAGCGATTCAAGACCAACGTTAATCGCTTTTTCTGCATAGATATCGCACCTGTAGCCCTTTAGAGATTTCCCTGCAACACATGTACTATGCCCATTTAAAAAAATTGGACTTTGAATATGGCGTCGCTGTCGACCGGTAAGGAAGAATGTCAGAGTAGTGATGGGTGTTGATTCTTAATGGATTACGTTTCTCCAAATTTCGAAAGGTCAAGTAAAGTAATAATTCGTCATTACACACAATATACCTTTGGACGGTTCGTAAAACATAATGGAGACCTGTTTGATTATGTAATATAGTGAGAGAATAGAGGTGAAAGATTATAGGTCTCGGGATTGGTTAAAATAAAGATAACTTTTGCTTCAGATAAATCAGCCTCTAATTCTATTATATCTAAGTATTGAGCGACATTTGCCAACTACGCATAGGCAAATTATTTTTTACTAGAGATCGAGAAATTTTTTGTTGAAATGATCTCTTGGGGTGATAAATAAAATGTGTAGTATTTTTAAATGTTCGAAAGTTATTGTGGCTAAAATATTTTTTTGTTAAAAAGTTTTTTTAGTGTTCCGTACGGAACACTTATAAGATCACTTCGGTGTCTGTCTGTCTGTCACACCCGATTTTCTCCGAAACTATTTGACATAGAAAGGTGAAATTTGGTAATAATATAGGAATTGATGGCCTCATCAGAGCCATGTAGTTTTGAGAATTAAATTTTGACTTAAGGGGTTAGTTTTGGGGGGTGAAGTCGGAAGTGAAAAAAAATTTTTTTACTAGGTCATCGAGTGTGGTGTCAAATGAAAGCTTGTGAAAACACGAGTAAAAAATATATATATAATATTATACTTGCGCGCACTTTTCTTTGTATTATTTTTAAAAATTCGCGAAAAATCGCTGTCCCGGGCCTTATCTCGAAAACTACTTATCAAAAAATTTCGAAAAAATTCTGGAATATTCTCCACGGGGTGTAGATTGAACGAAAAATTATCACGAGTGCATTACCTTTAATAATTTATATGGTATATAAAAAAAAAAAAAATAAAAATCAGATTTCAGTAAAGATTGGAAACAAACTTTGTTGAAAACTCATTCGGGGGTGTGTTTTGTGAAGTCACTGATCATTTTATACCACCGTAACATAAATTTTGACTTAAGGGGTTCGTTTTGAGGGGTGAAATCGGAAGTGAAAAAAAATTTTTTTTACTAGGTCATCGAGTGTGGTGTCAAATGAAAGCTTGTGAAAACACGAGTAAAAAAATATATATATAATGTAATACTTGCGCACACTTTTCTTCGTATTACTTTTAAAAAATCGCTGTCCCCTACCTTATCTCGAAAAGTACTGATCAAAAAATTTTGAAAAAATTCTGGAATATTCTCCACGGGGTATAGATTGAACGAAAATTATCACGAGTGCATTACCTTTAATAATTTATTTGGTATATAAAAAAAAAACAAAATTTCAAGGTCACCAGTTTTCAGTAAAGATTGGAAACAAACTTTGTTGAAAACTCATTTGGGGTGTGTTTTGTGAAGTCACTGATCATTTTATACCACCCTAACAAAAAATTTTTATTTAAAAAACAATCAACGTACGGAACACTAATTGTGCAAGTTCAACTTGCACTTGACCGGTTTTTTTATTTTATAGTAGCACAATTTTATGCGCTGGTTTTTTGAAGTCGGTTTTTTTTTTATTCAGAGACTACATAAACAATTTCAACGAAATTTATATAGGACCATTTCGAATGGGTATTGTCTCGAATAAAAAAGAATCATACAGATCGGTACATATTTGCCAGAGTTATCGGTGTTTTATTACAAAAATTTAAGTTTATGAGGATTTTTTCAGAAATTACATAACCAATATCAACAAAATTTATATGAGAGTGTGTATTGTCTCGAATAAAAAAAGAATCATTCAAATCGGTACATATTTGCAGAGTTATCAGCGTTTTATTACAAAAATTTAAGTTTTTCAGGATTTTTTCGGAAATTACATAATCAAGTTCAGTAAGATTTATATGGGACCATTTCGAATATGTGCTCTCTCGAATGAAGAAAGAATCATCCAGATTGGTACATATTAGCAGAGTTATGCTGGAATATACATTAAAAAAATACGTACGCGTCCTCCTTTTAAATTAGAATTTTGATTTTTTTTAACCGGTCTTAAAAACTACATTAACAGTGTGTACTGAAATTAAGCAGAACTAGGCCTCCTTTCGCAAGTTGGTAATCACGTCACCAAGAAATTTATAACTTTTTCTTATGTATTAAAACCATCTTAACGTTCACAAAAGCAGAGTCAAGGTTTTGTAAAGCTGTTTTGCCGAAGAAAATGAAAGTAAAATAAGTTAAGGTAGGTTCATTGTTTATAGAGTCCCAAAAACGAACAATGACATTACATGACATCTGCCAATTTTGGCTAACTTTATTAGACTTCCGTTCTACCCTACAGCGAACATGTCACATTGTGAAAGAGTATATCCCAATCGTTTATTCAAATACGGCGCAAGACTAAATGAAATACAATACTGAGTTTTAGATTTCTGAAGACATACCTTAGAGGCGATATTGCTGGCGGGACAAATATCGGGTAGAAATTCAATGCACCAGTAATGGTCATCTACAATGAGTGCTGGAAACAATTTTTTCTTTTCGGACAAGGCCCACGGAAGCGAAAAAAAACAATTGAATTGACAATATTGACATAAATTCCAACTCTGAGTATTCAAAATCATACAGAATGATCAGGATAAAAGTAAATATCACCGGTTGCAGAGATATTCCGCGAAGATGAAATAATACTTCTTTTTCAACAAAACAATCATGTTAAGTCATATCCACGTTTGCGCTCCAAATACCTTACTTCTAATTTTTTTTATGTTAAGTTTCTTAGAATTGCCACAATTTTCAAGTAAAATGTAATTTCCAGATAATTTGCTTGTACTCCATAAGAAATAATGGAGTCGAATTTTCAGAATAATCTGAACTGTTCTAACGCAATTATGTTTAAAATTAACAGTTTGATTCTTTATCGTATAACAAATTAAAGGAGTGTAATCTTTAAAAAATTTAAAAAAGCATCTTATTCTGATGAAATAAAGTAGATCTGAAGTTTCTGTTTTAAAAGCAGTTATTTACCAATAAGAATTACATACTCCAACTATCCAAAGCTGAAATTTTTCGCACACACCAATGATCAATACAATTTAGATTTTCCACACTTAACTGCTATGTAGAATAAATATACCGTTCTCATGCTCCTTTTACATGTTTTTTTTAAAAGGCACAAGCAGAAACTATCATATTTATATTCAATACTATACTGCGTGATGTTCTCTGCGATATCACTTACATTGCTGCTAGTTTTCCGCGAACCTTACTTTTATGTATTGGATAATGAAATCTAATTACGCGACCCAGGGCGCAACATCAGCGAATAAAAGAATCTCGATTTAGGAAAAATATTTACAATCTATAAAAAAATATATTTTGAAACAATTGTCAAGAGTTTTATATATATATATATATATATATATATATATATATATATATATATATGTATATATATATATATATATATATATATATATATATATACCTATATATATGTGTGTGTATGTATATATATATATATATATATATATATATATATATATATATATATATATATATATCTATATATATGTGTGTGTATATATATATATATATATATATATATATATATATATATATATATGTATATTATATATATAAATATATATTACCTAAAGGTTATATTAATATGAACATTGTCAAAAACAAGCGGATTAAAAAGGAGGTTA
>CM032446.1:112439600-112464600 GCA_019049505.1 Pachyrhynchus sulphureomaculatus | reverse complement strand
ATAAATCATCAAATACTAAAGTAAATTGGACAGCTAAAGGTTTTAAATGCTATGGCAACTAAACAAGGTATAAATTTTGGGCCGTTTTTGCAAATCTGATCATTGAAAACTAAACCTACCTTTGACAAAATCAATAATTAGTTTTTTAAAAAAGAATCCTTATAAAATCACTAATTCCTAGTACAAATTGGTATCCTAAAAAAGGTCTACGAAAGAAAGTTCTATTTCTTATAAGTTGCAATCAATTTTGTCAAAAAAAACATACAACACTGAGAGAGATAAATATAATTATTACACTGAAGTAAAAATCACATGTAAAAATTTCCAAATTTTTTAATTTGGGCTATTCGTTTCTTAGTGGTTTTACTATTTTGATGAATATTTATTGCTTGCAGTTTAACTGGATCTTGTGTGACTACATTCACACCCCTTTCTTTTAAGATTTTATTTACATTTTTGGACCAAATTAATAAATAAAAATAACAAATTTCATTAACAGCAATATTAAGCATATTGTGTAGCTTACAAGAAAAATGATTATTTATATTTTATGTAATAATTACTCTTAAAGTCGATTTTAAATTACTTTTGTGACAAAATTTTGATAAAATAAGTGTAACTTTCCTGAAATAATATATAAAAATGTTGTGATATATATCAATTTTCTAACATTTTATAAGGAATGTTTTATTATTTAATTGGTTGCCAGGCCCAGCATAATATGTTTGACATATTTTACAGCGTAGAGTTGTTTTTGAATGTCTTTTTAAAATAATCCTTGATAAATATCTCGCAACCTACGCTGAACCTTGATGCTTAGAGTCTTGGGTGACCACATGTCGTAAGACATTCTCCGACATAAACTTTGTTCCATTTCTACTGTTGAAGGTTTTGTCCATAATTAGTACAAACTCTGCAGTTTTTACTTACTTACTTCTTTTGACATATCTTCAGAAGCTAAAAATAAAAACAAAAATACCAAATTATTGCTATTAAAAACATTTAAAATTTATCAACCCCCACCGCCTTCACCCCCTTGGCCTAAAGCGATATCGTTTAAAAACTATAGGCTTCATACCCTTAGTGGATATTATCTATGCACCAAGTTTGAAATTCATTCCGTTCGAGAGATATCGTGTCAACAGACTGACAGACGGATCGATGGAAATAAGTAATTCTTTTTCTCGTGATCTAGGAACGCTAAGACGTGAGGGCAAGCAAAGGAATAATTTTGACCCTTATACTTTATTTACCTATACTATGAAAATTTATTTTCCTGATTTCGATGGCTTTTCCCTGTGCTCTTTCTAGTTGCTAAATTACAAGAGATGTTTAAATTAATGATACAACTGTTAAAACATGTGTTATTTGCAACAATTTTGCAACAACATATATAACAAAAAACTATCTAAATTCATATCTGGACGTAAACTACAGGAAAAAGTAAAATTGTTGTGGAATAAACTACATTTAGACTCAGTATATTCAAGATAGAATATTTAAGTCTATTCATCCTTAATTAATTAATTAATGAAACACTATTAAAGGTACCTTTTTGCATAAAATCATCGAGAGAAACTTTTCTTCATAGGCAAAAATTTGAAAATCTATAATTGTTGAAGAAAATCGTGTGGTAGGCAACACATCAACAATGCACCTGTGCCTGAGCTATGTCGTATAACTGCAGCCTGTCAGGTATGGGCTGGTTTGGTTGTAAAATACAGTTTTGCATTTTTTAAAAATTTTTCAAAAATGCTCGAATCTGAAAAAAGTACTAAATATGTGTCTACATGACCCCATGAGTCACCCGTTTCAATATATTAAGTGATGTCCATAACACCCTATATATATATATATATATATATATATATATATATATATATATATATATATAAATATATAAATATATATATATATATATATATATATATATATATATATATATATATATATATATATATATATATATATCAACACCAATGAGTGACACATTTATACTCAATAGTAATTGGTTACCGAATTGAACTCCTGGGAGAAATTGTTTTTTTTTTAAATGTAATTTTGTTTTTTAAAAAATATATTTCTGAAGGTCATCCATTTAAAACACATGAGGTAGAATTAATTAATTAGTCTCATAATGTATACTGTACTTAATACAAAATCAGCAATTTTAGGAATTAGAATATAAGAAGAACCGTTCCACTACTACCTTAGTTTTGGATATTTTATCAACTGTAAACCTACACAATACCAAGGTCGTAGATATTATTAACTCTTGGGTCACTACCCCTAATAAAATACCAGATGAAAAATAAAATAAAAAGAGCCTTCCCTTCAGGGAATATTTTCTTTATCGAAGCGACAACCTCTCGTTAAAATAATTCAACCGAAAAATTAAAATAAACTCATCGCCTCATAAATATTTATCTCTATAATTTTGAACTTGGTGGTGAATATATTTTCATTAGTTTTAATTGAGTCATATTAGTAAAAAAACTCATAATTAGTTGATTTTTCGAACTGGGTTTTTGATGATTTAAAAAGTGGAATTGTTACAAAAAATACCCGCAAAAATAAATGATCTTAACAATTGCAGATCTGCAAAAGATATGTAAAGCCTTCAAAGCACAGATTCAGTCGATAGGATCGAAATAGCGTTTATAGTCAGTAACCTGACCACATTTAACGCCTATAAGTATTTATTTAATTTAATTGGGCCAGTAATCATCGACTGGCAACCGGGCAGTACAGTCGCAGAAGCGGAAAGTGAAAAAGCAGACAGTGGGTGGCACACTGCAATTTGTGTGTGGACATAGCAGCCATCCCAACAGTTATAGTTGCACAGAAAAATATGGCAGCTTGAGAAGCTCATCTCTTGAGGAGAGACTGAAAAAGTAATAGAATAGAAAAAACTAACAGAAACTGAATAAGAAATAGAAATTGACCTCAACCAGCTCGCTACTTACGAGTCCAAGAGAAACCAGAAAAGCAAAGCCATGGACAAGATGGCAAAAAATACAGGTTCATCTTGGAATATATAAAATAAAAAATAGTCTCAACATCCCAAAAAAAGGCAGAGACACCTCCTAGCAATATGTACTATGCTAAAATATAATGAAAAAATAAAAAAAATACGTCTGAAGGAAGGAAAAAAGCTATAATGAAATAATTACGTAAAAAACTACATAAAGGAGTAAGAACCCTTTAACAATGGAAGACAGCAGAACCATACTAAGGTTTTGGAAAATCAGAAAACTGACTATCACACTTACTTACCCGAGGAATAAAAACTACAACACATCGTCATTAGGTTTATCCATCAAACAATAACGGAGGAGAAAATAAGAGCAGAGATGGCCAGAAAAGAATAACATGCTAACGTCACTGGCTATGATCCTGTTCTCTATATTGAAGAAGCAAATGTCACAATATAAAAATATAAAATACATAATTGTTGTACGGGCATATCTCTTACACGTATAGGGCCGAGCTAAATGCGTAAAATATTGCCCAGGGATATGGCCTCCAATACAAACAGAATTTGGGGGGGGCCCAAATCTGATCTCATACTGAGGATATGGGAAATATCCGATGCAATAGAAATTCCAAAAAAAAAATTACGCAACAAGAGAAATACTGGTGATATAATAGCCACTCCATACCATATAAGTGAATCTGTGAATTTCTTTAAAAATATTCAAAACTTACAGGCAATTTATCGACTTTAATGAAACCAATGGTCACCGACTTCAGGAATTGAAAGAAGGATCCACCACGTAAAGATATTAACAAATAACGAAGCCCATTCTGTCTGACACAAGGAAAAAACAAAAATAATAGAAGTTGCAAAAGCACATAAGCTAGTTAAGAAGCCAGAAATATTATTGATGGAAAAGTCGACCACTTATTCAATACTTAGAATATGAATTTTACGCTCCTATATTTACAGTGTAATGTAATAGTAAATAGGTACTCAAAATGTATGATTTACTGAATTTAAAATAGAAAAGCCCATTGGCATGATGTTTCCAATTAGTTAAACAGTTTTATTAATTGCTTAAATTAAAGTTTTTGAAATTGGAAAGCATTTTAAAAAGATATTAATTGTTGCTTATTACTGTGAAGAAAATACATGTTTATATTTTCTTCTTGTTGTTAAAATTAGTTTAAAAATAGAGTATGTATGGTTGTTATTAAGTCGTATTAATAAAAGTAAAATTATAACCGCTTTACTTATGTGTAACATAACACAACATTGACTATAGCAGACTTTTTTCTTTGTTTTCTCTCATCTAAATGACATTAAAGTTGGAATCGTCATTACTGTTAACATCTCGAGAAATGATTTATTTTTATTTAATGATAGATTCAACAAATCTACAGATTTTGATTAAATTATAAATAAAGTGAGTGATAATGAAGCTAATTTGTTCTGACTGCAATTCATCAGAAAATCTAGGATTTAGTTTAAAACTCCATTTCAAAACAAATATTGCTCATCCAGAAGTAGTCAAAGATGGTTTATATACATATGCAATTTGATTTAGAAAACCCTTGTTTTTAGCAGAAATTAGGTATACAGTTAAACTAATATTATTTCAAGAACTTTAAAAAACAAAAATCTTTAAATCAAAAGCAGTATGGTAATCGTGTCTAGTAAATTTAACAAAATATATTAAGCGCTTAGAGAAATTAACTACAAGGTATTATTCATAAAAAATCTGGGGTGTAGTTTCTATGTATTTTATATTCTGGTTTACTTAAGAAAATTTAATCAAAATAATCAAAATTCCTTTTCGTTTCTACCCACCTATCTGATTTATACCATCGATGACCACAGTGAGCTTTTATCTTCCGCCTGAACATATTTTAAAATCATTGTTATGAAATGGCCCCCATTCTGATGGTATCGTGTTATTTATTTCGCCGGCCGTTAGCGTCTGTATTTATTTGCATGTCGTTTCTATCAATCTTCAGATATGACGGCAGATTACTAAAACAGACCATTCTCTTGATTGCCTTTCATTTCTCCTATATTAATTAAAAATAATGAGTGTTCTCTTGTATTATTTGGATTTTTGATTATTTTAAATCATTTACATAGTATTTTTAAATAAGATTTATATGAAAATTCAATTTCTACATACAGTGAGAAATAATGTGTTCAAATTTATCCAGGCATGTCGTACTTATTATTATATTTTAAATGATCACTAAAATAGAAATATTTCTCCAAGGTAACTCTAGGCACATTACTAAGTTGACGAAAATTTAGTCATGATCATAGGAATACCGCAAAAATTACTAAGTCAATTTTTGCTCCTTCTTAGTTTTTAACGTCAAAAGAATCATATTCTTCTCTGAAAATATTCTCTAAATCAGTTTTAATATATTTTCGTCTGGCTTACAATGAGTCAACATTTCCAGAACCCTAGTTATTTGAATCAGATTCAGAGTGAATAATAATTCTTCGTTTATGTTCATTCCCGAAGTTAAGAACGTGAGTGCTTAAAAGTTTTCTTGGTAATTTAATCCAGTTTTTGCTAAACAGTACTATATTTTAAGCTTAATTTAAAGCTGTAGTTAAAAAAACACTATAATCCCTTAAGGAGTTTTAAGCTGTTTATAAAAGTTTAAATCTCGCCAGTTACTTGCGAGTGCTTCGAGAGTTGGAAGACCTTGTAGAGAACTTACTAATTACTAAACAGTTAGACAAGTGCTTTAAATATGTTTTCCAGGAGTTAAAGCACTTTACAAGGGATTGGTGTATGAACGGCAATCTTTAATTTGTAAGATTTTTAACAAAATATATTAAATGGGTATTGAACAATCAAAATGTTTTCGAAAAAATTTCGTAGTATATCGATTGCTTGTGAATGCATCATTACTAAGAAAGCCACGTAAAACAACAACGGAAAAAAGTACTAAACAATTTCGTGTTGAAATATACATACCTGACTAAAATAATGCTTAAGAGAAAATAATTAAAATTTTAGGTTATCGATTATTATTTTCCCTAGCTGAATGCTGTTTTGATCAGTTATATAATTTTTAAGTACATGTTTATATAATAATGCGTCTTATTTTAACAAATACATTTTAATTTTGAAGGTTAAGGTTTTAGAAAATGTCAGTGTCACTCCCTAACAAAAGTGATAAAGATTGGGAGACAAAATAAAGGCAAAGCTTCAATAAAGACGTAGGTAACAACTACCGGAACGAAACTATTGAAGTTTCGACTGGTATCCTAAGCAGCAAGTCATGGATATAAAGCGCGTTTTTTAAAGGAAAAAAAGAAAATACTAAAGGCGGAGTTACTTCATGAAAAAACTTTCTTGCACTGAAATTCTAAAAGCAAAGGAAAAAAAGGAAACGCTGAAGGCGGAGCTACTTGATGAAAAAACTTTCTTGCACTGGAATTCTAAAAGCTTAGACTTATCCCAATACAGTAATAATTGATGGCAAGGGGGTGAAGATTTCACAAAAAGAAACCATTCCGTATAGTGGAATTTTTAAAAGTTCCACTTAATTTAAAAATCGATGATAGAGAGATTT
This sequence comes from Pachyrhynchus sulphureomaculatus, assembly GCA_019049505.1. Classification (NCBI taxonomy): domain Eukaryota; kingdom Metazoa; phylum Arthropoda; class Insecta; order Coleoptera; family Curculionidae; genus Pachyrhynchus; species Pachyrhynchus sulphureomaculatus. The sequence goes on along the minus strand of CM032446.1, from coordinate 112,458,045 downwards.
TTCACAAAAAGAACCATTTAGTTAAAAACTTAAACCCAGTGATGACCGGGGTAAATATTTTTGACAAACAAGAACCCTTTCTTAGAATAAAACTTCGCTATACATACATACTGGCAAACGTTGAATTACATATATATATATATATATATATATATATATATATATATATATATATATATATATATATATATATATATATTTATATTAAGGTACCAGGTAGGCACTTATTCTTAATTCTCAGAGAACGGCAGGTCTACTTCAGGGAAGCGACTCTGCCCACACGAGCCATGGATTTCTTCCAATTACCAGTCCAGGGAGGTACCATGTCTCAAACTTCAATTCCTCTCAAATAACCCATTGTCCTTACCCATTCCTATGCCATGATAAGGGACAGCAGTCTTATCATCACTGGGTCAACCGGATCGACACCGGACACGCATAGGCAACAATCACGTATAGATCGCACTGGCTGTGGTACTGCGATGTAGAAGGCAAGGAGAATCCACGATATTAACTTTTTGAAAAACACCCACTGTGAATGAATGTAAATCAAGAAATAGTTCCGAGTCCCCGGCGACCCTTAAATAGGACGGGGGTGCAATGAATCTCCGAGTTGAAACCTAAAAATGTAAATCGTATTGCAGCGTGGAATATAACAACCTTATTTTAGGCCGGAAAACTAACAACAGTTTTGAGGGAAATGCAGCGTCTCAATATACCAATCTTGGGATTATCCTAGGTTCGTTGGCTTGGTTTAGGTGTTTGTTTCAAAAATGACGTAGTATTATACTATTCGGAAAAAGACAATGGAGATCATATAAATGAGATAGGTATAATCATCAAAAATCAAACAGTCAGCCATAAATTTAATACCGTATAGCGACCGCATGATTATGATACAAATAAGAACATACCCCATTAATATTAACCTTATCCAGATCTATGCACATACAGCAGTGAGGAAATAATGGAGACTTTTTACAGTGACTTAGATAACTTAACGAAAAACTTAAAAAAGCATGAGTTAAATATAAAAATGGGGGATTTTAACGCAAAAATACTCAAAGGAAGTGTTGCTGGCATCGTCGGTAATTGGGCTAGGCAATAAAAACGAGAGGGGAGATAAACTTGTTGAGTATTACCAAGAAAGAAACTTAGTAATAACAAATAGTAAACATAGCGTGGTCAGGAACCAAATTGATTATATACTTATCAACAAATGTTTCAGAAATTGTGTAAGGAGCGCGAAAACGTACCCAGGTGCAGATGGTGCCACAAACCGTAATCTTTTACTAGCAAACTTGAAGTTTAGACTTAGAACATATACAAGACACCCTAGAACACCAGAAATGAAGTTAGACAAATTAAAGGGTGAACCGTATAAGGAATTGTTTAACAATGAAGTCAACAACAGGTTACAAGAGAACTATGAAAAACGCCTTATTGGAAGCTGGAAAAGAAGTACTTTGAAGGCATAATATAGAAAAAAAGGATTGGTTGACTCCAGAAATACTGGAAATGAATGATGTAAGAAGAGGTCATAAGAATAAATATAAAGAAAAATATAGAGCGTTTAATAGGAAGATAAAATATGAAATGAACAAAGCCAAAAAAAAAAATGGATGGAATAGCAATGCAAGGACACTGAGGAACTAAACAATACACATGATACGAACAATCTACATAAGAATTTAAAAGAAGTCACAGATAACACAAGAAAAAGAATACCTTGCGTAACAAGAGACATACAGAACAACATAGTGACAGTGAGGAAAACATAGAAACGTGCTGGGAAGAGTATATTCTTCAATTATTTAACGATAATAGAAGCGATAACGTAGAACTCGCAACAATAGGGGATTGTTATGAAATTTTGGAAGCCGAAGTTAGACAAGCACTCAAGAACAGCAAGAATAAAAAGGTACCAGGTCCTGATGAAATATCAATAGATAAAAGGAACATAAGAACCGTCACAAAATTACTTAACAAGATATATAACGACGGAAGAGTCCCCAAAGAATGGTTCCAATCAGCTTTTATACCATTAACCATTAAAAAAAAATAAACCCATATCATGCGAAGACTTCAGGTTGATCCGTCTCATGAGCTACCCTTTAAAAGTTTTATTAAATATTATACACAATAGAATCTACAAAAAATTTGAAGAATAACTCGACAGTTCACAATTTGGGTTCAGTGGTGGCATGGGAACAAGAGACGTACTTTTTAGAATGACGGTCCTTCAAAAAAGTAGAGAGTACAACAAGACTATCTATATATGCTTTCTAGACTACCAAAAATCGTTTGATAAAGTACAGCACATTTAACTAATAGAAGAATTAAAGAACATCCAACTTGACCAGAAAGAGATAGAAATAATAAGACACATCTATTGGGATCAGATTGCTCTAGTACAAGTAAATGGAATGGTAACAGCTGAAATAGCGATTCAGCGAGGAGTCAGGCAAGGCTGCGTACTGTCACCTGTATTGTTTAACTCATATTCCCAAGTCATCTTCAAGTGAAGGCTGGTGGTGAAGTGATAAACACCATTCGCTTTGCCGACGATACCGTGATTTTGGCAGAAACATTAGAGGACCTGCAAGCATTGGTTGATAACGTGAATAGAGAAACTGTCGAAATGAGTCTGACGATAAACACGAAAGAAACAAAATTTATGTTCGTTTCTAAACATCAAGCCAACAATTGCCAATTATTCCTCGAAGTAAAACAAACAGAACGTGTAGAAAAATACAAGTATTTAGATACTTATATCACATCTGACACTGAAATTAAAACCAGAATAGAGATTACAAGAAAATCATTTTTCAAATTCCGGACAATGTTCTGCAACAGAAACTTATCCTTCGCTCTAAGATTACGTTTCCTAGAATGCTACGTGTGGTCTCAAGTTTTGTATGCAGTCGAGACATGGACGTTGAAGCAATACACTACTGAGAAGCTAGAAGCATTTGAAATGTGGCTCTATTGAAGAATATTAAAAATCCCATGGACACCAGGACGTTCTACGAAGTCAAGGCAAAAAAACGCTTGACAAGCATAAAAGTACGAAAAACATCTTACTTAGGTCATGTACTCAGAAACGACAAATATTCACTATTTCAAACTATCATGCAGGGAAGAGTTGACCGTAGAAAGGGTATAGGAAGAAAAAGTCGTGGCAGAAAAACATCAGAGAATGGACCGGCATGAATGTAGGGGAGTTGTTTCATGTTGCGAAGGACAGAGAAACATTTAGAGAAGTGGTCGCCAACCTCCATTAGGAGAAGGCATGAGAAGAAGAATATTATATATATATATATATATATATATATATATATATATATATATATATATATATATATGGAGTTATGACAACAGCTTATGCTAGGTAGTAATAATTCTTAAAATTTTCAATTAGATATTAAGCCGGTATTGATTTTATTCAAAATCGACATAACCGTCTGCAAAAAAAGAAATAGTTGACAACTTAATTAATTTAGACTCATAAAAAGTATTTAAAAAATTACTATAACCATAAGACTCTAATAGCTAATTGCAACAGTTTACTGAAGCGACTATGAACTAATAAATCAAAATAAAAAAAATACAGCTGTAATTTTAATAATATCCAGCCTAACTAACTATTAGTAGGAGAGCATATTTCAAGCCAGTCGAAAAGGATGCCGACAAAATTAAAATTTAAGCTATACAATCGAAGCCAGCGAATATTTATTCAGTAATTACTTCGGCTGCATCGTCCGATACTCATTAGCATGGAAATTTGCCTTGTTGCTTTCCGCGGAGTGCAGGCGGTTAATTTAAGTAATGGGGCCGTTTCGGCATACTTGAACGACCACCTCATTTTAACCTAGCGGTGCTCTTTCGAAACCAATCAAAATTGACTTAAAGCTATTTTCTCAATGTGGTCAATTATTTCAATCTGGGATTTAACAACACCGCTGCAAGTTTTCGATACTGCAGGCATGTTTTTTAAATGGCAGCCATTTTAGTATAATCCTACTTCGATAGCAAATTATCTGGTTTTAATTTTTCTTATCAAGAGATTTTAATTATAATATTTTTCATTAGGCCCAAGAATTATTGTTGTAATGGAGTGTAAAGAAATAGATGTGTCTATGTTTTTTAAATGGAAGCTATTTTAATATAATGGTAATTCGATAACAAATTATTTGCTTTTATTTTTTCTTACTAGCAGGTTTTATTTATAATATTTTTCATTATTAATTATTATTGTAATAGAGAGTAAAAAAATAGATGTGCTTATGTTTTTAAAATGGAAGCCATTTTAGTATAATGCCACTTTAAAAGCAAATTATCGACTTTTAATTTTTCCTATTAGAAGATTTTAATCATAATATTTTTCATTACGCTTAAAAAATATTATTGTGATGGAGGGTAAAGAATAGATGTGTATATGTTTTTTAAATGGAAGCTATTTTAGTATAATGCTACTTCGATACCAAATGATCTGCGTTTAATTTTTCTTATTATCCGATTTTAGGATCAAAAAAAAATCCGAAATTTTTGGGTGATTTTCAAGAAGCTGTATCTCAGCGAAAAATGGGTGTAGAGCGATGAAAATAAGCAAATTGTAGTTTCAAGTTTTCAGATCCTGAGCCTAAATATTTTTGTCATTAACGGTTTTCGAGTAATAAAGTAGAAAACTACCGAGAAAATTTTTTTCCAAATTAACTTGGCATAACTTTGCAAATAATGGATAGACTAAGGATATTTTCGTCTTTTTTTAACGTTAAAAATAAAATTTCATTATGTTCCGAAACGCCAAAGTTCACACTTTTGTTAAAAATCAATTAAAGAATAAATTTTTTATTTTTTGAGGTTGAAGATGTTTTTTTAGCAATAGATCATATTTTTTTATCAAACAAGGTTAATTATTAAAAAAGAAAAAAAAAAGAAAAAAAAATCGAAAATTTTTTTTAAAAAAAAAAAAATTTTTAAAATTTTTTTTTTACAATATTTATAATGGTACACAATCGTTTGATTTTTTTTACGAGGTTTTTTTTACCACCGGCATCAGCATTACCAAAAGCGTACGACGTGGAGTGTCTGAGGTCTCGCAACTGAGGATAATCTCGTTGCAAACGATGCCCAACCATGTCCCAAACCTGTTCGAAAGGGTTTAAATCGGGACTCATTGGTGGAGAGTCGTGATCCCTATGGCAGTTAAAAAATTTCTGGTTGTGTGTGGACGAGCATTATCTTGCATGAGGAGGAACCGATTTTTCAATCTCCTACGCATAGGTAGAATGTCAGGTAAGGATTTCATTGTCGTACCTTTCAGCTGTCAATGTTCCCGGAATAAGCACTAACACTGTTCTGGTGTTCACCGATATTTCTGCCTATACATAACTGAGCCACCTTTGAAAGCCGCGACTGGTTGTGTAACGTTGTCGCGATTTCGTTCTCCACGACGACGCCAGACATGAGAATGTCTGTTAATGTCGTAGAGACAAAATCGCGAATCATCCATGAAAAAGACGTTGGTTCACTGTCGAAGACCCCAGTGGCCATGATGGTGTGCATAAGCATGTCGAGCTCTTCGATGCCTCGTTGTTAACATGGGCACACTGTTCGGACGTCGGGCTGGCACCCTTACTCTCTAGAACAATTTCTGACCGTCGAGGTAGAAATGTTCTGTTGATGGGGTTATTGCCGACGATTCTGGAGTCGTTGAACAAGAATACAAGCTTGGTCAGTGGCTCTCGACAAGCGTGTCTACCGATAGTCCTGTCATCTAACGCAGTAGTGCACGTTGACCATGGCCACCAGTCTCTTTGAATCAACTATAGGCGCGACTGACAACTAATTGGCTTACTCCCATAAAATTCGTGACATCGCTTTGGGTATAGCACTCTTCAACAAGGGTCACCATATGAGCAATCTCAATAGACAAATGCCGACGTGGCATAATGAAAAAAAAAATCTTGTTTCAGATTTTCAAGAAATTTTTTTTTTTTGGGATTTTCAGGAAAAAGTTAATTTTAAGACTAGTTTTTAAAAAACTGTTTGTTTAAGTAAAGCTTATTTGGTAACAAAGATTCTCAGAAGTCAATAAAAAGTCACAGTTTTAAAAGAAAGATAGAGCAAGCTGAGGGTATATGATTTCTTTTTAATTAATTTTTAAATCGACATGGAGCAATAAAGGAAACAATGCTGCCAGAAAAAAATTAAATTAATTCTTTCTGTTAATAATGACGCATTGTGTATAACATGGGGAAAAAAAATGTTTTCTTTTGGGGATATTTTGAGGTTAAAAAAAAACGAAAATATCTTTAGTCTATTCATTATTTGCAAAGTTATGATAAGTTGATAAAGATGAAAATCCCTAAATACGCAATATTTTAGCATTTTTTAATAAATTTTCACGCATTGAAAAAAATTTTTGGACCAAAAAACAATAATGACGTTTTATAGAAAATATTTTGAAGTTACAAAACTTAAATTTTCTGTACAGTCATTAGTTCATGAGCAGATAGTTGTCAAAGTCAAAAGTACATTTCTGCTTTGAACGACAATAACTCTGCGAAAAATCATCGTACAAGGCTTTTGGCCGCTCAAATTAAGGAGAATAAAAGATGATAAAAGAGCTCTAAGGTGAAATTCCTGAAAAAAATTTGGAATTTTTTTTTTCCGGTGATTTTCTTGTGATTACTTGAAACCCGTTAATGATAAAAATATTTAGGCTCAGGATCTGAAAACTAGAAACTTGACGCTATAATTTCCTTTTTTTTTTCATCGCTCTATACCCATTTTTTGCTGAGGTATAGCTTCTTCAAAATTACTAAAAAATTTCGGATTTTTTTTGATTCTTTAATTTTTGCGCGTAGTGTATAATATTTTTGATTTTATCCCACAAAAAATAGATGTGTCTATTTTTTTTTTGTTTAAATTAGATATTGGTATCCTATAACGAACACTTTCCGTGTAATATAATTATAAATAAATATATTTAGAATATCAATCTTTCTTGGATGTTGGAAATTTCCACGTGTTTATCAATATTGAATGTTGAGTGTTTGCCAGGTTACACGTTAGATCAACATGAAGCAGGACTTACGTAAGACTTATCCTTATAGTCCTTCAAAGTTAGATTTATAGTTAACAGGAGATCTTTTAATAATATTTTGTCTAAGAATAATCTACAATTAAGTCATTATTCAATTTTAATCAAGTCACAATATAAATTAGTTAATGAGACCTATCAGTGCATAAAATACTTTTGATTTTAATCGAGTCAACATAAATTTTGGTTTTACTCAGATCTCAACACAAAATATCATTTTGACGTAATTGTTAATAACTCTTAGAAAAAAGACACGCCACAAATTTAGTACAATATGTGGGGCGAAAATGATTCAGAGGTCAGGGGTCTGCCAAAATATAATGGAAGTTCCAAAATTCTCACTTCCGCCAGTTATTGCCGCACGGATGCAGCAGCATGTGGCCTCGCATTGTCGTGCATTAGCACGAAGCTATCGCCAACAAACTCAGCGTAAGGAACGACGTGTTCCTATAGGATCTCCTCGATGGTCCGGTGAGCAGTTAATCCACCGATAAGAGTCTCATCAGTCACGAAAACCAAATCGGTTTTCGCATCCAATGAGATGCCTCCCCACCCCATGACAGAACCTCGACATGACGATTTCTTAGAGCTGTGTTGACAATGAAACGGTCGTCTCACTCCGAGGTATACCTTCTTCTTCCTGATTCTGGCCTCCGTGTAAAGGCGCCAGTCTCTTGGTAACGTCTGTAGACTCTGGAGATATCTGACTAGGTCAGGTGCAGTTGCGAAGCGACTATACGTTGGCTGTGCCCTTCTTGCAATAGGGCAATGGCTTGTGACGTTTCTTCCGGGGTGGTAACTATTATCCAATGACGTAGTTAGTGAGCAGGTATAGCAGAAATGTTAACGGTTCAAGTTCTGATAAAGGAATGGTAGGGAAATGCAGTTGCACGTGTTTTTATAGGGATGAATAACGCGCAACGAGTACGTTGCTGAGCGAGCAAATATGGTTCTATTGAGTTAAACCGTTTTAATCAGTAAAACTCTTTGGAAATTCAAATGTTTTTGGTATTATTGGAACTAATAGAAAATCAGCATTCTAATGATACCAAAAATAATACCACTGTTTTGAAAATTAAATTCAAGGATTGGTGTTAAATGAAGCAAAATTGTTTCAGTCGATTTTTTTGCTGCATCACGGAAAAAAAGCCCTTAAATATTCCAAATGGCCGTTTATATATCTTTTGCCCCTTCTTCTAAGTGAAGTCTTTAAAATGGTTCACTTTTGGAACGCAAAATGAGACGGGAGTGTTAAACTCGCGACTTGATAGACCAGGACCCATGATGCCCGTGTTTCGTAAATTAGATGCATTCAATGCAAATAAAATAAGCTAACTCGGCACCACGCGTTACACGTGGTTGCGTTACACTGCTCAAAATTTTAAACTCACTGTTTTAAGTTACACTGCTCAAGAATTTAAACTCACGGCCTAATCAAATATAAAAAGTAATAAAATATCAATTATAGAAAGAAAAACGGTGTTGTAACATGATCTTAAAATATAGGAAAGAATGAATGTTCCGGTGTTGTAACATGATCTATAAAATCTAATATATATATATATATATTATATATTATATATATATATAAATATATAAATATATAAAATATATGTTCCGTTGTGTGTGATATTGTGTGAGTGTGTTAGTATAGAATTTATATATATATATATATAATATATATATATATATATATATATATATATATATATATATATATATATATATATATATATATATATATATATATATATATATACATATATATATATATATATATATATATAATATATATATATATATTATATATATATATATATATATATATATATATATATATATATATATATATATATATATATATATATATATATATATTATATATATATATATATATATATTATATATATATATATATATATATATATATATATATATATATATATATATATATATATATATATATATATATATATATATATATATATATATATATATATATATATATATATATATATATATCTATATCTATATACATATATATATATATATATATATATATATATATATATATATATATATATATATATATATATATATATATATCTATATCTATATCTATATATATATATATATATATATATATATATATATATCTATATATATCTATATATCTATATATATATATATATATATATATATATATATGTATATATACTACCTAACGAGTGGATAAAGCCTATAGTTTTTGGGGGATATCACATAAGCCGGAGGTGGTCGATAAATTAAAACCATACGGTTTTAATAATATTCCGGTTTTTTTGGTAGTTTCTTGTTGCGAAAATTTAATTGATATCTTGAAATGTTGACATTACATCAATTTTGTCGCTATATTTAAGCTTAAAAAATAATTATGTGATAAAGCTACTGAGAAAAAAAAATAGTTAATGTAGTTATCTGGTTAGACATGTAAAAATTCAAAAGCGAAAAAAAATTAAAAGTTTGAATTATTCAGTAAAATGTTATGCTATATACCTATTTAAAATTCATATAGAACTTTCTAATTTAGGGAAATAATAAGTTTTTTTTTTACCTTTTATCAGAAACTAAGGACATTGTATTCAAAAGGTTAGTTTCTTAGTTTATCATTATGTGTCTAAACATGTCAACCTCCGGCTTAACCAGAAATGATTAATTCTGAGGTTAGGTCACCCTCTGGTAAACCGAAAATATTTTTAAATAGAATATGAAAACTAAGATGGGATTGGAGTGACTAATTTGTTCTGTGTGGTACTATTTTGCGGTTGCTCCCTGTTAAAGCTTCAAGAATGTCATTTGGATATCAGACAACATCAAAAGCTGCTATTTTATAACCAGAGGAGTGCTAGGTTGAAGAAGCGGAGAGAGGGAGAGAGAGACTTGTGGATACGGAGGACGTTTTTTTAGGGAAAAAAGATAACACTCAAGGCTAAGTTACTTATAGAGGGGAACGGAAATGTTGGTTGATAAGCAGGGGGAGCCAATGTGGTTCGGGGACGCATAAGGTTGAACCTCGTGTGAATAAGTTTTGTTACCTGCACGTTTGTTTCTAATAATAAATGTTTTTGGGGGTATCAATCGGGCTAAATTAAATGAACATTTCTATGCAAATATCTGTATGAAAAAGTCAATCGCCAGCTTTTTTCTGTACTCCAAACTCTCCAAGTTTCCGATCGGGTGAACAGCTCTCTTCTGAATAAATTTTAGCAACTCTGCATGTATGGAATTAGAAGCTCAAATATTATAATATTAGCTCTTCCTCTGTTAATTACTACAGAAACCCATTACTCTAATAAAGGATCGCTAATGTTAGCACAAATCCACTGTTCACCATTGCTCCGCATATTTACATTAAAATACGATCATACACAACCAGAGTGGATCAAACTCGTCATCAGTGGTTTTGAGAAAAATGCCTTACAAAGTTGTATAAATTTTCATCATCATTTTAGGCCAGTTTTGAAGGTGAATCCTAACGTTTCTGCCTTTGTAAATTCAAGTGGAGACAGATTTTGAAAATATATGAGTTTTATTACCAAATACTGGAAATTTTGGGAGAAAATGGGGCTTGGTCAACTCTGGTTTTTTAACAACTACCGCTTGTGATAAAAACAAATGTGAACGGCCCAATACATTTTTTTATTGAACAGTAGGTAAGTAGGTCGTTTTTTGAAATAGAACCCAGGTAATGTAAAGATGATTTTTTATTGTTTGGAGAAAAAAAAAGGAGAAAATATAATGAAAGTAAAAAATATTGTTAAAAGTAAAATATTGTTTTTCATGCTTCTTCTTCACTTTCTTTTTCAGTCAAGCATATCATATCTCCTTCTGACGACGATGTTTTTAAATTTTTTGTAGAAATCGTGGTGCGTAGGGGAAAGTAGTTTAAAAAAGATAGAAGGTCCTTTTTCTTATTTCCTGAAATTCTGGGTAGAGAAGGGGTATTGGTCGGGACATGCTTAAATAATTTTAATGTAGTAGTATTTTCCTTAGATTTAACAAAGTTCGAAATGTCTACACTTATAATAAATTACAAATGAGTTTTCCTTTTTGTAGATTAGATATAAAATTTTCAACCACTGCATTTTATACCCTTCTAGGATTACTTTTCAGTTTGTAACTAGTGTTTTTAGTAGTTCAGATGTAGAAATGAAATCTCTCGATGTCATCTGGATTACTCCGAAGCAATTTTTTTTTTTTGGCCGAAGCAATGGCCGGATGTCAGTCTTGTGGCACAAAAATTTGGTTAAATTGTTTTTTTCTATAAAACCAAAATTTGAATCACATGGTTATCTGCCATGTGTGCCCACTCACTAGAAACTTGTGCTCGATTTGCTATGCTGAAAAATTTAGAGATGAAATAATAAGACTGTATAGAGCAGCCATTTTTATATTCCTGTTCTGACCAACATAACAATCAGAATATAATTTTTTTCGTTGCGGTTTTATTTTTTAAGAAATGGACGATGCATGATCCAATTTCTTTTGAATCTCGAGAAGCTATACGTTCGTCCCAAATATACATGTACGCCTTTTTTGTCCTCAAGTGTGCTAGCAGTATGTCCACAACTGCCTTTTGTAATAAACTAACCCTGTGGACAAGACAGGTGTTGTCAGTGTTTTCATGGGATCAATGGTGATGACAGTTGTGTCATCGTCGAAATCAGGAGAGCCCAGTGCGTTTTATTTCATCGCTTCTCTTGCAGATTCAGCTTTCCTTTGATGGAGTTCCAGTTGTGCCTTTAAATTGTCTGTTCCATTGGGCTCTGAATATTGTATCTTCATATTCAACAAGTCGCATGTTTTACATGTGATGGGTAAATGGAAATGCAGGTTAAATTTAGTTGAAAATATTTCTCGGAATTTGCCTACTGAAACATGACTACTGATTGTACATTATCCGGATATCGGAGTCAGGAGAAAGATAAAGCCTGGAGCTTTTGTGTCTAGAGTAGTGAGATTTATACGTAGGGCATTTTCTAATAAAATTACATACTTGTTCAATCCTGTCGTCAGATATCTTATTAGCCGGAGCCTGTCGTCCTCTCTGGTCCACAGGTGGTGTTAAAGAACTGTTACTTTTTTTTCATGACTTTATCTATTCAGCAATCGGATAACTTTAAGATATTTTTAAAAAAGGATTGACACCCATGTTTCTCTTTGCTATTCACAGTTGGGGGGTGGGGGGGTGTAAATTCATGTCATGTTTTTATTTGTTTCTTCGTTGACTTGCTACGGCAGGAGTGTAATGTCAGTTTACAGATTTTAGCGATATCCTTGAAGAGATAAAGCCTGTTGACATCAGCCAGTTTATAAAACTGAAAGCTCAAAAATATTTTGTTGAAGTCCTTCAGCAATTTTTACGGAACATATTTTGTCCTTACAGCATAATATAGTTGTTGGAGTGAACGTTTTTGCTGCAAATAACGTTCTCGTAGTGCTAGTATAAGCCATTTTCTTGGTTTTAAAAAGCTTCCTTTGGTTTTTCTTCCAGTTACTCTCATTTCGCAACCTCTTTCTAGTCTGGGTTGTGGAAGTGTCACTAGCCATTCCTGGAGCCGTGAATAACCCTGAATAATTTAATCATTATTGTCAGAAGTAGGATGAGTATTGACCTCGCTCTCCTCGTTGTTTGAAATTAATAATTTTCACCATTTCTTCTGGTGTAGGCTCGTGTTTTCAACATGAAAATCAACTTCATCTGAATCATATTCAGAACTCGAAGGTCCTTAGTTTAAGCTGGAGTCTTTGAGGTCAGCAAGAATCGATTCATTTTATCATCTTAAAGAAGAGATATAGGAAAACATACTATTAGGGAGGTAGGTACGGACAATGTATTTTTAATAAGTAGCTGATTTCTTTAATAATAATATTATGTAACTTTGAAAGCACGAAATTTCTAAATCTTAGTATTATCAGCAAAGCTTGATATTTACTAAGGGTTATAATTTTAGGATTTGTGAAGAAATTGGTTTAAAAGTCACAAAAGATTAAGTATTTTTAATTTTAAAAACGATTTGCTTAAATATTTTTGTGATGCTTTAAAATATTCACTTACCTCCTGTACGGTCTGACATATGTATTCTTGTTATAGACATACGCTTTTGTTAATAAGTACGTTAAGATTTAGGATGAGATTTTGTTTTTAAAAAAAAATAAACCCACCAGTGTCAGAGTGGACCAAGCCGCTTGATCCACTCTTGCATTGACAATTTGATATCCAAGATATGTTGGAATATTCGTTAAACTGGCTCTATCTCTTGAATAGTTTTGAAATTTATAAAATTCTTTATATAGCCAATTGAAGGAGTTGCATACAATGCTGTGCCACTCCAAAATCATTTTTCAAAAAAAAAAATTGGGATGGCCCACTTTGGTTCTTACCTAACCTGAAAACTAGTTTACTAGATAGCATGTGAATGAATGTGTCAGATGCACAGTGTTGTCATACAGATTTAAAAAATTCCTTGGTTCACTTGTGTTCTAAATGTCATTGAAAGTCCAATCTAATGTGGCGCATAATTTTAGGTTATAGTTCTGCGCTCATGTTTCTAGGCAGATTGTCACTTTGGGTGCGATGTGCCGAAGATTTGTTATGCTTTTGCTAAGAGCTTTCACCAAGCTCAGTATAGGAACTCCTGTATGATTTCTGTATTAATATTACTGTTATATATGTATATATTTATGTATATAACTTCTGTATATATTTCAGTGTATGTTGGTTGACTGAGGGCATGTGCCTCAAAATGTGTGATTTTGAGTGGTTTTGTTTATGGACTCCTATATATAGGGATTATGACTTTAGGTAGGTCCTATTTCGAGACTTGCTGTCTCATATAGTTATATGGAATGTTTCCTTGAATGTTAGTGCTGGCGGACTAATCATTTGTTCTTTGTGAAAACATTGCTTTTTGAAGCAATATTCAGTTGGTGAATCTTAGCTTTTATAGCTATCACAGCTTTTATAGCTATTCACTGTGCTATAGTGATATGTTGTTATAGACATTTTCTTTTACGCTTTTGTTAAATAAGTACGTTAAGATTTAGGATGAGATTTTGTTTTTAAAAAAAAATAAACCCACCGTGTCAGAGTGGACCAAGCCGCTTAGATCCACTCTTGCATTGACAATTTGATATCCAAGATATGTTGGAAGTGTTATTCGAATATTTTTTTTATTTTTTTTTAAACTGGCTCTATCTCTTGAATAGTTTTGAAATTTATAAAATTCATGAAGGATTTTTATATAGCCAATTGAAGGAGTTGCATACAATGCTGTGCCACTCCAAAATCATTTTATCTAGTGTAGTCTAAAAAAAAAAAAAAATTGGGGATGGCCCACTTTGGTTCTTACCTAACCTGCCACGGAAAAAACTGTTTACTAGATAGCATGTGAATGAATGTGTTTTTTTCTTCAGATGCACAGTGTTGTCATACAGATTTAAAAAATTCCTTGGTTCACTTGTGTTCTAAATGTCATTGAAAGTCCAATCTAATGTAGTGGCGCATATAGATAATACAATACATTTATAAGAAACAGCTGAATATTTTCTAAATTTGTACATTAGTATATAAATATATAAGTATAAATAATCATATATAACCTGCTATTAAAATTAACAAATTCAAGTGACAACACCGGTACGTATCCAAAGCAGGTTTTACTAGCAGTCTACGTGCGATCATTCCGCTTTTGGCGGTGTTCCTCGGAAGCGTATTACGCTATTTTTTTTTTGCATAAGGCAGTGTTGTAACTCATTAGAGTTTTTAATGAGGTACTGATTTGGTGGATATTACGAATGACTTACTTTGTATGAGAATTTTAGAGTAAGGGTGATTAATAGTTTCACCCTTAGAAAAACGAATACAAGCAAATTCTACAAAGACATAAATTTGTAATACGTAACAATGGATATATGGGCTATTAAATCTGACTGTAATGCTTTTTTTAAATTGTTTAATTTATTTGAAGATTTAAATTGCAAAATATCCAGGTTACATCGCATACAACAAATTGTATCTCTTGCTTGTGAAAGCCTAAATATAGGGGGCTCTTTAAGACCGCACATCGATTGAAGGGTATCTTTGGGAGGCGACGTTTGACCTTTACCTTTTAAGGTATTGTACTCAATGGTTATTTCTATTTAGCAAAGAAGCTAGCTACTGTAGTCGACCTCTAGTTCAATTAGCCTATTAGTGGTGACAGGCTGTTGCAGTAGTGTGTTTTCGAACACCCTATTGATTAATTTTTTGACTTATGGTGTGGTGTAGCACGTGTTAGTTTAGTGGATGCTATAATCTACTCCCTTTAGTTGGTGACTCCAGGGTCCCATTTCCGTATTTTAATTGTCCTCCACCTTTCTGTATATCGTGTGATCCTGTTATGTGGGATGATTTAGATGTTTCTGTTGTTGTTCTATGCAGGGTTCTTCATGCAACTTGAAGAAAAGCCAATGCTGGTTAAGTTTAATATCACTGTGTAGCCATCCTAAAAATAGGGCGTTTTTTCTGGCTCATGATTCTAGGCTAGATTTGTCACTTTGGTGCGAGTTCCGAAGATTTTTTGTTTTATCTTTTGCTAAGAGCATTCACCAAGCTCAGTATGGAGTTTATCAAACCAAGATTTGGATTTGACTCCTGTATGTATTTTCTGTATATATAACTGATATATTTCTGTATTATTTTCTGTATATATTTCTGTATATATTTCATGTATGTGGTTGCCTGAGGGCATGTTCTCAAATGTGTATAAGTGTTTTTTTGGACTCCTATATATAGGTTATGACTTTAGGGAGGTCCTATTTCGAGACTTCGTCTCATATAGTTATAATGGGAATGTTTCCTTGGAATGTTAGTGCGCGCGGACTATCATCTGTTCTTGTGACATTGCTTTTTGAAGCAGATCATCAGGTTGTGAATCTAGACTTTATAGCTATTACTGTGTTTTAAGTAATTTTAGCTTTTATAGCTATTACTGTGCCTATAGTGATATAGTTAGCTTATATAGCTGCTCACTATTTAATGGCGAGATGTTCCTATCATTCCGCTTTTGGCGGTGTTCCTCGGAAGCGTATTACGCTATTTTTTTTTTGCATAAGGCAGTGTTGTAACTCATTAGAGTTTTTAATGAGGTACTGATTTGGTGGATATTACGAATGACTTACTTTGTATGAGAATTTTAGAGTAAGGGTGATTAATAGTTTCACCCTTAGAAAAACGAATACAAGCAAATTCTACAAAGACATAAATTTGTAATACGTAACAATGGATATATGGGCTATTAAATCTGACTGTAATGCTTTTTTTAAATTGTTTAATTTATTTGAAGATTTAAATTGCAAAATATCCAGGTTACATCGCATACAACAAATTGTATCTCTTGCTTGTGAAAGCCTAAATATAGGGGGCTCTTTAAGGCCGCACATCGACAGAAGAATTGTTACTAACAATTACCCCTAGGCAGCTTGATCGCTAGGGTTTTAACCTAGTAATAAAACTCTAACGATCGAGCTACCTAGCGGAAATTGTTAGCAATAATGCCTCTGTTGGTCTGTGGCCTTAAAAAGCCCCCGATTGTGGGAAGTATGTTTTTAAATTTTAGACTATCACAAGCAAGAGATACAATTTGTTATATCTAACTGCGATGTAACGCCAGTACTGTTATAAGTACTCCTAGTTTCGTTCTCTCGTTTGTTGATTCTAGCTCGGCCGACGAGCCGTGATACGGCGAAACAGTGGCCACTGCTGAAATAAGACTTGGTTCATTTTTAGTGGTTGATATAGAATATACAGGTATCTTCCCAGATATTTTAAAACTTTTTCATTTTATAATGTGCTTAAAACCAGAGAGTAAAATCCTACTTGAAATTTAGGAATTTCTGGATTCAGAAAGATTGGTAGCCAGTAACATTAAGTTTAAAAAAGTGCAGGCTGGTGTAAACTGATATGAAAATCCCGAAGCAGATTTGTTTAAACATGTTGCTTGAAAATGATTCCCCTAAAAATTCAACAATTTTTCTTTAAAAATTATTTTAGAGAATTAGCTTTTGATAATACGCGTTATTTAATTTCGACGTATTCTAGCACATAATTTGCTTGATGCTCAGCGATACTAATACGTCCATTTTCAGAGAAAAAGAATGAAGTAGTAATTATTATTTAAAATAATAAACTCAGAATAATTTTTAGGAAAGCCAGCGGACGTTCTCGTTTTAATTTTTTAATGAAAAATATATTGTTGTTGGTTATAACTGATTTCGAAAAAAATATGTGTAAAATTATCCCATAGTTACTCGGTAATACAACATATATTACACTGATTTTTTGAAAATGAAGCTGCCCAAATTTGCTATGTAATTCCTACTATCCGAACAATATGAGGTGAATTTTCCGGAGAAAAAAAATTAAAGATAATTTCCAAAGAGGTGCATCGATATAAGTTTAAAAAAAAACTCTACTCTAACATCCATTGTTACTTCTAAGCGTTTTGATATTAGTTTATAAATTTATTATAAACAATACAAAATAAGAGCTTATGTGATCGGCTGAGAACGGGATTTTTATAGATGGGAGCAATTCCTTCGGGAATTTGCAGTGCGCTAGGTAGGCAGAAATGAAGTAAAACCCTTCATAAATATTTTGGAATTTTATCAGACTTACGAGGCAACAAAATATTGTATGGAAATAGCAAATAAAATCCAAATACATATAACCCATCTCAGGAAAACAACACGCTGGAGAAGCATAAACTCGGGAAAAGACGTTAAGGGAGAAAAGAGATTTTCAATATAATGATTATAGGTAGGGCAAGGAAAGGCTGTATTAATATTTTGGGTGATTACAGAAAAAACTTTAAAGTATAGAAGTTAAATAAATTTATAAAAAATTCTGGATTATATTAAGTGTGTCTTAAATTGGATGCTCACCATTGGGAATGTTGATAGTAAACAGTTAGAAACATGATTAAATTCTAAATATTTGAGAGTATCTATGCTTAATGAAGTCTAATTAAAACGATGTATCAATAAATTAAGTAGCAATATTGCAATAGGATCAAATCTTTTATCGTTCTCAAGTTCACACTTAATGTTATAGACACTGTCAGTTTGAAAACGAATTGTGACTTTTAGTGATCTTAAGCATTGATCAATTAATCAAACGTTAGGAAGTTATTTCAAAGTAATAATGCCAAGAACCATAAATCATTTAACTAAAACCAAGAAAGCTTTCGTTCGATCCTGATTATGAAAGTATTCAAAATTAATAAATAAAAATAAAGTTTTTAGACAGAAAAGCACTAG